>CAEFZP010000097.1:0-252500 GCA_903064625.1 Mallotus villosus
AGCTTTTACCACAGAGGTCACAGCTGTATACAGGCCACAAACGACCCATTCCCCCCACATTTGACCCGTTCATTTTCAATTTTGTCTGGTGTGGTCGGACAAAGAGAGAACTTGAGATTTGTTTGGAGTTTGTTTCTTTTATCACTTTAGAAATTAGCAAAGCAACACAGCAAGTGGGTTTCCTGTGCACACTTGCAAATGAAGAACCGAGGCTGTAAACTCATGATCAATATCTCATTGTAAGATTCTTAGATGAATCAATTCAGCCACGGTACTCTTCCAAAAAAGTCCCTCGAACACAGGACACACTGCGCGGCGACACATCTCACCCATGATTTTTGGAGTTTCAGACAAAAGTTGCCCAACCAATACAACAAATAAGCTTGCTTGAAAATCTTTGATGGTGCGTGGGAGGAAACATTTAATCTGATGTGGCATTGGTCAAGAAAAGGTTGTAACAAGGTGCTGCAGTCAAAGGAATGTCGTTTTTTATTTGATTTTGAGCGAGATTTTAATTCACCATATAAACTATAATTTTCTATAATAAGCAGATGAAAGAGAGTTGTAATGCAAGCATCTCTATGACACAGGGATACATATGATCATCCAGTTTTGATGTACAGTATATATATCATATAACTATCTCTCACAAATTATCCAGATTATGAAAAAAGCGAGCACAAATGTAAGCAACAGGCTAAGCAGTTCAAAGCTTCCCCACAGCAGACGCACGTGTCTGAAGTCCAGCAAGTTCTACAGTTGCTGCAACATCTCGCACAGCCGCTCGGTTCCCCGTCCCCATGCGGCTCTGTCTCCAGCGGCTGTGTCTGCAGCGGCTGTATCTGCAACGGCTGTATCTGCAACGGCTGTGCCTGCGGCGTGTCTGGATGCTTCTCTTCCAAGTCATCACCGGTACCCTTTCCCATGATGCACTGCCTCAGGCCACTGGAAGGTAGCCTGCTTATGATCGAGAGGACCGTGTATCAGATTGGTCAGATTATCATGGGACAAGATGAGATATATTTGAACGTTCTGGAGTGCCGCAAAACAAAAGCAAAGAACCGTAACTGATTTTACGGCATTCTGCCTTAGGAACTAATATAAAAAACCTCTAAGTGACATTTTCATGCCATGGGACCTATACATCTTAGTGAGTGAGATCTAGGGAAGCATTTAGAATAGATAATAAAAAATACAATTCTTACCTCAAGTCAGTTTTGTCATGTGTCCGTACTCTTGGTGTCCTTATTCTGTCTTAGTAGAGCACTGTAACGTGCATGCACTTAGTGTATGCCCTGCATGTCTTGTGTTCTGTTTTGTGTTGTTTTGTGTTCTCTCTCCTCCTATCTGATACCTCTCAGGTGTGGTGCGTTGCCGGCTGATGACGTGGGCGTGTCCATCAAGGCTCCTCATAGCCATCAGGGGGGTATTCCATCAACGTCGATTAAGGAAAAGCGAGACTTATTTCGTCTCACTTACTTTAGCGAGAGTTCCGTTCCATTAAGGTGGCTTATTTTAGTTCAAGCTACGTAACCAAGGTAACTCCTACTTCGGAACTAGCCTGCTCCGTGTCAGGCTAAAAGTCAAGCTAAACTAATATGTGTTGCAAAGAATTTCAAACAAGCGGAAACAGAATCTGAAAAGACAGTTCCGTCGAGTAAATTCTTGCGCGCAAAACACTTTAGTCCGTGTTCGGAAACGTAGCCTAAATTAAGACTTCTTGAAGTGCATAGCCTACATGAACGATTTACGTGTTTAATTCATTTCCAAAAAATATATAAATTTAAATAAACAAGTTAAGAAATAATGTCACTTTAACAGTTTTCAAAAGCCATTGGTTAAGTGACATAAAATAAGGCCTTTAGAAACTAAACAGAGCGTCTAGACAAGTTACAATCGCTTATGGCGTATCCGTTCTTTGACAACCCTTTTATTTGTTATCTTAATAAATGCGTGCGGCAAAGTTATTTTGTTTATTTTATTTATTAATTGTGTTCAAGATGTGAAGACAAAAACATTATTAGCCCACATCAAGTTCAATTAACCATGGCCTTCTTCAGTGTTTTGAATTTGATCCTACAATTTTCAATTGCTGCCACGTTCTTTTTTGGATTATATTCTCAATCTTGTGTTGAGAATATCGGCCAGCCTACTGTCAGAACGGTTTCAAACAGATCATCAAATTACGCTAATTATCAGTGAATCCAGAGGCGGGCCGTCAGGGCCAGCAAAGCCTTCTCTGCTGGCCTAGACACTTTCAGAAAAATACATTATTTTCACTTTTATAAAATATATAATTTATACTTTTTAATATATATATTTTTTCATTCATTCTATATATTTTAATACGTTTGTTCACGTAAGTCTAAATACGTTTTTGTTTCACTTCAGTTGCGTTGCCTCCAGCGCGATAATATATATATTAGAGCCCTTATCCAATCAGATTATTTCCCTGCGCTGTCTCCGGGTAAAAAAAATCTAGCCGAGGCCTTCAAAATCCTGAGAGAATCCCCTCGCTATTGACGCTAATAGGGACTATGTTGTTGATTGACATGTTCTTCAACCAATCAGATTTTGAGTATGCCGAGTTGGGCGTATTTTTTTACACGTCTAGGCCTTCTAGCTGGCCTTGTCGTTTGGCGCCATCAGGAGGTAAACAAACGTAACGACTAGCTAGCAGCGAAATTATATTGATCATTAGGTTAGATTTTTTTTAGATTCGATTCATTTTATTTTCAATGGATGACAGAGGAGAAGGAGTGGATATTGTGGCCGACTTGTTGGAAAAGTCTTTTTCGAGAAGGATTTTCTCAGAAAAGCTGGAAATTGTGAAACAGGGAAGACCTACACCGCAGCTAGCTGCTCTGACCCAGCCGGGCAAAGGATTTGTACGGCACTTTCAATCCAGCAACGACGAGAGGTACAGTTGGCTGACAGCGTCAAGTGGTCCTTGTAAACTGTATTGCTGTATTATATTATATATGTTTTATGAAATGTTACTTTTGTGATGTGTGGGCCTATTAGTATAGTCATTGGTCAGAGTTTAACCTGTTGGGGTGCTGTTACTTTATTTGCCTGCTGAATCAACTGTAAAAAATAAGCAGTAGAATAAGCTGACAGTAAACAGAAGTCACCAAAACAGTTGTCTCCGTATATTTTCTAATGTAGCCTACTCATAATTGCATAGTTCCACAATGATGTCACATTTGCATTTTATGCAAATGTATTTTATGGGTATGAATTTATTGCAAATCTAAATCAGGCACAAGTTCTAGGAAAGAAGCACGGACTTCACAGCGTTTTTACTAAATGACGGAAGATTTTTGGCTGCATTCACGGACAGTCGGAAATTGTAGAATCTGACGAATATTACGGTCTTTTCAGCTTCTGACTAGGGTAGGCTACGTGCGTTTTGTTGTGGTTGTTTTGGCTTAAAAAAACAAAAACATAATTCTTAAAGCCCTTTCAGTTGTCAGGGTTATATTGGGTGGTAACATCAACATGGCAATACCCCTGGCGTCATTATTAAGTCATTTGATAAGGGGTTTAATTCAGGAAGATTGCATTGAAGGCCTCATGGTAAAAGTCACGGCCCGCCACTGAGTGAATCACTGAATGCATATAGGCCTATGTTAATTTGGTATGTCTACAATTTACGCTTTTTAACGGTCGTAATGGTTTGACAAGTTTTCTCCCATGTCATGTTAATTGCGGCAACCCTTTTTTGGGACAACTCCCAAAAAACTCAAAAGAACAATTTACGCTGCTGAAACAACACCACTCTGCTGGTTTACGCTTTGCTTTTTGCGACATAACTCCTCTTTTCGACGATCGCCTTATCTGGGCTGCAAAGTCTAAGCTTATTGAGGTCTAGCTTGAGTTAGCGTTGCCTGTTAGTGGAACGGAACGTTAGTGGAACGGTTTGAGGCTTAAGTCTGAGTTGACGTTTACCCAAGTGAGACTTATTCGTTTTAGCGAGACTTGCGTTGGCGACGTTGATGGAATACCCCCCAGGAGAGCTCATCATGTATATGTGTCAGTTTGTGTTGCAGGGGGAGGAGATTGGTAAGAGCTGTGTATCATGATAGATGATCATGTAGACTGGGAGCTGTTCGGACAAATCAAATTGTCAGGGAGGGCTTTATATGATGATGACAGATGATCAACAGGAAAGTAATCAACCAGCGCTTGGGTTGAATTCTTTCAACAAACAACGTACTACGTTGCTCTGATTGGTTGTAGGTCTATCCAATTATCCAATATATAAATTACAAATTAAAAGGTCTATTCACCTTATTCCGGAAGTCACTATGGGCGCGGCCAATCGTGTATTCTCATGTCCGGTTTAGATACTTTCCGCTTTATAACGGTACTAAAAGAGAATGTCTTAAACAGGCTCTGGTATTATTAATTTAAGGCTAATAGAGATGCCCAGCGTCAACTGTGCAGTTCGTGGCTGCCATAACAGCTGGAGATAACGGAATCAGACCCTGTATTATCATTGTTTTGACCATCGAAAGAAGAGTTCCTAGTGTTGTGGGCCGACATAGGCGCTGAATTTAATTTAAAAAAATGTTTTTCACATACACTGACTCTGTAAAATTAATCACAAGACTGAATTCTAGAGGACCTAAGCTTTCAAACAAAGTATAGCAAATGCATATGCCCTGCAGTGAAATCGTTAGAACATCTTCTATTTGTGGCTAATGTAGCTAATGCCTGCTTATCGCAGCACAGCAGAGCGCAGGGCAGCGATCTGACCGGCAAACGAATTATATAAACCCTTAAAAGTCGTTTTCAAGCCATCCAGTGAAAGGGTGTATTGTTGACTTGTTGTAGCACATCTGGCACAAATCCACCTAATTATTCAATATTTTAGCAGCGGGACTTCTCGGCAGTTCTCCATTGAATTGAATGATATCACCGGTAAACAGGAGGTTCCAATACAACGGAAGTACAAAAAGATGAGAAAAGTGGGCGGGGCGGAATAAGGTGAATATAGACAGAATTACAATTGCCATTCTCACAGTAAACCACTAGATGGCAGTGGTAAAGCGCATCCCTATGGAAGGGTTTTTTAAAAGGCACTGTTTCGACAGCAAAAGTTAGAGGGGATACACATTATATCAGGTGAAAAAACGGCTCTTATCTCAGATGAGATAGATGAGAAGATGTACGGCTCATTCTACAGAGGAGATGCATACTGGAAGTTAAAATCTTAGAAAATATCCAATTTATTTTTACAATTAACAATAACATGGATATTTTCCCACAATGGTCAAATTCTTCTATTGCTGATAGAAAAATCCAAATGGTAAATGTAAAAGACATACATGGTCAGTGAATACAAAATAGGCCAATGAGCTCTATACATTTCCACACTTGCGTCATGTGGTTTTGGCAAGCACACACACTCCTGGAAGCTTGTGAAGCTATCATTTTATAAAATCTTGGTTATGTAGTCCAGTTCCTTCAGTTTTTCAGTCTGACAGTCAGTTTTGTGAACGACCAGTGTGTAATAGAAGTGCACAGCAAACACAATGAACAACAGTCCAACAGGCAACATAATGCAGGAGGAAGTGATGGCTGCCTCGCTTGAGCTTGTGTTGTTTTTTTCCACATTATTTGGATTAAGCGGCCAAAACTTGATCCAGACTACAAGAACCACCTCCACCAGGGAGAGCAAAGTGCCAACGACAGTGGACAAGATCCAAGCTGCCTCGACGTAGGAGTGCAAGCTCTTCTGGGGAAACTCAAACACCAAGTTCTTGATGTCAAGTCTGGCAATCGCATCAAAGTGTGGAAGGAGACAGGTGCTGATCACAAGGGCAAAGAGATGCACTGCCACCAGAGTGGTAGTGCAGGCACTGAAAGCAACCAGCAGCCAAGTGGGATACTGAACCTTCGACTTCAGTTCCATCTCCACCATGGCCACCTAGGAGCATGAAGAAACAGCATTTAACATTGTGTCGTGCCAACTCGTTTTTTTTTCCTAGTGCTTCCCTGTGTTCCGTGTCATCAGCTTCACCTGTGTCTCGTCTACGTCAGGTTTTGAGTTTGCTTGTTTGTTGTAGTTAGTTTCACCTGTGTCTAGTTTGGTGTGTTTGTATGGTCCTCTCCTTGTTGTGTACGTTTGAGTGTACTCTGCTTGTTTCCGGTAAATTCTACTATGATTTCCTCAACCGTCTTGCCTGCCTCTCCTTGCGCTTGGGCCCACACGCCTGCATCTCACTGTGACACAATGACAATTATTCATATGGTATCACGGTGACCATTTTTGTAAAAGGTATTAAGGTCCTTAATGGTTTGTGCTAAAACAGGGTGACTTCATTAAATAAGAATGTGACACTAGCCATAAAACTCACTAGAATAAGTGTCCCATATTTACACACATACAAAATCCCCTTTTATGTTCCTGGCACTTTATAATACAATAAATGTTTCATTTTCTGAACTCTATGAATCAAAAGCATATCGTGCCATTGGACAACATTGGTAGGCTGTTGAAAAATACCCGATAGCGATGTAAAACCTCAATGTGCTGGGATCACGTTCACTCACCATTGCAAATCCTGCCATAAAAGCCGATGTCTGACTGATGGCCTTCAGCTTCGCCCTGCTCAGGTGTACTTTCCTCCATAACAGAGTCTCCTCCGAGTGCTCTCTCAAACTCATAGTGCCCAACAGCTCCCTGAAGTACACCGCACAACACTTGGACCTTTTTCTAACTGTCTGTTCCGTCTTCTCTTCCCTGCCCTTTTGAATATGCTCACCCTCATGGATGAACACATACTAACCTGCTGCTGTGACGATTACAGGAAACAACAAGATGTATGTCAGTGGTTTGTGGTAGCTCACAGGATATGGACACAGCTATAGCCTCCCACTCAATGCAGATGTGGTTATAGCACAGAGATGAAGTGTCTGCTGAGTGAATCCACTTATTCATAGTTTTACTTATTTTTAATGAAGAGAATTCACTTTTCAACAAACATAGTTATATGGTTAATTAGGCACATTTATTTCCAAGTCCACTAGACGGCATTATATCATGCCTTTTGGAAGGTACAGCTCAACTATGTCCATTTCTTCTTCTCTCCCTCTGGGTGTTTCACATGGGAGTATCCTGCCATCTTTCTATGCATAACTTCAGGTGGAAGTTCTCAAAGTACACAAAAGAAGCGGGTGGAGCAGGTAAAGTGAACAGGTTTCTATCTGTATGGGAACTGAAGAGTCTCAGGTGAGCTACTCTCTTCCACGGCAGGACTGACACTACAGGACTAAGACGAGTCCTATTTTACTCTGGCTGGAAGTTGTAGAAGGTACAAACGACAGCAGAGGGTAGGCTCTGTGTGTTGGCTCTCTGGGTACCACTATATGGTGTTTCTAGTTCTCCTGTGGAAGTTAAGCCTCGACAAGGAAGAGGTCGGTTTTTCTACCCACATCCTTGTCTGCGTTGTGAGAGGCATGCCAAAGAGTGTGTCAGGGGTGAGCAGTGGGCAGACCAGAAGGAGGGAGGATTTTAAAGTTGTTATTGTTGGTGATGTGGGATGTGGAAAAACATCACTCATAACAGTTTACACTGAGGGAAACTTTCCAGAGGTAAGACTCGCTGATCTTGATAATCTACTAACCTGTACGATACTATATTGTGTATTATTTATAACAGTTCTACAAACAGGACAGAATACCATTGCTGTACATTGCATAGCAAATTAAATAATGACATTTGAATTAAACAGCATGTATATTATTGAAAACATATTGTGACAGTAAAGAATCCTACTCTTATCTTTCAGAAACATATTCCATCCGTGTTTGAAAATGTGGTTGCCAATGTGAGGTATAGAGGGGCTGAGTTTCGCTTACACCTCTACGATACTTCAGGTAAGGTCTGGAACCTACTCTGCACACATGCTTTTGAACGCACCCGGCAAAACAAGTATGTCAAGTATAGTGGATATTTTGCATTGCAAGTCAAAGGTGTCTGAGCAATGCCTTTACAACCTAAGAATGTTCATTTGACTGAAATGAGGATGAATGGTTAGCGCATTAGGTATAATTGGAGGACGTTAGTAATTGGACTGACTGGAATGTAAAGCCATGTGAATTGTTTTCAGCTTCATTCAAAGCCTATGAACATGCATCATTTTCAATGTGGTAATATCTGTTACATTAACCTTAGGTCGAGAAGACTATGACAGATTACGGCCTCTTTCTTACCAGAATGTCAACCTGGTGATGATCTGCTATGATGTCACCTGCCCCTCATCCTTTGATAATGTTTTGATAAAGGTACCTCACTGTTTTCTTTTGCCATGATCGACTATCTTCTAGTCCAGTGGTTCTCAACCCTGGTCCTCAGGTACCCCCCTGTCCTGCATGTTTTAGATATTTCCCTGTTCTAACACACCTGATTCAAATGAATGGTCGTTAACAGGCTTCTGCGTAACTAGATAACGACCCATTCATTTGAATCTCAAACCTGCAGGACAGGGGGGTACCTGAGGACCAGGGTTGAGAACCACTGTTCTAGTCGGTCGTTCTATCATCAATTATCGATAATCGGGTGTAATCTTGCAGGGTCTGGGTAATGCATTGTTTACTCATGACCTTTGTGTAAATCTCCACCAACATTGTTCATGATTGTGTTTTATATGCGCTCTCAGTGGTACCCAGAAGTGCATCATTTCTGTCACGGTGTACCAGTCATCCTGGTTGGATGCAAGGCAGATCTAAGGAAGGATAAAACCCTGGCAAGAAAGCTCTGGTCCTCAGGCCAAAACCTTATCACATACATCCAGGTACAAACTCTACACATACCAGTAGTGTACAAATGGTTTTAAATCAATGAAAGTATGGACTGTACACTGACCAAGAGAATAATTTTTCCTGAAATCTAAATCCTAATCTTATAATTTTCCTCAACAGGGAGAAGAAACCAAAAGGAAAATAAATGCTGAGCTGTATATGGAATGTTCAGCCAAGTGCAATGAAAACGTGGATGACATATTCAGAGAGGCCACTAAAAAAGCCCTGGAAGCAACGAGCCCACCCAAAAACCCAGAGAGGAAGGGGAGGGGGCTGTGTGCACTTCTGTAACAGCCACGAAACCACCAAGTGAACGCTAAGCTAACACTAGTCTGAAAACTGACCAGATAAGGATAACCAGACATTTGCCTAAATGACGGCTGACATACTGCAATGTTTTTTTGCTGACACATTTCTGTGGTTTCCGATCATTACCGAGCACATTCAGGAAAAGCCACTGTTTATCCAAAAACTGTGACTAGAAGAAATAGCCAATGGTAGCATTCAAATTTAAAACATAAAAACCTTTATTAGTCATAATTGGCCTCTTGCATATGTTCAAAACAAAGGAAAATATTTTGATATACTTTATATAAAAGCTTTAAGAATAAATAAACAGTTCATATGGTTCATGGGAACATGTAACCAATCTCCTCTGTGATGTTCATAACTACGTATTTGTAGAGCACAACATATTTCCTAAATGATACTGTAGGCCTATTACACAGACCAAGACCGCAAAGCATGAAAGTAAACCACATTCAATGGTCAATGCCGTGTATACCGTCTGTCTAGAAGTAGATGCAGTATGTGTCATTTTCCTAAAAGTGGTTTTCTGTACCTAACTGAGAAGAGAAATATACAGTGTGTATATGTGTGTTCGTGTCTAAATATATATATATATCCATCTCAAAGTGTGAAGTGTATTTCTGCTTAGAATAGGTTACTTCACATGAAACAGTCTGAAGATTGAAGATTGCACATAATGTGACAGACATTTCAGATGTGCCACAGGACAAGTCATTTAAAAAGCTAAAAATCAACACAGGAACCATATATAACTGGAGTGAGCCTTAGCATGCAAAAACAATACGTATAAAAGTTACTGTCATCAGTTCACCCTTTAAAAACAGTTTGGCATACTTCTCTATAGTTTCATTCTACTGTATCCTTGACAACCCTTCCCAACTAGCCTACATTCCTATTAGCTGAAGGTTATCAGCTGAATCTCCAGATGTCTTCATACAGTATTAGACAATTCTGTACCCAGCCTTGGTTATCTTTATCCCTTCTTCGTGACATTACAGATATACAAACTTATTTCTTTGTTTTTGTTGTTTTTTAAACGAAACCTCTGCACCCTGAACGCTTTCAATCCACAAGTAACACCATTGTTGTATTACAGCAATACATACTATGCATAGAGCTATGCATTCATTACAGAAATATTATAATTGTTTTAACTTTTTTGTAAAGGGGTACACGAATAGCTTTAGAGTAAAATGCTTACAAAATTCTGGAGCTCATCTAAGTTTGGTATTTTAAAGCATCTAACATCTTTAGTTAGACCTCAGCTTCTTTGTAACAAAATACATTTGAAAAAAAACACTTCACAAAAGATCAACATTCACAGAAATCCATTTTCAGAAATTCAGTTAATATGATCAGTCATTTTTATCTACGTTTCTCATGACTGTGCAGTAATGTAGATACCACAAAGTTAATGTTTAAAAATACTAAGAACTTGTTAACTGTAACACTGCTATGACGCATTAACAAGAGTACACATACGATTACTTCACTGATAGAGAGACTATACAATCAGATTCAACATGACAAATTGGCAGTGATAGTAATTTCTTTTTTAATTGATTGATTGATTGATTCTGTAAACTGTAGCTCGTAGTAACTGAAAAGCCCTTCTGGTGTATTTCGGTTTATGTGAAGTGCTGAATTACAATAAACAGATCGACACCATTACTTGGTGAATTTATGTCAATGCGACAGAAAAATCATCAAATGTTTCACAAAGTAGTTGAACGTGTAAAACCTAGTGTTTCTGATCAGTATTAGAAATGGACGACGGGGCTAAGGCAGTCAGACTCTCCCCTGTGGTCCAGCTGATTCTGAAGACGGGTGATATTGGACAGCTCTTCTAGCTCCTTGATCTGCCGGTCAGTTTTGTGACTGACCAGTGTGCGGTAGAAGTGCACAGCAAACACAATAAACACCAGGCCGAAAGGCACCATGATGGAGGTGGAGGCGATGGCTGCTGCCTCACCCGAGCTGATGGTACCGTTGATCTTCCCACCTCTGAGTGGCAAGAACTTGACCCAGCACAAGAGAACCACCTCCGTCAGGAACAACAGGGTGCCGATGACAGTGGAGAACGCCCAGGCCAGCTCAATGTAGTGGTGCATACGCTCATGGGGAGACTCATTCACTGAGTTCAAGTTGTGGACATTGCTCACCGCTTCAAGGTTTGGAAGGATGCAGGTGCTGATCATGAGAGCGAAGAGGTGCACTGCTACAAGGACGGTAGTGCAGGCGCTGAAGGCAATCAGCAGCCCCGGGGGATACGTGTGGTCTGGCTCCAATTGCACTTCCACCATAGCCACCTAGACCAAAATTTAAATAAAAGGTTCAAAGCTACAATGTATACTATTTGATTCAATATATGCAAATGCAGTTAACATACTGTCATAAAGAATACCCAAATTTATCGTTAAAATCGTCAATGGCTTCTAACTTACACTCGAGGCAAGATTGCTGACACCAAACTTCAAGCGCGAGTCATACGAAGTCTCACTGCGTCACACATTTGCAGAGTATAGCCTGGTTTACACCAACACACTAACTTGTATGTACTTCAATATATTAACACCCTGCTACTAAACATACACATTTACGTGGTTAACCGTAGCCTAGATATGTCATCAAATGTGCCAGCTAGAACTAGCGAGCGTTCTTGCCCATTTCAATTGTAAGGACATGACAGACCGCGTCAGGTCGCTATCTAGCGTTATGTGCATTAACATTCGTCCTCTAGTTTAGCTATCCGTCTATTGTAACGTTACTCACCATTGCGAAACCAGACAAAAGAGCTGATGTCCGACTTGTAGCCTTCAATTTGGCACGGCTTAGATATAGCTTTCTCCATGATAGAGCTTGTAAAGAGTGTTCGTTCAAACTCATTTTGGTGTTGCTAGCTCTGCTACCTTTCCCAACTTTTCAAAACTTTCTAGCAAGCAAGCAATGTTGTGCTACTAGCTAACAATTAACCTTTTCTATCTCAGCACTTGGAAGTCGTTTGGTAGACTTTTTGACTTAAAGTTCACGTGATTTAAGTATATATTTTTAAGACTAACCACAATGTACTCTCTAGAACGAGACTATATACAAAAAGTGGGCAACTAGCTTGCTGGCTACATCCCAAATCGTCAAGCTAGTGCAGTAGTTTGTAATTCAGGAAACTCACAACACAAATTGTGCTAGCCACCCACAATCCAACAGTGCTCTGCTGAAAACTGTGTACATCCGAGGTAAGGTTGAAATGTTTGCTTCATTTTTTACTTAGTTTCATTTGGTCATACATACATGAGTTCACATCTGATTTTAATTTGTGTATATATAAAGGAAACATTATCTAAATCTCTCAGATGTAACCGTGTGTTACAATGTTGAAATTGTATTAGTCTAACACCTGAATATTCTTCTGCTTTAGACTTCTGCTCAATTTCTTTCGACTCCCACTCAACTGCTAGTAATTCATTTTAATTAAGCTGCACACAGAATTGGACCAGGTAAGTCAATTAGAATTGTGAAGGTGGGGTCCTGCAACATATAACATGTGTATAACTATACAGAAACAATTACTGTGCAGGCGTGTAAGCCCACATGTTTTTGTTTTGCTTTAGAATTTTAATTTTTTATCTATGAGTTTGAACCATAGACATACATACAGTTTGAACTAAGAACAAAGTAGTGATATGTGACTGCCATCTGGTGGATATCTTGTGGATAGATACAAATTATGGCGATTGTGTGTTACTTACATTTGTGGCCAAGGTTATTTGTGATACACATTAAGTATACTACTGTAATTTAATCGAATTGCTTCCCTTTAGTGATACCCTGATATCACCCCTCCTCAGATCTCTGGAATTGCACAGTGAAACACATTGGTTTGACAGGTATTTATGTACAAGTTGCACTTACATAGTAAACAAGATCAATCAGACTTGGCAACATGTAGGCTACAATATGGCCTGTAAACTTCTGGGCTACAGTAATGTAGTCGTCATGTAAACAACATTTTGTTTATCAAGCAGGCTGAAACAAACAAGGAACAAGGAACAAGAAAGTTCCAGGGCAGAGCAATCAAACTCAGATAAATGGATTGCTTCCTGTTTTTTAAAGTGAAAGACGTATATCTTTCTAACTGAGAAACTTGAATGAGTGACATCTCACACAACAATATTTTGTACAGTATATATTCCAAACCACCCACCCACCCATCCCTCCCCCAGTCCTGCATATCCAAATATCCAAGTAGACAGATGTCTTCCCCCTGCTCCTTTCTCCTCCAGTGACCCTCTGTCTGGGCTATTCCTGTTGCTGTCTCCCCCCTAGTCCCCGTAGACCCACCCTTCCAGAGTCTGGGCCATAATACCTCCATGGTCTAGGCGCCCTTTGTAAGCAACCCCGTAACCGAATGCCATCTGCCTCTCCATTGGCTTGGCCTGCACCCCTCCCTCCCTGACCTTCCCGACGCATATTCATGAGGCTTCTTGTCGCCCCTGTGTGTGCCTGCGCAGCTGCCTGTTCCTGAGCTGTGTGTGTGTGAAGAGAGAGGGAGAGAGGGGGACGGAAGAGAGAGTGTTGGAACAGCAGAGCAGCTCTGGGCTGAATTCAGCCATGTCAGTTTTCTCGACACCAAACAAACGATGAGAACTGAGGAACCATGGCCATGTCACTGAGTGCGGACGATGAGGATTACGATTCGGAATCTGAACAGGTCAGAAAACGCTGGATTTGACTGTTTGCCTAATGCTGCCTACAAGCTACAAGTAATGCTGTTAGCTACATGTTTTCTTATTTCCCCCTGCCTCTTAAATCTTCCACCTTCTCTCTCTAATCTAGCAGACGTAAGATGGTATGGTAGGCTACTGTGGATAAAGTACTCATGGGATCTGGTCTTATTTACCTTTTCAATGGTAAAATCATAGAATTGTGTTAGCAGAGCACCAGTTCATTTCCCTTTGCTCGGAAACAGAGCCGAGCCTTTTTTTTAAGTATTAGAGAGAAAAATGAAACAGAAAGGGCGTTATAGGATGGATGGCCTACGTCTGTCAAACAGCTTCCACGGCTATTGAACTGTCCTGTTCCTTGTCGGGTTAAGGTTCGACCAGGTAGAAAAGCGATCCTATAAAGATTCTGTGTGAACAGTGATCAGACAGTGTGAGCAAGTGAGAAGCAGCATGACTCTACATGTGAATGTCCCTCTCCACTATCCCTGGGGCCCAGTGCCACATTTAACACTAAGCGAAAGCTACAATCATGTTGTTCAAAATCAGGATTTTTTGGCCCCTTTTAACAGTCGTGACCTTTGCTTCCGAAAACATGCGTAAGACTTTAGGAATGTTCTTTTTTGTCTTTTCAGTTTTCTTTTTACAGTGACTCAAGCAGTGCATGCTAGCCCATACAAACTGAGGTCATAGAGATCTTCTTAACCTCTCTCAACAACCCTACCATGACTTGAATGTATAGACCAAACTGTATTTAAGTAATCATCTTTTCGTTTTCCTTCTTACTATATCCCCTACTGCACTGTGCCTTTAAGAAGGCTTGAGGCAATGTTGTTTCGCAGGAACTGGGGAGGGGGATGGGGAGAAGGAACAATGAATAGCTCTCACAGCACTTGACCGCTTCTGCTTGTTAGCCTACTTTAAGCTGTAGGCTACTCTACTAGCAGCAAATACATGCAAGACCAGTAGGGATTGTAGATCATAGAGAGAAGAGTACATTCAAACGGCTTGACACTAGGCGCAGGCATATTCGTGTAACAGTGAAATTGAAGCACACTTTGAAGCCCTTGCTTCAAGCTTGAGTACATTGTTGCATGGTTGCTCAGGGCTAGAAGCATTGCAGCACAACACATGAAGCCACACACCAATTGTTCATAAAGGAGCTTGGTTAGACCACGTTTTCTTTTGGCAGAGTAATAGGGGTTGTTGTGGACCGTCCTCTTCCTCCCTTTTGTGTTCTGTGGTGTCTGTCTGCTAAAGTCAGGCAGATGGTGAATCTTGTGACTTCCTCCCACTGAAATCCACACTGAAATTATGAGTCAGAAGACTGTACTCAGATAGGGGTTTGAGTTAGTGTTCTGAGGCCTCGGCAAACTGGCCTCACATTCTTGGCACGTTACTCAACCAAGTTACAGTAAATGCTAGTCTGCTGTTTTCGTAGCTTACCTTAAAGGAATATCAGGCCCTTTGCACTTGTGTAATATAAACTTCTGTTTTATGATTCCGCTGTTGGATCTGAGGGGAACCTGAGGCGAACTACACGTTTGAAGAGTTGTCACCTGTCGGACAGTTTATCGTGGATTTGTCAAGGGAATTTCGTGCAAACATGTCATTTGAGTGACAGGGAGAGCCCATGTAGGTTTCAGGGGGAAGCAGTTGAGTTCTGGGGCTCAATGAATGCATCTATCATGGGAGGAAGGACACATGTCTTATCAACGTTTTCGAAAAGGGAGTCATGTTTCCCAATCGCACTCAGTGTTGTGCAATGTTGATATTCTCAACCTTTGCAGCCTCTTCCCTCCTTCTGAGGTGTTCCTCATGTCTAACTCTGCAGACTTACTGTGAAAAGAGCGAATCGGTCCTTGACTCAGCAGCTGTAAATTGCATCACTATAGTAGCAATGGACGTGTCCTGTTCTCCTGTCTGTTTAGAGCCGTGTGTTGTTATGCTGTTCTGTTAACCTGGCAGACCGGTTTGGTTTGGTTTTTTTCGAGGTTCCTGAGAGGCAAACTATGTGGCCAATCATGAGACCAATCCAGGCAAAGGTTAACACAACAAAGCTCACCAAACCTGAAAACTCTGCTTTGTATAACTGCAATAATGGAATGTCTTCCTGGAGAAAAGGTTCTACTGGGCTCCACTGAGGAACATTCTGTTCCCGGGGGGGCCGGTGTAGTTGTGTGTTCTAAGCCCTTTTCAAAAATGCTGTTTGTTTTCATAAGATCAAGGATGTTTTTGTCCTGTATTGGCTATATCTGTTCCTGGAGAGAGATTACGTAAGAGCCATGACACAGTTATGTGGTCGTGGAGCAGTTTCACCAGTTGTTTACTAATCGTGACTTAAAAACCACTTGCTTAATTTGAGATCAGCATTTCACGTAAGGCCATGCGGTTTCATCATTTAATCAGTTATATATATCTATCCATTTAATCATTTATCGCTTGGGTTTATTGACTGACTTCGTGTCCATGTTAAATGTTGGATGATGTCATATTTAGTCTACATCATTTTACAAAGTTCTGGCCCTGTAATAAGGTACTTATGAGTAAATATGGTGGTCAAAGGTGTGCTCCTTCATTATCTACTTAGTTGTCAAGGAGACAGGACAGGACAGAACGCTCAGCCTGATGTCGTAATGAGAGGACACGGTGGGAGTCATCACACTGTTCTCTCCTTAACACACTCAATAATCTGAACATCTGAAATCAACCTCAAGTTTCATTTAGACTGGAATGTCAAGGTCTGTCTTCCAATTGCCCCTGCCCTACCCTGCCCTACCCTTCCACGGAGGGAGCGAGGGAGGAAAGAATACAGAGATTTGCTTTCCATTTCCCTCATTGATCACGCCACATACCAATGCCTTTTGGAACCGCCCCTGGGAGAACAATCTGGCGAAACCGCCGCATGAATCACAAACTTCATTATCCTACTATTGATTGGTTATATAACCACAGGCAGGTTTGTGTTCTCCTTGAGAAAAGCACTCGTTTTACTGACGCAAAAGCCATTTTGAAAAGGCTCTCTTTCCAATCAATTATAATCGTTCACAATTCCTCCAAGCCTTCATTACAACTAAAGAACTGTTTGTTTCTGCCTTCTCTTTTCTCCTCCCCCCATAGTCCTCTTCAAACGCTGAGCACAAGCAAAGCAAAGTGTTGCCTTGGCAACGCTGGAATCTGCAGCAAGAAATATGTATCTGTTAAGGGTTTAGAAGAAAACAGTGTAAAGCTCTGGGGGATGCAGTGGGATCACTGGCTCACATTTCTACCTCCTATATGATTGTGTGTTTTCATAGAGAGACGAGGTTGTATTCAGACGTGGCACTGTCATCTGGAATGCTATTATAAATGCTATTGTAGCTCCTGCTAGGGCCTCTTGCGGTTAGTTGTTGGTATTAGTAGGTGACATCATCCCACTGATGGATGTTTGACCCGAATTGTCTCTTTTGATATCCTCCAGCAACGGGCAGCCAATCGGCCAAAGCCCAAGATGGGGACGCCCGCTGCCGTCAAGCTGCCGTCCAATCGCAGCTCGTCTGGCGCCAGGCGCCGGCGGACACGCTGTCGGAAGTGCGAGGCATGCCTGAGGACCGAGTGCGGCGAGTGTCACTTCTGCAAAGACATGAAGAAGTTTGGAGGTCCGGGTCGCATGAAGCAGTCATGTATCATGAGGCAGTGCATCGCGGTGAGTTACTGGTTATCACTGCTGGGCTAAATGCGGCAAATTAGCCGTTGCTTAAATGTTAATTTTGCCTTTTTTTGCCTCCTTCCCCTTCCAGCCGGTTCTTCCCCACACGGCCGTGTGTGTGGTGTGTGGAGAGGCGGGCAAGGAGGACACACAGGAGGAGGAAGAGGACAAGTTCAACGTCATGCTCATGGAGTGCTCCATCTGCAACGAGATAGTTCATCCCAACTGTCTCAAGGTGAGGGGAACCTGGCCTAGGAGTGAGGCTGCCTCTATCTGAGTCAGGTCTGTCTCAAGGTGAGGGGAACCTGGCCTAGGAGTGAGGCTGCCTCTATCTGAGTCAGGTCTGTCTCAAGGTGAGGGGAACCTGGATTAGGAGTGAGGCTGCCTCTATCTGAGTCAGTTCTGTCTCAAGGTGAGGGGAACCTGGATTAGGAGTGAGGCTGCCTCTATCTAAGTCAGGTCTGTCTCAAGGTGAGGGGAACCTGGCCTAGGAGTGAGGCTGTCTCTATCTGAGCCAGTTCTGTCTCAAGGTGAGGGGAACCTGGCCTAGGAGTGAGGCTGCCTCTATCTGAGTCAGGTCTGTCTCAAGGTGAGGGCAACCTGGCCTAGGAGTGAGGCTGCCTCTATCTGAGTCAGGGTGATCGCTCACATGACATGAGTAATGGATCTGGAATATGGAGCTTCATTCCAAAGCTTTGACTCAGGGCTTTAGAGGCGCGAACTTCCTGTTTACTGAGCGAACTTGTAATTTTCCCCTTAATTTGGATGAAGTGCCGTTGCCTGGGAAGGAGACATGGCGCAATGATGCGCTGCGGGATAAGAGGACGTTACAGGAGTTAAATGCAAAGTAGGAGATAAAGCCAATCGACCTCCTAGCAAATACGGCAAAATGGAACAAGCCTAAGCACGACTGCAGAAACCTGCAGTGCGTCAGAGCTTAGCTTCAGAGGCACATCCCGTTTGCAGCTACACTCAACATTGGGACTAATAGATGGTAGAGATCTTGGTGGTGCAGTGTGTTTGTATGTCACTTCCTGGTGCCTTGCACTTTGTGACACATCACAGCAGCTGCGGACGTTTGAGGTATTTCAACTGTGAAAAGCGTCCAGCTTCCTCATTCCAGTTCAACTTTCATATCCCTGTGGTGTCTCTTTGTGGGTGAACACATTGTACAAAAGACAATTCTCTTCTGCTTTTACTTCACAAGTGTCTCTTTACTTTATTTGCCGGTGTTTTAGGTGAAAGATACTTCGGGCGTGGTGAATGAAGAGCTCCCTAACTGCTGGGAGTGTCCCAAATGCAATTATGCCGGGAAAACTGGAAAAGTGAGTACCAACATGAGGCCAGAGGGTCGCATACAAAGTACCCCTGTCAGCATTTTAAGGCTTCTTTATATTCTAAAGCAAATCCACCCTTTTATGACCAGCAACAGGTAAACCAGATACATGTGCAACAGATGGTGTTTCACTGCATTTCGTCAGATTGCGATATCAAAAACATGTTGCCCTGCCTTTGGTATTGTGGTTTCCACTTCCTGTGTGCCGGGCTAAAAGCGTCACATGACGTTCCTGTTCACCGAGCAAAATAGGGGTAAAACAGTGGATCATTACATGTGGGACAAGCAAACGCTCAGCCACATGCACTGTAGTTAATGAGTGAGGCTGACCTGACATCTGACCTCTCCCGCAGCTTCTGCCCTGACGACCTCCTTCCGATAGGCAAAAGGTATAAAGTTGTCTTGCCCCTTTTCTCTCCTTTTGGTCTGCAAGCAAAAAAGAGGCCCAGGGTTCAAGTACGCCTCCAACCTCCCGGGCTCCCTGCTGAGGGAGCAGAAGGCGGCCAGGGAGGAGGCAGACGCGGGGGGCTCGGCGGTCCGGAGGCGGGAGGAGACCCCCAGGCACCGGCTGGAGGAGCCCGTCGGCCGACAGCCGCCTCTCCTGTCGCCCAGCTGCTTGCCTCGGCCCCGACCGGAGGACAAACTGAGGAAGAAGAGGAAGCTGTTCGACGACGACGAGGAGGAGGACCTCGGCGTGAGGAAGAAGGTAGAGGGGCTTTTAAATACGAGGCTCGTTTGGTGACTGATGATGAACCTGTTTCACTGCGGGGTTTTTTCACCATCGTTTGACCATTTCGTTGGGTGCAAACATGGATAGAGCAGTGTTATGTCGAGCTGTAGAAACCACCGTACTAAATAAATGTATCTTTTCTCTCTCTCGCAGGGCAAGTCAGGTGATCCTCTCTTCCCCAAACTTCTCCATCAAATCAAGATGGAGGAAGAGGACCAAGAGGAGGAGGAGGAAGAGGAGGAGGACGAGGAGGAGCGGGAACCTTTCTACCGACGCGTCCTCGAAAGGGACGAGGGCGACGACGAAGAGGACACCAAGGCCGACCTGCCGAGTCCCCGCCTCAAGACGCCGTTCCTGGACAGCGACCAGTCGCACTGTAGCTCCCCCCGGGCGGGGCCCAGCAGTGAGGGAGGCAGCGAGACCCAGGAGAAGGGCCCGCGGCCCAAAGCCCGCCGCAAGCGCCGCATCCCCAACAAGGAGCTGAGCAAGGAGCTGAGCAAAGCCCTCAACCAGGAGATCCAGAAGACCGAGGAGTCCCTGGCCAATGAGAACCGCCAGCCCCTCAAGGAGGAGCCCGAGAGCGAGAACGAGGAGCCCAAGAGGCCCTTCCGGAACGGCGGCGGCGGCGGCGACCTGGGAGGAGAGCGGCCCCACCTCCGGACCAGGGAGATGAACGGGACCCCTTGGGAGCTGCGCCACTTCTACCCCAGTCAGATCACCCCTCTGGGCTTCAACAGGAGCTCCCCCGCCACCCGGCCCCTGCCCCCGCGCTCCCCGCCCAAGTGTGTCCAAATGGAGAGACACGTTATCCGCCCGCCCCCCATCAGCCCCCCTCCGGACAGGCTGCCCCTCACGGACGGCAAGACCCACGCCATGCAGCGGGAGGTCTGGATGAAGATCTTCGGGTACCTCCCTCACGAGGAGCTGTGTGTCACCATGCGGGTCTGCAAGACCTGGAACAGATGGTAAGGGCTCGGTGCTTCAAGGACTCTGCTTCTACCTTGGTTTAGTCAGTTGAATCAGTCAGGGGAGGCCAACAAATACCTTACCAGTATGTTACAGGCGCAACCCACACACTGTAAATTCCTTCACTGCTAGCATGAAAGGAGTGCGCTGAACTCGATTGTCTGCCTGCCTGCCTGTTACCTTGCCCAGGTGCTGTGACAAGAGGCTGTGGACCCGGATTGACCTGAATCGCTGCAAGGCCATCTCCCCGCTCATGCTCAGTGGCATCATCCGCAGACAGCCCGTCTCCCTGGACCTCAGCTGGACCAACATCTCCAAGAAACAGCTCAGCTGGCTCATCAACCGATTACCAGGTAGGCGAGCCAGGAAGAGGAAACACGTCCCGACATGCCGGTCATCTGTGAGGGAGGATCACCTGATCTCTACTGAACCGTTCACCGAGTATATCCGCATGCTTTGATCGTGTCTCAGAATTGATGTGTTTTCTGTGTGTGTGTGTTCTCTGTGTGTGTGTGTTCTGTGTGTGTGTGTGTGTGTGTGTGTCAGGTCTGCGGGTGCTGCTGCTGTCGGGCTGCTCCTGGGTGGCCGTGTCGGCCCTGTGCACCTCCAGCTGCCCCCCGCTGCGCACCCTGGACGTCCAGTGGGTGGAGGGGCTCAAAGACGCCCAGATGAGAGACCTGCTGTCCCCCCCGACAGACAACAGACCAGGTGGAGAATCAAACTGATTATCACGTGTGTTAGATCGCCCCCTGGTGGCGCCAGCAAACCAGTATCAAAACGGTTGAAGTGGTTAAGAGCAAGTTAACAGTTACTGGTCAGTTAAAATCAATAATTGTAGTCATCTTTAGTAGCTAAAGCTAGTGTTTGACCATGTGTGTTATCTACGAACCCCTCAGGTCAGATGGACAACCGCTGTAAGCTGCGGAACATAGTGGACCTGCGCCTGGCCGGCCTGGACATCACAGACTCGTCTCTGCGTCTCATCATCCGACAGATGCCTTCGCTGTCCAGCCTGGACCTCAGCTACTGCAACCACGTCAACGACCAGTCGGTCAACCTGCTGACGGCGGCGGGAACCACCACCCGTGACTCCCTCACGTCAGTCAACCTGTCAGGTGAGAGAACCGCTCCTTTCCTCGCCGAGCGGGGGCCTCGCCGCTGCATCACGCATGCTGTGCCAGGAGTTACACTGTGCCATCGTTTTATCTCCACGCGGCTTCGGCGCTCATCGTGTGATGTTGTTGTGTCTCCCTCCAGTGTGTAACCGGGTGACGGACCACTCCCTCACCTTCTTCAAGCGCTGCGGGAGCATCTGTCAAATCGACCTGCGCTACTGCAAGCAGGTGACCAAGACGGCCTGCGAACGCTTCATAGCGGAGATGTCCGTGAGCGTGCAGTTCGGACTGAAGGAAGACAAATTGCTGCAGAAGCTCAGCTAGTTTTCTATGAGAACGAGGGGGGCCGCGGGGGTCCAAATGTACACGCGAACGAAAGACTAACGAAATGCACTAAATGGAGCGACGAGGTTTCCCCACTGAACCTGGTTGGTTTTGTACATTTGATTTCCTCTTCTGTGTTCAGATTCGTGAATCCTCAGTGTCAGAGGTCATTGGTGTCTTTATGGATATTATTACCGCACCCCAACACACTCAAAGTGGAGTCTTTGTACAAAGGGGGTAGGATGTGTAACTCCTGGAGATAAAGAGTTGAGGGAAGTCAGAGCATGAGTGTTATTGTGCTGTTTAGATTGTACCTTTATAATGGTTTGTGGTTTCGTTGAATTGACATTGTTTGGCTGTGTATTTCTACCTGTTAGAAATGTGTTAAATGTAAAAAATATATATTTTTTATACAACCATAATTTACACATCTGGCAATAAGGCAACATTTTTGGAGTAATTTAATGTTTGCGGTTCCACACACTCCCAGATACAGTTTTGTTGAATGGTTCTCAGATATCTCTAAGAACTGGATAGTGCTCTTATAAAGTCTGCCTTGACACAGGTGTATATTTAGAATGCTGTGGTTTCCATGACACGTGCCAAAGTGACTGACTTTGGCTGGATTTACTTTATTAAAATATGAACATTTGATATAATTGTCATAAATGTCTAAATGAAATATTTGGTCAATAAATGACTGAAATATAATGGGTTTGAAATGTATTTTTGCTTTTACAGATTTAGATGTATAGTAAATCTAAAACCTATGGTAGGTCCCCATACTACCAAACTATTTAGCATGCTAGATACTATATACATACACCTATTATAGTGTGGGAATTGGGATTCACAAGCCGTGTTCATATATTTGCGAGTGTAAAATATTTTTCTCTCAGCAATCACCAGGTATTTTATACAGTGGCTGATAATACCAAAGTCCCAGCTGATGGTGACACAGACATGTTGACATGGGACACCAAAGCATTCGAAAGATGCCATGCTCACAGTTGACCTATGGTAGCTTACTCTCTGAGTAGAAACAACCATTGGATGCCCTTTAGAAGCCCTTTACTCAACTTAACAAGGATCATGTCGGTATCACCACGTCTTTATCTTGCTGAAGCGGAGTGCAGCTGTCGGTTTCCAGGCAACAGTGTAACTTGGCTTCAATGCTCTCCATTGTTCGAGAGGCTGCGTATGTTAGGAGCTAAAGACCAAGACGCAATAAATGTATTTCCAATTTAAATCTTTAATTACCAAAATAAAAAGTTTACCATTCCCAAATACAAAGACCAGACCTTGCACACGATATAGTTCTACACACCATTCCCAAGGAAAGTGCAACCAGCTCGACTGCTGCTGTGGCTTTGCATGTGACATCGTATTTGTGATAGCAGCAATGTAGACATGTGATACAGTACAGTGCTTGATATTTTTAAAGCGCAGAAGGGAAAATTCAATATTTAGTCCCGTGCTTTGACAGATGTCCTCATGCTCTGCCTCTAAGTTTAGGCGAATCCATGAATTAAATTCAAACCATCTGACGGTGAAACATAACTCTTTCATTTAATAATAAACTAACCTAATCTGATGGGCATCTTAAACATGTCATTACACATTTAAATTAAATGGAAAAAATATAGATATGTACATCTCAGTGATATGAAACAATATTTGCAACTATATACGTCACTTTTTCATTCTGTATCGTTTCCATGCTACAAGTGTCTGTAAACTTGCAGCTACATCTTTGAACAGTTAGTTGTTTAAAAAAAAGTTACAAACTGCAGAATATTGATGATCCCAAAACATTATAATAAGAATGCATCAGCAGACATAAAATGCATAATAAGTTATTCCCTCGACTTCCTAGAAAACAAAGACATTCATAACAACACATACACAACGAAGCAGGTGTGAAGACAAAAGAAAACACTCGGAGTATAGTTCAATTTCAGTTAGCACCGGTTCTGTTTTTGTCACAGATAATCCACAGCGATATTGCTATTATCAGAAGACGTAACACACACGGTAACAAGCAACCAGTATATCGTATATACCATTACAGATTGATATAGTTCGCTAATATTCATTCAAGAGAAGTAAGCTCCCAGCCCTGATTCATGGATGCAATTTGATGTGAACAGTCGTGCCCAAAATGTGTCAAATCTGACAAGATGGTACAGATACTCGTATGACATGCTAATTATCCAACATACACACACACACGGTGAGAACAGGGTGAGAAATGCAAGAGGACGTCCCACTTCTTATTTGGCACCTACATCACTCACTCTGTGGGTCTCAATACAGTTAAACACAGTATATTCATCATATTATCTTACTAAGATATGCAGCCGTTTGCAGCAAGTGTCAGTTTTGTGTGTGTGTGTGTGTGTTCTGAGCGTGTTCTCAGTCCATAGGTAGATCCATGAGTGACACGTCATGCTAGACAAGATTGCACGTGTTTGAATACCTCACATTCATGTCAACATTTGTAAGAAAAGCATAACGACATCGACATCTTGGGACCAGCACACGCGTTGGGTTACGGAATGAGTTCACGTGAGGGGTTTCATTGGTCAAGCGGTGGCTTCGTCAAACTCTTAAATCAAAGACGATTGAACACTGCGTTTGTCATTTTCAGAAAATGACAAACGGGGCAAATCCACTGATAAGAGTCTGGTAGGGTTTGTGAGCTGCATGGTTGGTCTCTGACACGGACGGTCCCAAACATCCGTTGGAGGGGGTGGGCGTGTCTTAAGGAAGTGGTGATGGAGGGGGTGAGGGCGCCTTAAGACTTGAAGACGTGCACGGCCCTCACCACGTACTGCCTGCAGATGGGACACTCGCTCATCCTCTTGCCGCACTTGGTGCAGGTGACCATGTGGCCGCACTCCAGGAGCACGCAGTCGATCGCGGCGTCCATGCAGATCCTGCACAGGCTGTCGTCTTGGCTGCTCAGCTGGGAACGCTCGCCGTCTGCAAGGAACCGAAAGGAGAACTGAGGAGGAGAACTCGGGGAGGAGGGGGGGGGGAACTCGGCAGGGGGGGGGGAACAAAGTGAGGGTGGCGCCATGGACTGTGGAGGTATGACGGTGTGACGTGGTCTTCGACAGCTCACTCAGATATCCCCTCTTATCCAGAGTACTCTGTCTTGGAAAGGTCACTCACTACAAACCAGAGAACATGCTCAACACAGGTTGACACATGGGAAATGTCATCGTCTAGGAGGGGGGGGGTTTTGTCGCCCTGACAATGAGACGATCCTCACCACCCGATGGTGCGCCGACAAAGGTTTCTAATCTTTGCAAGGCTAAAAACACAAATGTATATCTAGCGTCGTAAAATGGACTTTGATACTTCAAAGTATGGATGGAAGTTTGCAGATGTAGCCAACACGACGGCAGCCCCATGGTTCTGATGAGGAGACGGATAGGGGATGAGATGCGGGGGGAAAATTAAACAGTGCTTCGGGGGGTTTGCTTAAACGGATGGGGGGGAAAAAATCATGAAGCACTTCACACGAGACCACGAAGATCCCAGAGGACGTGTGGGGAATGTGTATCTGGGTGCGGGGACGCCGTAGGCATCGCTAGACTGTCCACGGCACCAGGAGGGACGTTTGTGCTTCATGCGGGTACAGGAGGGTGATGGTGAAGTCACAAACAAGTGGACTGACTGGGGTGAGCGGGGGGTGGGGGGGGGGACACTTCTCTGATGCCTTACCTCCAACTCCCCCGTTGCAGATAGGAGAAGGGTAGGCTACCACTTGTGTGGGAGGAGTAAAGTGACAGACATGTAATAGTGACTGTGATAAGGATCATTACTAAATACGTTATTCTTAAGTGTCAATCCCACGTTTCAAACTGGATTGCGGTCAGCAGAGGCTTTTGAAGGGTACAGGAGAAAACACAAGAGAGATCGGTAATCGCTTACCTGCAGTGACAGCCGTGCTCACGTTCTCCACTGAAAGGGAAAAGAAAACATGATACTTTAAAGAGATGACACGTCCGTTTATTCAGACCAGTTGCTCTGTATCAAGGGAGCTCGATTTACACTGAATTATTGATTCCTCGCAGCAAATGTAAGTACAAATAAATGTTACGGGGGCACAGTAAAAGCTAAAGCCTTACTGCAGGAGCCCGGGTTCAATTCCATTCCGGGCCTTTCCAGCATGTCCTCCCCTCTCTCTCTCCCTGCCCTTTTGCATCTGTCTTACTGTCTCTATCAAAGTCTTTTTTCCAACCACGGTTGCTGTTGCCTGACAACAGGCCTGGTGGCGATCCCCACCTGACTTCCTGTTGTCCTCGGCCTCCCTGTACAGCCTGTCCACACGCTCCACAAGCTCCCACTTCTCGCAGCACCCTGAGAAGTTGACAAAGTTCCTGGCCAGGATCTCCTTCAGCTGCCGGACAGACAGGCCCTCGATGTCCCTGCTGCTGGAGATGTCGGAGAGGGAGGCCCGGGCCTGCCTGCGTGTCTGAGGGCTCACCTGCAGGGAGGGGGGAGGGGGGCGATCAGGACCATCGTCTGTAATCGACTGTGATCACACCCTGAACGGGTACGTTGTGTACTGTATTTTTTTATGGAGAATGTTGGAGGAGGTTGCCTGAGAACATTGTGACTGACGGTTTCAAACGGACCTCTGAAGAGATATTCACCTCCGGTGTGTGTTCACTGGGTTCCAAGTTCAAGAGGGAGAAAGACGTGACATCGCCTCGATCCTAGACAGGTAACACACACACACGCACACAACTGAGTGCTGCGGGGAGTAAACACCATAAGCCATCGGCAGTCTCAGGTAGGCTTGGCCAGTTGTCAAGGATTAGGATTAGTAATCCATAGTTTGGGCTCATGATACGTCGTGAACAAATCTATTTCCAGTAAAGATTACAGCACTGGCCACCATCTGAGTATTTAAAGCAGAGAACCTGGAATGATCTATTCCAGTTGGGAAGTCATTTCCATATCAGTCCTAATGCCTTCAGCACTCTCTGTTCCCCTCTGCCGGTCACACCATCCTGTATTCTACAGTAAGAATCTCCCAGCAGAATACTGATGTTGAGACTTCTCAGTGGTAAACAACATGGAGGCTATCCCAGCCATGACCTGAACACACAGATCAACTCTCAGGCTTAGATCAGGTTCATGTAGAACCCATTCCAAGCCCGGGACGAAGAACACACACACACACACACACTACACGTGTTGTTAACGCGCGTACCTGATTGGTCCCTGAGCCGTCACTGGGGCTGAGCGCCTCCCCCTGAGACGCGGCGAGGGCGGTCAGCTCGGACGCCGAGTGCGCCGCCGACGGGGGCGGGGTGTAGGGGACGCGGGAGCCGAGGCTGGCCCTGTCGAGGTCCTCCTCCTCCTCCCCCTCGTCGTCGCCCCCGCCCGGCCCCCTGGTGACACAGCACCAGGTCCACCAGGTCGTCCTTCTCCCTGCAGGTGTCCGTGGGCACGTTGCGCAGCACCAGGTACTGGCGCAGGTCTTTGACGCGCAGACGCATGAGCAGCGGCCGCTGGAAGGCCGTGTCCTTCAGCAGGTGACAGGTGGCACAGGTGCGCCGGTTGTCCCGGAGCACGGAGCACAGCGAGCAGAAGCTCTTCTTGCATTCGCTGCAGACGTGCTGAGGGGAGGAGAGAGTGTGATGAAATGGGGATAGAAGCACCACGCAGTGCGACAGGGACTGTGAGGCGGACAGGCCCGGGGCGAGCTCCATTTTAATAGGCTTAGAGCATCCTGCTCACGGCCTGCTGAAACTCCAAATGTCCTTTCGTTGTAATGTTTTTTGGGGGGATCCAAGTGTGGAAGACTAAACCCTATCCGGTTTCGAATTCGGAAATAAAGTCGTTACGCGTCTAAAATTCGCATTTATCTCCAGCTGAATCGTGGCGAGCGGTGGATGTATGACCGTAAAGTGGGCCATCAGAGCTC
This sequence comes from Mallotus villosus, assembly GCA_903064625.1. Lineage (NCBI taxonomy): Eukaryota > Metazoa > Chordata > Actinopteri > Osmeriformes > Salangidae > Mallotus > Mallotus villosus. The sequence continues at coordinate 27,945 of CAEFZP010000097.1, forward strand.
AAACGAGTCTTGAGGAAGCAGATCAATGTCGCTGCAGTCTTCAATCATCCACATCTGTTCCCCTCCCTTCTGCAGACAGCCAGACTGGAGGCAGTTCCTCGCTTTCATGTCAGAAAACATCAAACGGTAATACATGCAAGGGGGAGGGATTCGACGCAAGGCTGGCACGGTGACCAAGACACAGAGAAAGGGAACACAGTAAAAGGAATGGAGCCCTGTGCCCAGCTGAGACGACTCCCTCCATCCTTTGGGACGACAGGACAGACACGAGACGTTGTCAGTCTGCGTCTCTCAGCTCGTGTTTCTAGCGATCCTCATGAGAGGTCAAGTGTTTCGGGGCTGTGGGCTAAATCTGGTTGAGGAAGTTCAGCCTAATTACTTGTACTCTACATTTCTGTATCCAATCAAAATGGTCAAATCATGCTGACAAAAGCCCTGTGGCCTCGAGTTACCTGACGTAACACTCCATCTCTATTTAGAGTCTATGAACTGGCACAATTTGTGGACGCATTAGATTAGATTACAGCTCAACTTTCACCATTAGATAATGAGAACAGATTTGAAAACATATGCAGGTTAATGTCAAGCGTATAAGACATGTCAACAGTCTCCTCAAATCAACACGACTATGTCTTTATCGTCATCTAGTTCACGTGAGCATGCTCCCCCTGGGTAAACTCCTTACCTTTCTTCGGAACACAGAGAAGGCCTGTGCGCAGGCCTTGCACACCAGGCTGGGGCTCCCTGAGGTCGTGGGGGGGTACGTGGAGTAGCCCGCGCTGGGGGCAAATCGAAAGGGTCCCGCTCCCGCTCCGAACCCGGGCTGCTGGCCTCGTACCGCCCCCGTGCCCATGACTTCATTCAGCAGACCACAGCACGAAGCCCACATGGACGAGGCCCCCGCCTGGCCAATCACACAGAACACACGGAACACACGGCACACACGTGAGGACCCTTCGGTCGCCTCGGTAACGCCTGCCCTGTCAAATGTCACGTCGCGCCAGGTAACCGGCGCACAGTCAACGAGGCATACCTTTCAAATGACTTGGTTTTGTGCTCAGATGTGGTTCACACAGGTTGCGGCACATGTGATAATAGCGTCTAAAAATAGAGTGGCCATGGAAACACAATGTCACAATGGAATACCCTTGGTATTTCTACAAGAAGGCCTCACATGGACCTCCTTCACTCAGTTATACCCTGGGTAATGAAAGCACACATATCTGGTCATAGCACGCTTATATAGGAGGTAGCCTCTAGCAGACAGAACAACCCAATCAGAACACAGCTAGTGGCCTTCATTTTCAACCAATATTATTCTATATGGTTAGCCCTCTGGTAAAAGGTGAAATGGTGCAACAAAGTAGGATACTGTGAAAGTGTGCAGTCTGCGTAATTTAGTTTGTTGGCTAATCTAAAAACATGCATGATTAGCCAACAATTTCCTAGTATTGGCCTTATCTGACAAAAATGTTGAGTCTAAAATTGTGGAATAGGTTTATGCAACAGGTATCTATTTGAAGGGAAGTTGAAGGGTGGTAGTTCACTCCAGTTTGGAGATGGGTTACATTATTTGCATTATTGCCACTATTAAATGTTGGGTGTCTGCGCGTAAGAAAATGAAGAACCATGTCGTGGCCATAGAAAGAAGGAAGCATGACTAATATAGTTTTATAGAATGAGAATCTATAAACCAGTTGTAATCGACCATCTACTGTACCGTAATGATCATTATGCACCCTGATCTAGACAACAGAACGGATGCCAAACAGCCAGTGAAATATTTAGCTACGTACAATCTCTATCCTTGCACGTTGTTACTTAAATAAATTAGACATTCCTTTAAGCTTGCTCGGAGAGAGGATGAGTTGTGCAAGCCAGAAAAATGTCTTTATATCATCTAATTGTTAGTCACTCATGGGCAATAACAGTCAACGGCATAGACAGATAGTCAGGTTGCAGGAAATCACTAGGTTTCTTAGTAGATGATAAATCCAGGTGATCTAACTCATTAGCTACTGTAGTTAGTTATTTTCCAGGGGTTTTGTGCATGATCTAACAAGCTAGCTAGCCGGTCAAATAGCTTGTGACACATAATTACATAATTTTTGAGCCCTTAGACAGCTTGGTTATTAAGTCATACTGACTTTAGCTACAACTACCTAGCTAAACCATTTAATAAGCAAAATGCATATAGTAAGTAGCTATCTACAGTACCTATAGCAGCTGAAATAAGAAGATTTGGTGACTGGCTTAACGTTAGATGGCAGATGCAACTTAAATTGCATCAACCGCCTTAGTCTACAAGCTATCATAAAGAAAGAAAGTGTACCTTCATAGCCACTCCGAGTTGAGGGATTTGGGAAAGTAAATTGATAGTCTAACCATTGCAACAGTCCATTCGATCCTCTCCATAAACTGACTGTCTTAAGTATATTGCTCAGAGAGGGATATCTTCCTGCTTGATGAGCTTTGACAAGATAGTGAGCACGACACGTTCTGATAGACACGCCTCCTACCCAATCAGGGTAAAGATAGCTGTAGCAGCTCATGTAACGTCCAATCATATTTTATGGGTGTTGACTTGCACTGACGGTTTCTGCTGGTACACATTACCAAAGCAAAATAATGCAAATACTGTATTACTTTTAAGAAAGTTACAATTTTTCATAAGTATTCATGTCATATTTACATTTAATACAGTATTGCCTGATCGATATGTGTGTGTCCCACACGGCTGTACGCTGACTGATACGTAGAGTCAGCGCGCCATTGTTGCACTGACGTAAATATTGAGGGACAGAGGAGGGGAGTTTGAAGCTATGATTTTAGAGTGTATTTAAAAATGTAGCTAAAATGATAGTTAAATGTATTTTTGATAAGCAGCTAGCTTTACATGCAATAGATGTTCCGCTGCATTCGATTATATCGATTTATTTTGGGCGACACTAATAACGAATATTTGCCAGTTTACTGCTTGCTAGCTAGCTAGCTACAGTCATAACAGCATCTGTTGGATCCTCTTAGTTTAATAGTGCTAGTTGGGAAACTTGTCTGCAAGTATTTTGCAGAACGTGCACAGTTAGCTAACATTAATACTCGTCTTACTGGTTAAATATCTGAGCCTCATTATTACCTATATAATCTAGCTAGGTAACTCCTTTCCAAAATAATGGCGAGCGTTCATGAAAGTTTATATTTTAACCCAATGATGACCAATGGGGTAGTTCATGCCAATGTATTTGGCATCAAAGATTGGGTCACTCCCTACAAAATTTCTGTTCTCGCCTTGCTATACGAGATGACCACATCCAAACCTATTGCTCTTCAAGAAAGAAGGCGTTTGAACAAACTAATTCTACCCCTTCAACAGGTTTGGCTATGCTTCACACTTTTACCGTTGACAGTCAATATCCTCTGACATATTTTTCCTGCTGGTATTCATTTGCCACTGACAAATTAAGTGTGTCTTCATCTAGGGCCCCGACCTGAACCTTGGCCAGTTTCTAAAGAGTGTTGAAGAATGTTGCCCTCAAACGGCATATGCTGTTAAACTCAGGTATGTATGGCTTAAATGAGATTCTGTCAAGGTCTGCAGCCAGTTTTATTTCTGAGTCCTCTGAATTTCTTTTTCAAAGATTGCATGAGATGGCGGATGGAGAGCTCAAGGACATGGAATACTTCTTTGCCACCCTTCCTAACCCATTCACCGCTTTTGATTCGGAGGCTTACAAAACTAGTGTTGTCGGTGGGTGTTAATGATATGTGATGAGTAGGATATTTTAATGGAGCGGTGGCGTGTATTGAGATTGAGGCAATTTGCTTTTGGAATGACAATCGTTGAATCAGTCTTTATCGTATCTTGTGTTTTAGGGCTTTTCATGAGACACATGCTTTTGGCCTACAACAAGCTGTCCTTCAGCCAGGTCTACAAGCTGTATAAATCCCTGCAGCACTACTACCACAGTCACTATGCCCAGCCCAGTAACGGGCAGGGGGAGGTCTCTGCGTTGGCCACTGACGACTCCGAGATGGACCTTACCAGCACAGAGGACACGGACGGGGACAGGATGGAGAAGGAGGACCTGGACACGCCCCTTTCCAAGTCAGAGCTCCTCGTTTTTGAAGACTTGTGGTTGCAGAAGCATACGTTGCTATCCTGTGTGTTCTCAAATTGTCAATCGCAATGCTTAAAATGTTGAGTATCCCCCCCCTCCCCCTTCTTTTTGGTCAATGTTCTTCCTGTCCTTCTCAGGGATGAAGACGCCCCCAGCAGAGGACCCCTCTCTCAAAAGCAAGCCGAATATTTTCTCGCTCGACAGGTCAGTGTGATCATTCGTCGTGTTTGTGGTACTCGGGGGTCATAGGATTGCCCCGTCACCTTTAAGCATGTATTGGACCGCTGTGTCGATGTCCCACGGTTCCCATGGTTCCCCGCAGGCCTACCTTCTGAAAGAACGACGAGAACAAAGCGCTGAAGCCCGCCGCCCTCCAGGACGAGCTCAACAACATGCTCAAGTTCAACCCCGATTTCTCCGAAGCGGTAAAGTTCTCCCCGAAAACATTTGCGCGGCCTTTAACGGTGACTTCGACACACCGTCGATAAATCCCCCGCACGGGACTTAAGGTGCGTCGATAATCGAGGACCTAACGATGTCTCGTCCTCCCGCAGCACTACCTGAGCTACCTGAACAGCATGAGGGTCCAGGACATCTACATCTCCACCCACAGCCTGCTGCATTACTTCGACCGCCTCATCCTGTCGGGGAGCGAGGGCAAGAGCAACGGAGACGAGGGCTACGGCCGAAGCCTTCGCTACGCCGCCCTCAACCTGGCAGCCTTGCACTGTCGCTTCGGCCACTAGTAAGCGGCGTCTGGGCGGTGGGGGCTTCCTCATGGGGATGGACTCGGTTCACATCTCTGAGACGCTTTCGTCCGCCTTCTCGGTTCCAAACCAAGGTGGTGGGTTGTCTGGTTGAGAGCTGCTGTTAAGAGCTTCCTTCTGAAATGCAGCTTGTTGTTTGGGCTCAGTCAACAGGCAGACCTGGCTCTCCAGGAGGCTATCCGCATAGCTCAGGAGTCCAACGACCACGTGTGTCTGCAGCACTGCCTGGTACGAACTTGACTTAAGCCCCAAACCGACCAAATGCTATGTTTACGTCGCAATTGGTTTTCAGTTGTAGACTAATGAATGTGTTTGTGTCCGTGGTCGTGTCTCAGAGCTGGCTTTACACGCTGGAACAAATGAAAGGGTCGGACAGCTCGGTGTTAACTGAAGACTCGGTCAAGATAGCTGCCCATTTCTGCCTGCCGGTAAGGGAGCCGTCAACCTTCACTCTCTTTCTTTGATCGCTTTTTCTCTCTCTCTCCGTTTCTCATCCTCTCTCTTGTCTCTTTCGATGTGTGTCTGTTAGTACCTGGCGTCTCTGGGCATCCAGTCTCTGGTCCAGGAAGGGGCTGTTCAGGGCAGGATGGCTCATGAGCTGATGGACGCTCTGAAGGACACAGACATCCTGCACTGGAAGCACAGCCTGTCAGAGCTCATCGAGATCAGTCTGGCCCAGACCACGTCCATATGGAGGATGTACGGCAAGAGGTCAGTCACCGTCTGACCATAAGCTGAGTTTAGTGACTAGATAACCGATCAGTAGATCGTTATACCAGCCATGTGATCATGTCGAGTGCCGTTGGTGTGTGTGTGATTGATTGTGATTTCTCCCCATGTGTGTTGCAGCACGATGGCCAACCAGCAGGCCCAGCTTCTCCTCAACATGAACAGCCTGGAACAGGTGAACTTCGGGGTCCATCAGAACAACACGGAGCCCTTCTGCGTGGCGCTCTGCCACCTGGCCGCGCTGCACGCCGAACAGGTAGAGCGCCTGCCGCCGTGCCGTGTGTGTCTGACGCCTGCTCCGCGCTGCGTGTGTCGTCGGTCTGCCTCCGTCCCTCCCCCTCCCCGGCCAGGGTTACCCCTCCCCGGCTCCCCGGGCTCAGGCTGGGGCGGAGGCAGACCGAGCCCGGCCTGACGTGTCCCTGTCCCTCCACCGCAGGGCCTTTATGGGGCTGTGTCGGAGATCCTGAAGCACCTGAAGGAGCAGTTCCCCCCTCACACTCAGAACGCCATGGTGAGTCAGCGACACGGGGGGGGGGTTTAGATGACTGTCGTAGTTCAGCGTTTATACTGAAGACTGTGCGTTTTCCTTACGACAAGGAAAGAGAATTGAACAGACTCAGTTGGTTTTTTCGGATGCAAGATTGATTTAATTGTTTCACAACAAACGGATTTCACACACACATGAGACCTCTCAGCTCAAAGAGAGTCTAACTTCATACCCAAAATGCAGGACACTTTATAAAGTTTCTAAATGCCCCGTAGACTACCGAATGCGAGTTTGTCCAGGACAAGCACACATCGTGACGTTTGTGAATAGCTTCCTTACTATTGATCTAATCAATATGTGTGTGTGTTTGGCTTTTGGTCTTAGAGATATCTACATTTGGTGGTTCAGTATCTCACTGTAGTCAGCTCAAGTTCTTCAATCTGGTCTGTCCGACCAGGTCAGCGTGATATATTCGGGGCAAGCCTCTGAAAAGAACCATGGTGTTTTAGTTATTCAAACATGTAATGTTCTGGTTATGACCTGGGATGACGATCATTTCATTTACATGACCGTGTCAGCAATAGTGCTTTGCTGCTTTCTGCTTAGTGGGCTGTTTCCTGAGTCTTTTGGTCTAAGATGACCGCATAGGCCAAGATGTATGTTTAATGCCGTTTTTTGGCCCACAACATGACTCAGAGCGCCGTCTGCCCGGGGGAATATTGTGCAAAAACAATACAATTTTCTTTCTCTCTGTGAACCAGCTGTGGATGCTGTGCGACCTGAAGATCCAGTTTGAGAGGTCGATGAACGACGGGAAGTACCACGTGGCCGAGCCCCTCGTCACGGCCATCGCCGCCTTGAACAAAACCGAAGGGCTCTACAGGCAAGTTCAGAGGACGGTCTGGACCGGGGACCGTTTGGCCTCGGCGCATTCCTCGGTCCAGTAGATAATTGTGTGCGTGCGTTCCGCTGACAGGAAGGCCCGGGTGCTGAAGGCCTTGAATCGCACCACGGAGGCCTACAGCATCCTACAGAGGCTGCAGCTGCACTGTGAGAAGACCAAGGGCACAGAGATGATTATCAGGTAGGCCGCGATCACAAGGGCGGTTCGAAGTCATGGCAGCTCTTGTGTTTGTATCGTACGGTGCTGGATCGGTCTGACAGGAAGTGGATCGTGTCCGGTCTGACAGGAAGTGGATCGGTGTCCGGTCTGACAGGAAGTGGATCGGTGTCCGGTCTGACAGGAAGTGGATCGGTGTCCGGTCTGACAGGAAGTGGGACACGGACTGACGTCTGTGTGCTCGTCTGTTTCAGGGTGATGCTCACCACGGCCGAGCTCCACTGGGAGTCGTCCGAGTTCGCCACGGCGCTGCCTCTCCTGCTGCAGGCGCTGGCCTTGGCCAGGCAGCACCACCTCCAGGCCCTGGCCTCCGAGACCATCCTGCACCTGGCCTTCACGCAGGTCAGAACAACCCCCCCCTCCACCCCTCCTGGCAGCCGCAGTGGGACTGTCACCCTGTCTGTCACGCGCACGAGGACAGACACCAGAAACATCCACTCCGGTCCAGTAACACATCCAACCCTCACAAACCCAGCTACATTAAGACATATAGTCCTAACACAGTCCTTTAATAGTTGTTCTCCTCTCCCCGCGGCCTCTCCGGTCCGCAGCTGATGCTGGGGGTGCCCGAGCAGGCGCTGAGCGTCCTCCACGAGGCCATGGAGCCCGTCCTGGCCCACGGAGCCGTCATGGACAAGGGCCGCGCCCTGCTGCTCACCGCCCGCTGTCAGATGTCCATGGCCGGGACCCAGGCCCCTCGCCCAGAAGCACGAAGGTAAACGGCCACCTCGCACACCTTCACCGCCTGCCGCGTCAACCTCGAAATCGAAGACGTGGTTTTCGTCCGCCCCTTGGTAAACTTAGCCTCTCTCTCTCTCCTCTGCTCGTCACCTCCAGCCCTGGGCCTGGCTGTGCAGACTCTAGAGGAGGCGGCGGGCTACTTCTCCCTGCTGGACTGCAAGGAGCGTCTGAGGGACGTGTACTACCTGCAGGCCCAGCTGCACCACTCCCTGGGACGGGGGCCGCAGCGTAACCATAGCGCCCTGTTGTTCAGACTGCTGGATCAGGAGCTGCAGTCACCGGCGGCGACCGTGGCAAGGCTCTGACATTCCTTTGTGGTGGTTTTATAAATGCGCTGTATGATGAAATCGGCATACGAATCGTGGTTGTACATTAAATATCAGACTGTAGCTGTGAATGGTTCTGTTAGTTAATGGTTCTCCTTTTTGGTTTGGAATTCGTTTTCTTGACTACGGTGGTGTGCCTGTCATGCCCACTAGATGGCGATCACGGCACAGAAAACAACAAGAGGAAACGGCTCGCTCGTCCTGGTTTTTACATGTTGTTTATCCTCTGTGTGGCCCAAGACACTGTGGGAAGAGACACTGTTGAGGTGCTGGTCCCGTCGTTTGTGATCATGCTGGACATTGTCATCAACATGATCAATGTGCTTCGATTTGTATCTGTAGTGGACTTACACGGCGTCTGGTGAAGCGGTCAGAGGTGGCTAGTCCGGGCTGTCTAACAACCCTGTTTGGAAGGTTTCTCTCTGTGTAGGGTGGTATTCATTTATCAAGCGCTGTCAAAGAGGGCCAGTTTTACCTCCATGATGATGAATGATAGTAATATCACAGCCAGCCGCAAGGTGAATGTTTCAGGGAGAACAGTCCCTTTTTTTCAGCTGGAAGACGCATGACGATGAGGAATTCGTTCCAGTGAGGGAATTCCTTTATAGTTATAACCACATTTATACTGTAACATAGTACCAACACAGAGAGGTGAAATTAGATGTCTGTAATCCAATGAATTGATTCCCGTGTGCGTGAAATAAGCTAAATTGTGGCGGTCGTCTTCCTGTATTTCATAGAAAGGGGCCGATGTTGCTGTGAAACGGAACTCCTTTCACAGGTTGTTCAGTTTCCCCAGATGCAGGTAGATGAACTGCAGACTCGTGACAGCTTTTAAAGGTCATCAGCGTGCCCTGACAGTCGTGACCGCAGCACGCCTCTGTGTTCCAGGATGACGTGGGCCGAAGAGGACTATTTGGCACGGCCCATTTGAAACACATGTTCCTTTGGTTTGCATAAGGAAGCTGAGTTTAATTCAATGTAAACATTAGCGAGCGCTGGTATGTAAATAGTGAGTTCCTGAAAGTAGCATAATCATGGTTACATAGGCAGAAACTCTTTTCTTTCAACTCTGGGTCTTCAGTTAGTAACTTCGTAGTGACAAAGCAAATTTGTACTCAAATTTGTAGGCTGTTTGTAAAAATACCTGGCTCATACTAGGCTTGCCTCGACTGAGACCAAATGTAATCTTTAGAAACATCTTTACCTCTTTGACAAATTCCTCACAGGAAGACGTGGTTGGGTGCGTGTCAGCACACAAACAGATAGATGGCCTTCTGCTGTTTACCTAAATGGTTACAGTTTCACATAACTCAGCTTGGTGTGTTTGTATGAGTGCAGACCCAAACGTCCAGGCCTTCCTTGTACAAGACACCTCGTACAAAGAAGTGAAAAAGACATCTTATAAGCCTGTACCTCTTTACAGACTAAATATGACCTCTTAAATAAAATGGTGATACTACGGTAATAATATGGATGTATCCATATCTGAAGACAGATGAAAGCTTACTGTGTATATATGAATTGCACCACGTGGTTTGAATATTTCATGGTTAAGTGCTTTCAGAAACAGAAGTTGGAAAGGAATTAACATGGAAGAAGCCTGGTGATGAACTCTGTTGACAGTACTGCTGACAGTAACTGTCTTAGTCGTTCAGAGCTTTATAAAGAGGAGGTGTTTAGACTAATTTATTAGTGTCCTCCCTCGTACCTAGTCAAAAGTGAAAACAAAGGAAGGAAAATGGCTCCAGTGCTGAGTCCATTTGGTGGATTTAGTGAAAGCCACTAGCTGCTAAATCTAACATCTTGCCAATACTTTCGAGCTTATTGGCCATTTTGTTTTGTGGATAGTTTGCGAGGAAGCCGAACAGGAAGCCTTGTGACCTCACACTCATTGTGTGAAGAGGTTCTAAATAAAGCCTTTCAACTGTCATTTTAAAATGTCTACGATCCTACAATGTCTTGACATGACAGATTCTGACAGACAGACACCCGGGGGCTCCACATGTCAAAAATAATGTATTTGTTCAAAAATGTTTAATAACAAGCATGGCAACAAGCATGGCATATGAACAATGCATGTTTAGAAAAATATATCTGCAAATGTATTTTTAGAATACACTATACATTCACTTAATCTCTACCGTCTTACTCGATATTAAACATGAACAATTTCTTTCTTAACACTCTGCATCACAAGAAATAAGAAAATATCATTTAAATTAGCCCATGGTAGCAAATAAGCAGCAAATAATTAAGCCCTTACCAACAGACATGGTCAGAGTTTGGATGAAATGAGAGAAACAGAGATGCTGTCAGATACAGATTCCAAAACCCGAATCCTCATTCTCCTCCTCATAGAGACAAAGTGTAGTTAGCAACCCGTGGCTTTCATAAAGCAATCAGCTGACCTGAATGTGAGCTCAGAGTTGACACCATGACAGACATGTTTACACGGTTAAAACAGAACGACTGACTGTCCTTGGTTGAGATAAAACCAAAGCCAATTCTACACATTTAATATACCACCGTTTTCCCAGACAAATACAAAAAACACAGACAACACACGATTTGTTACTCCGAGTCTCCCCTACGACATTGCGATGAAATCTCAGATGAATGGCTATTTCTGTCAAACAGAATTATCGCTCATTATCACAGTGTCAACGACTGCCTCTGTGGTATTTGATCTGGATACTACGCCATGAGGCTTTCTAATAGGTGACTTATGTCTAATGGATGATTCACCCCTTCCAGTTGGATTAGGAGCCACTGATGCAGTGCAGTGGGCAAGTATAGATGCAGTCCTGTTATCCCACTACATCCACAACTACACTTTCCTCTTCACGTCTACCAACAAGGATGACCTGCTGATACAGCCAGGATTCAAAATGCTACTATCAGAGGTGCAATCTCACTTTTCTCAAAAACACAAAATAAATAAATATCGCTGAAAGAAATCAGAAAGGCTGAAAGACCATTCTCTGTGAATGGAAGAGGTAATGAAATGGAGTGTCCTTTTTAACCCCCCGTGAGTTCAAATGAACTTCAGTCGAAAGACCAGAGTCGCTGTGTCTCCTCGTTGTGGAGGTATTCTGCAGCTTGAGTCTCTCTCAAAGGTTCCCTGTGCAGATGTATGGTTCTGTCTTTATGTCTTTGAGGAGACCCACAGGCTGGGGGAAGCAGGAGGCTTCGACTGGCCTCAGTATCCCGCCGGATAGCCTCCTTTTCTGGGGTCGGACTCGGCACAGAGTCTCTCCCCGTGACGCACCACGGCCTGAACCACTGAACCTGGAGTCCTCAGCAGCTCTGTCACATGGTTCTTCTGTGCCAGGCCATCTAGAACACTCTGCCATACAATCACCGAGTCCACCACACACACACACACACACAAAGTAGGTCACGTTTTAAGGTGAGCGTTTTCCTGTTCCATGGAACAATCCAGAGAATCTAAAAGAAGCTGGGACACCGAGCGAGGCTCACCTTCTCAAAGCCGTCCTCGACCACGGTCATGTTGGGGTTGAGCTGATTGTGAACTCTGGGTTCAGTCACGGCTTTTTTAAGGTCGTAATTGAAGAACAAGGAATTCAAAATAACCTGTGTAAAACAGACAGCGGTCGCATTGTAAGAATCACACGTAAGGATGTGCGTTTGTGTGTGTGTGCGTGTTCTGTCAGCATGTGTGTGTGTGTGTGTACAGGTTGACTCACAAGAGCTGTGGCTGTCGTTATCTGAGTTCCACCTGAGGCTCCCACCACCATTTTCACTTTATTATTTTTGTCGAAGATTATGGTCGGGCACATAGACGACAGGGGTCTTTTACCTAATAGAATAAAACAGAACAACTAGAAGGTTCCGCACAAAGAACAGAGCCTGAGTGGTTCTCTAATGTTTCTGACGGTTTGTTATTAGTTTCTCTCTCTCATCCTGCTGTGTCTCACCTGGCTGGATGAAGTTGTTCGGTGAAGGTGGGATTCCAAAGCCATTGGTGATGTATGGCGAGCTGAAATCATCCATCTCATCATTGAAAATGATGCCAGTTGATCTCGACATGACCTTTGAGCCAAAACTGAAAACAAGAAACAAAAAAAACAAAAAATGGATGAGAAATGAATATAGATCAGAAAAAGAAAAAACATTGGCAACTGTATTATTCCATGTACATAAGAGTTAATCTTCCCTTTAGTGACTTCCCTGCCGTTCCTCTGCCCTCCAGCCTTACTATAAATTGATAGTGCTGGTGGCTGCCACTGCGCTCCCGTCCTCTGCGATGACAGACAGGTGTGCTGTCCCGTGGTTGTCAGGAACAAAGTAATCAGGCTCGTAGTAACTGTCTGGATGAGTGGTGTCGTCAGTGATTTTGCTCCTGATGCCGTCAGCAAAGTAGTCTGAGGTCATGTTGTGGATGAGCTGAGGGGGAGCACAACAGCGTCAGCAGGAGCACAGGAGTTCATGACAGTCTTCTCTGGACTGCTGTGAACCGCGGCAGTGCGTCAGAGACGAAATAGGAATTGGTTTGTCGCTGTCGCTAAGACACGGGAGGGGTCTCACGTCAGTGATGTTGAGATAGCGTGGGTCCCCAAGCCTACTCCTCTTGGCATAGGCGAAACGGAATGCCTCTACGATGCGATGGTAGGTCAGCGTCCTTTTCTCTGCTGTCGAGACACTGGTGTCTGTGAAGTTGTATCCTGGGAAACGAAACCAAAAGAGACATTTTGAATCGGCTTAAGAGACAAACACTTCAGAAGCGTTCTCATTAACGCCCAGCAAATTAAACATATCCATCACGGTGATGTATTGTGAAACTGTCACTTGAAGATGAGGTCCCCGTGCCTTTTTATGGATTGGGAGCTATGCCGCTTTTAATCCAATTAGATACGCTCTCAACAAATCTTTAAAATGGGAAGATGTTTATTTGGGAGTACATAGATAACCAGTGTTAGACAAAACCATCAGCCTGGATTGAAACCAGGCCTGACAATCTCCTCCAAGACGACGTGGGTTAGGGTTAGATGATGAGTTTGTATCTGAAGTGTAATCCAGGATTATATGGAGTATGCACATGTATTTTTTTACTGGACATGCAGCATCCCCTCGTTTTAACCACTGCTAATCATACCAGATCGCTCGTGGTGTTTACGCACTTCTTTCAGTCACCATTAACCCGCTGGTTCTAACAGAGGCAGGAGTATTCCCAAGCAGGAGGCCCCCAGAGGGAGACCACGTTGTGGATCTGCACGGCTGCTCTCACCAGCCGCCTGCAACACTGCTCACCGTCTACTATGTTGAGGATGAGAGCCAGCACCGGGACCGCTGGAGGGGGCGTCGGGGACGTGCATGGTGTACTCCCCCACGTTCAGCTTGGGGGGGTTCTCGTTCAGCACGGGCTGGTAGTCCAGCAGGTCCTCCAGGGTTATGATCCCCCCTGAGGAGGAGGAGAAGAAGGCATCGTAGGCTGGGTGTGATCATGTGACTGGTCATGTGATTGACATTTTGCATGTGAATGTGTGTTGGGGCGGGCTGATGAGAACCTGCTGCCTGGATGTCCTCCACTATGATCTCTGCCATCGTCCCGTTATAGAACACGTCAGGGCCCTCCTCTGCTATCTTCTGGTAAGTCTCGGCGAGTTTGGGGAATCTCACGATGTCATTTTCCTTCAAGATGTTTCTCTCAGAGTCACAAAACACTTCACTGGAAACACAAACACAGGGAGAGAGAAGCAGTGCCAAATGGAACCAACATCCACCCCGCAAGTTTCTCATTCATAATCGGATTCAGTGAGTTTGAATGTGGCAGTCGGGTTTTCAATGGGAACAAAGGCGGCTGGTCTCTTTGCAGAGAGTTGACATAGTTGGATTGTATTTGTTTCTTATTTGATGTTCTGTTTCTCACCACATATTAGCATCTCCTTGAATAAACTCTTTGTTTTTGGAGATGGCGTTGGCCAAAGCTTTTCCAATGGGGAAGCCATCACGCGCCAGAGCAATGCTGGGCACAAACAGTTCCTTCCATGGCAACCTGCCGTGTCTCCTGTGTGCCATCTCGTAACCACGGATCTCCCCTGGAATGGCTATGGACAATCCACCTGTCATACAGGAACAATGTTTGGACATGTGACCTCTCAGGCACTTCCTAACCCCCTCTGAGGCTAGAGACTCTCGGTAGACATTTGTGAAGATGCAGGATCCTTTCCCCCCCCCCGACAATTCTATTAGAGGCAGCATCTATCTTCCATATGTACCCGAGGGAATATTCCGGACAACGAAAACATTGTTACCTTTCCGAGACAGCTGGGTGTTATTGCCAAACATGTCTACAGTCGCGTTCATGGGCGCTGTCTCCCTCGCGTCGATGGTTTCAACCTTCCCTGAGAAATACAAACGAAGACAAATGAATCCAGGTTTCTTGAGGTTAATCATCAGCACGTCGTCTTCACATCCTGTGGGTGTGGTGGAAGCTTCTGGTCTCCCGTATGGGGGCCTTGTCCTCACACACCTGTTGTAGCGTTGTAGATGATGAAATACAGCCCCCCTCCAATGCCCATGCTGTGTGCGTTCAGAAGCCCCACACACAGAAGGGCGGCGATAGATGCATCCACCGCTGAGCCATTCTTCTTCAGAATGTCCCTGAACACACAAACACTCCTTAACCAGAGTACACACGCTGCAAGCAAACTACACATTTTTATAGATATATATTCCAAAAAATATAAATATCAACACAGTGTCAACACTGCGTTTCGTTGTCGGGTAACTGTGTTGGTGCGGGTGTAACTGTGTCCCCCCGTGTCCCTCCTAAGTCCGGGTGACAGTGAAGTAGGCGTGACTTACCTGCCCACCTCAGAGCAGGTCCCAGCATCTGCTGCCACAGCAGCTCTGGAGTAGTAATGGTCTGAGGGGGAGATGGGACTTGTGTTCCCCATCCCCATGAAGACGCCAGCAAACAGCCCCATAGCAACCACCAGCAGGACCACCACCCCAGCAACCAAGGACTTCCTGACCATTTTCCTGCACAGGGGGACGGCAACGACACATACGGATGTACACACATTGATGTAGACGTGAATCTTAAAGTGAGTGCACAATATAGCCATCGTAATCATCAACATCGCCACCGTCATCCACTTCATTGTGAATGTGACTTCACGCCTTATAGTCCAAATAGTGAATTTTCGGAAACCGTGTGATAAACATTCGGCTGGCTTTGTGACATTTTCTGTTGATTGGAATAATGAAATAGAAAAAAACAGATTTATCTGAACCTGTGTGACAGGTGCAATCTCTCGTATTGCCATTCTCTCCGCTGTCTGGTCTCAGGGACACGCTGATAGGCAGACAGCAGGCTTGTCAAATCAAAGGCGAGGCGAGACGAGCAGCTCTGTTTCCTCATGCCGCCGGCGTTCTGTCCCGGCCTACAGCTCTGTGCATCAGTGACGGTATCCACGGCAGCAGAAACACGGTCTGGATTACTCCTTATTCCACTGGTGTCCCCACAGCAATTGAGATGCCAGAGTCCTCACACAGCACACAGGCCCAAACTGGCAGCAGAAGTGACATGAGGTTCCCAACGGCAGTGCCTCTCCTCCACACACACACACACACACACACACCTCCTCCCCCACCCCTGTTACCTTGGCTAATCCACGGCGCAATCCTGTCGCTTTGTCGGAGGCTGATGAAACAGGGAGGCTGTGAAATGCTACGATCCAGCGCTGCTGAATCTTAGGGTGTCTCAATCTTATCTGTATTATCTCAGTCTGGATCTCACAAACCTGAACTTCTCCCAATCAGGAGGCTGGATGTTATTTTCATAAATGTGAACATAATTCTAAATACCGCCTTAGGAGATCCTCCTGACAGTGAGCTTTGGACTTCAGAGACAATTGTTTTACATCCAAAAACATCACGGAAAGCGTACAATGTTCGAAGATAAAAAATTAATGCAGCAACCAAATCAATAATCATATAATGTATATGGCTGTATCTCAGCCTTTTAAATAGCGTAACCAAGTATTGCATGACATGGATCATGTGACCCTTTCACTTCAGGTCAGGCCAGGCTAGATGATCAACAAAAGGTGATAGGAGGTTTTGGATACGAGCTCACGAGTCACATGACCCTGGAAACAACACCTGGATGGCATACTCCCAAACAGCAGCATTAAACTGAACATGAACCACCTGATGATGATATACACTAGGAGGGAAGACAGCGTCGTTTCTGCTATGAATATCGGTATGTGACTTCTACACTCAAGGCAAGAGGGCGTATGCTCAGGCGCGCAATGGCACAGAATGCTCTGATTGGTTATGCGCTCCACGAGGCTGGCGTCTGCCGTGCATCATCGCACCGAACTAAACAGCAACGTATTCACGGACGACGGAAGAATGACAAGATCAACGAGCATCCAGCACTCAAAGAGTAGGCATACTTATGATCTTATAATCAAAACATCAACCGAGTAGAGCTTCCGATTGCATTCATGAATGTGTCACGCGTGCTGTATTAGGCAGGGGAAATTAATGAGAGAAATACTGTCTCCAGCTCTACAGAAGCTTTTAATGACAACAGTAAATGCGATTTATTACAACTGAAAATTTGACACCATTTGTTACACTTCTATTTGCGGAGTTTGCAACGGCAAAGGTGTTGGTATTGCAGTAGTATGGTTGCAGTGTGCAAGTGTGAAATTGTTGTCATATAGAAACTAACATGGGTTCCAGACTGAGCAGAAAGAATAGTCTGGACAATGACAATTTTTCAAAGAGGCGACGCAAGCATCTAGATAGCACAGGGGAAAGCGACAGTGGTAGTGGTAGAGGTGGAGACTTTTTGTTTACAACGCTGATGCAGAAATCGGACAAGCTTCCTGGGATGCTGCGAAGGACAAACCACAGCCCCTACGTGAGACGGGTGGCATGGATCCGAGAGATACAGAAGCTCCTTCGCGATCGCAGGATAGAGCAGGCTGGCGACATACTCAAACTACTGAGGAAGGTAAGGAAATTGCCGGCCTATTGAAATGATACCGCACGTGAAAGGTCAGTTATATGTTGCTCAAACCATTCTTTAAACACCAGGCCATTATTATGTACAAAGGACAGCTTTTATTTTTCCCATTCTTGAACAATGCGTAATTGATATGTTTTTATGTCATCGGTGAACATTCATTTTTCGCATGAGATACATCCTGAGCAGCCACAGGTGTAAAATTACCGACCACCAATCATGTGCGTAATTAGGCCTACTCTCTATGACCCACAATGAACCCTGGCGTCATAGGCTGATCAATGCCTTCTTGGCACCACTTTTTTATTTTCAGTTTAACAGCTGTGGTTATAGGGTAATCAACAGATCTCCATCTCATATAATGGATGCAAACTGGGCAAAGCTCTGCACCCTTCCTTAAGAGTAGGCTACTTGGATACATCTGGGTTGGGTAATCCAAACTTAAGTCATCCTCTCAAAGCAAATAGGTTTTTCATACTATGATCAATGCATTTACCAATGCACTGGTATCTCCACTACCACCACATACTAATATCATCTGTGATAACATCTGTGATAACAGGCCTATACGCCTGTGTTTTCATGTCATGGCACAAAGTATCTCCCTCTGTCTCTCCCCTAACAGTCATGTATTGCCCCCGACAAGATCTCTCTTCTTAGCTTTGTAATGCACCCATTGAGCTCAACATTCACCTCCCTCATCGCTCTTAATGTCCCCCTCCCCCATTCTGTGTAATGGACCATTCCAACAGGTGAGAAACTGGCACAGAATTCCAGACGCTAAGAAAATTCCCCGATTTCGAGATAGATTCCAAGGAGAGCCATCCTTTTGTGGGAGCGTGTCACAAATTTGTCCTGCAAAGGACGTCTGCCTGTTTGCTCTGTCGTCAGATCTTGGATATCTTGAAATGAAGCTTTTGATTCTATCAAGAATTGTCGGGATTACATTACCTTCCCATTTCAATCTGTAGTTTTTGATCTGAGAAGGCAATACGTTTTCAAATCATGTTATAAGACAAAGTGAAAACGCAGGTGTGATAGCAGACAGACTATATCATATCCAAGCTTAGTCAGCTTTTCCCAGCTCCCTCTTGAGCCTGTCGCTCATTCAGCCATTCCCCGATCTTCAGTTAATTACACGGGCTTGGCTGAGGAGAGTCTAGAAGCTTCTTAATCACAGTGAAGAGATAACCCAGGAAGCCCCAGCTGCATGGCAGCCACCTCGCAGGGGACCAGAACTCAGCCCTCTCAAATGAGCTCCACTTTTATTAAATAAGCCCTCTTTCATCAGCTTTCAGCTCTATTCTGGCCTTCTCCACTTAATTCAATGGATGATTAACAGTTGTGTTAATTGGAACACGAGTGGTTTGTTAATAGTTTGGGAGAAAAATACCAAAGTCAAAAACGGGGCCCGGTTACACATGAGAAGCTCCCAATTTAGCTTCAGGCCCTGTACTGGTACATCTGTATTGATCTTGTCTGGTCGAATATGGTCAGCTATGGGGCACAAGGACAAATGATAAAAAGGCAGCTATTTTTACACCTTTGCGTAGACGAGAGAAGGATGGTCTCACCTTTCATGTGCATTGTCTGTGTTTACGATTCCCCCTTAGCTAAAAGGGCAGTCAGTATGTCTGCCATGCTCCCAGTCTAAATTGTCCATTGCAATCAAGGCCTGTTGTGTGTGTGTGTGTGTGTGTGTGTGTGTGTATGTGTGTGTCCTCTCATTACAGCTCGCTCTCTATGGCTGCTTCATCTCAGACCATCACACAGCCTTCCTAATTAAGGCTTTGTAGATCTGAGGCGTAGGGTAGACCAGGACTAGCCATGTTTGTAGTGACACTAGAGGGGAAATGATTTTCAACCCTGTCCTTTTCAGCTAATTTTACTCCAACAGTGACTTACCTAATTGCCCATATTTAAGAGGATTTCAAGAGTGGTGTGTCCAGGCATGTTTTTCCTTTCGATTTCTCTCTAAAAGCATTGCTATCTAACACAGCTCAACTATGCTTTTAGTGCTTTTAAAACAGTAGGACTGCTACAATGAGCTAATACATTTACCTACTATTGTCAACAACAAAAAAACTCTGAAAATACATGCGGCTGAAGATAGCAGTCAATTTGATCTTGAGTGTGCAGTATGGCATAATAATGTGCTTGCACTTCAAATGACAGAAGCGTGGGCGGATACTGGGTATCCCACAAGACAGGCTGCCGGATGGAAAAATACACATGAAACACATTACTCAGGTACAGCTCTCCTCAGATGAAAGCCTGTACTCCTTCAATTAATTTTAAAAGTACATTTTAAAGCTGCTACCCACCATCACATTTTGCCCAGAACTCTTTATTTCCTCTTTATGACGACCTCATGACCTTGAACCAGAATGCGTTAAACTCTGATCAGATTAAATCGAAATCATTGTTTTGAAAAATGCTACAAATATCTCATCTGAGCCTCTTTTTTTTTCAATCATCCTTCAGCAAACCACTTAGACTTGTGCTTATTTTGTATCGGATTTGGCAGGATCTGGGATTGGAAGGCACATCTCTAAATGACATCTTATATAAGAACGCTGCCTTCCTCAACCTGGTGGACCCCATCTCCCACGAGCTGCTGCTGAGCCTGGCACGGGAGATGCAGTGCCCCAAGAAGGTGAGTGTTCCACGACACGACTTCCATGGCGCTGTCCCTCAGTCGGGAGTCTTAGGGCTTTATTATTCTTTACACAACCAGCAGAACAAAGCAGTCTGTCTCGAGGGGAATACGATCCATGTTGTGCATGCACTGGGGGATTGGTTGGAACAATTCACCGGCTTAATCTTTGAGTTACGTAACGGTGGCGGCCTAAACAGAAGGGATGGATGTAACGAGACAGAAAAAGGGTTTTACCAGAGACTGGATTGAATCTCGCCTTCTTTTCTCTACGCCATCCTCGCTGTTTTCCACACTGTTGCACACTGCCTGTGATTCGATTAGCTAGCTCCAGCAAGCTTAGACACTCTAACAGATCCTCTTTCCTGTTCATGATAACGCCTAAACTAGAAGTGTTAGAGGTGTTTTCGGGGCCTATTTGTTGTGTCCCTATCAAGCAATCACGGGTAGAGGGACTGATGATATTGTTTGCAGAGCAATTTTACTGTTGTTTGACCTGACTAAACATGAAATACCATCCTGAACTGATAAGAAAGGTGTGCTGAGAAAGGTCAACTGGAAAAAGCGTTGCTCGACAGGTCTTGTAACCATTGTGTTACCCTTTTCATTCCGCTACGTTGTTTGAGAATTCATTTTTCCGACTTGTCTTCCCCCAGGACACTGACACCATTAAGTCCTCCGATAAGATTTGCCGACAGCTGATCTACCACCTGACGCCACACTCCAAGTGGCTGAGACAGAGCATGTCCCGACGGAAATCCCAGGCCTGGTAAGCCCGTCTCGACACAGACAGTGAACACTGATTCATCTCCTGCGACTTCCCCCTTGCCGATGTATCAAACCGATAGGTAGCTGCGTTCAGGTCTCCAAGACAACGTTGATGGTGCATTTACAGTGTGCTTGCGTGATTAGACGAGTCTGCTGGGTCGTCGTGGTGACCAGAGGTGTTAGTAACATCTGTGTGTGGTTGACACCCTTTCACACTCATTCAACACAGTAAACATGAAAAGAAACGGGCAAAAGGATTTTGGGGGTATGTGGATGACATCAAGTTATATGAGATGGGGTTAGTACAATCGAATTACATCTTTTTGTTTGCAAAAACCAAATATTAAAATCGTGGGTATATTAATAAAACAGCCTGTCGAAGAAACTGTATAATTATGTTTGCAGCGGTCATTTCCCTTTGGCAGATTGATAGACGGTAGAAATAATACCCTTTCTGAAGATGAATATACTGGAGAATAGGAACACGACAAAGTGTGCAGTCTGGTGAGGACTCCTCGTGACTCAGTTATGGGTGTCAGAGTGGAGAGACATCGAGAGAATATCAATTCAATTGGATAGAGTGGATTGGATAGAACTTGATACCTCTTTGATTCTGAAACCTTTCATTAACCGATGGACCTCTGCGTCACCCGAGGGGTGAGAACAGGTAGAACTGAGACTGACTGAAACGTTCCAACGTCGTTGAGTCATTTTGTTGGCTCTATAAAACCACAAAACCTGGAGAGAGAGACTGTCTGACGCCGTCTGAGACATGCAGGACAAGAATTGGTCATAAACCCATCCTGGTTCAGCTTGAGAGAATCTACACTTACACAGCTAACATAACACCTCCTACGGGTTTTCTGCACTCACAGTTCTCTAAAATGGATTACGTATTTAATACCCCTGGATTTTAATACCCACATTATCTGGTGTTAACATGGCACTGCTACTGCTAAATTCTCTACAAACATTGTTATGTCTAAAATAATACGACTGTGAACTCATTATCAAACTTATCCTCTCAATAGTTTAGAGTCTAACCCTAACCTTATACATGAGTGACCCTAATGACATTTCCATCTTTCTATCCAAATGTGAATACGTTTTCACAATGTAAGTCATAACTGATATCTCGATGACTCTATCTGCCTGTT
This sequence comes from Mallotus villosus, assembly GCA_903064625.1. Lineage (NCBI taxonomy): Eukaryota > Metazoa > Chordata > Actinopteri > Osmeriformes > Salangidae > Mallotus > Mallotus villosus. Next base: position 49,824 of record CAEFZP010000097.1, read on the forward strand.
TAGTTGTCAAGTTCCTAGCTTGCCGTATAGACACCGTTATTTTTCTCCCCTTTAGAAAGACAGCCCTCTGTAGTGACAGCTCTATATATAAACCCACATCTGTGAACCTGAAGTTGAAAGCAGCGCAATCTCATTTTTTTTCCACACCAATTTCCTCACATTAGATTATACGGTTACCCCGTTATACATCTCTTCCCTCCCCTCTCTCTCTCCTGTCGCAGAGCTGGATCTAGTCACGACAAATAGAGAGGTTTTTTTCGTGGGCCTATCCGTCATATGAGAATGCTGCAGTGTCGGTGTATTTAAATGTAAACTCGTACAACGTGTGAGACCTCCGGTACGGAATCCCGTCGGTGGCTTTTCCCCTCACATGACACGTATGTCGCGCACAGTAGGTGCAACGGAGCATGACATCTGCTAGCGAGGCATGTCAGTGGCTGTCTGACTCATGTTGACTCCCCGGCCCCGCCGACAGTCAGGGAGTGGGCGGTGACACACCTACAGTGCGGGGGGACTGGAGGTCAACCGAGCGGGGAAGATTCACCGCCGGGTGGGGCTCGGTTTGACATGCTGCTCCTGCTTCTTCGGTGCCGTTTTTCATGGGCCTCTGAGGCGAATGAATGATTCATAGAGTGAAGCTTAAACATTAATGACTCTGCAAAAACAAAATCATGTGCCCAGTGCTATACTAGCCCCAGGGAGACATGAAGGGGAAAATGGAGTCCTCCTAGAAATTATGTAAATGTGGTGCACGACACTATGCCTCTCATAGCCATCTGCTAGTGCACTCTACTTGACACTAAATAGAGCTATTTCTACCGACTTTATATTCACTCCATCTGCAGTCCAAATAAGTAGTTTGTTACATTTGTGCTCAACGCCAACTGAAGAGATTTAAGACTGAATGTGTCAGGCCCAGCGAAATAAAAACACAGTGACCCTCATGAGAAGCTAAAATGGATTTTACGGCCATAAAATCAATCTGGACATAGAAATAATACCCCAAGAATAGCAGAATAAAAAAAACGGCCAATTTCCTGATGTAGAAAGCGTCCTAGCGGAGGGGCGGGGGGAGACTGTAGGATGAAAGAGGCTTTTCTTTGAGGGAGCATTAGCAGTTCTCTCTCTGTTCCCTCGGTACGGGGAGATGTGGAATAGCCTGCTCAGGCTCCGTTCACACCTGCAGGGAAACAGCGGCAGCCGGCAGCCATTAAAACTTATCACGTGCTGTCTTGGAGAGATGAGGTTCCGGCCTAACAAAAGGCCGTGGGAGATGAATATCGAGGCTACAAAAGAAAGAGAGGGAGAGAGCGGGGGAAGGGGGGAGGGGGGCGGGCATGGGACTTCTGTCAGTAAGTCGTCTCTCCGTTCCTTTTTTGATACGGCTTCTTTTGTGTTGTAAGACTCCCTCCGTGGGTCTTTGGATGTGACAGTTGTTATGTTGGGTTCCACACGGTGAGATCCAGGTCCTTCACTCACACCCAGTGACAGATCCAGGTCCTTTACTCACATCCCGTGATGGACCGCTACGCTTTTATGCTTCATGATTCTTTTGTGTCGTTGTGGAGTAACGAAGTTTACGACGGCCTTATATCAGGTGACAGTAAACATGACACCGGACAGTGTCTGGTGCTCATTGACAGACATTGGAATGAATGAATGGACACTTTCCTGCGCCGTGTAGAGCCCCTCATAAATGTCAACATGTTTTCGCTCCTCTCTATGTGCTGTATGAGAGAGGAGGAAGGCAGGTGGGGTAATATATGTGGCTGTAGACATAAGTCAAACAAGTACTACATCAAGCAGCCAGGACACTTGTTGTTCATCTTTAGTCGACCACACCATTATCAAACAAACGGCAGAGCAGGGATCGGTCAATCACTTTCGTGTCCCGACTAAATATAAAATATTTGTTGGATGCGGGCAGAGGATTTACAGGCATCGCGTAATGACTTTGGCTCTGTACTGTGCAGTATATTATGCCGTCTCTGTCTCAATAGATAGAAAATGGATGCCCTGTCTGGTCCCACCACAAGAAAGTAAAGTGTTGAAACAACATCAAAGTCTACACCTTTTTATATACGATCTAGCTTCAGATACTTGGATCACACAAATGTCACCTTTTAAAAGGGCAGGAGGATTTTTCTCTGACAGGCCATGCACTGGCGTAGACATCCAGTGCTTTGCTGATTAGCTACAAAGGAGATTATTGAATTTCAGCATCTTATTAAGGCTTAATGGAACCCAATCATTCCCCTTTACAAAATTCTTAGCCAAGGTATACGCAATCAATACAGTTGTAGTTTAAATTGCCAGTGAAATTAAGTGTACTTGTTTTCTTAAAATGTTCAAGAAAACCGAAATATCTGGCCTTTAGATTTTGTAAGGATACATACAGCATATAGAGGAAAAGATGAATAAATATTCAAATATATTTCTAACAGATCTGATCATATTATAGTGATTTGCATTTAATATCAAGCAAATGTGCTTGTTTTCAGATTGGAACTGATTCAGTCTGTTCATTACAAGGAAAGCAACGCTCTAAGCTTACAGTGCTTATCTTGGGCTGTTGGCTGTGTGGGATGTTTTGGCTCTACTGTGTACACGAGTAAATCCTCATGCTGGAGAATCTGTGTCTGCCTTCCGTCCCACGCCTGTCCAACCCCACTCCTTCATACAACACAGGAAACTAAATATGGGGCCATGTTCCCAAGTCACGGATAAAGCTAAAACACAAATACCAGATCATATTAATGACCCCTGTTTCAATCTCCTCCTCCCAGAACTAAGAAAAGAAGCGTGTATTTTTACCACCTCACGTGTTTTCAACTCAAATTAACTTTTATACCCCCCCCCCATTGTCCTTTACAGTCTCAAGACAACCCTGCAGAAAAAGCTCTCCAGTGACACGGTAGACTTGTCTGGCATTCCCCTCTCCAGTCGAGACGTCCGTCACGTGGCCTTCTACCTACAGACCAACGGAGACGCCGTGGTGGCCGTCGACATCAGCTTCACCGAGCTCCAGGACGACAGTCTCAGGCTCCTTCTGCCCCCGCTGGGCTCCATGCCCAAACTCAACACCCTGGCCCTCAACGGCAACCGGCTCACCCTGGACATAGTCAAAGACCTCACGGAGATCCTCAAAGATCCCAAGCAGTTCTCCGGCCTGGCTTGGATCGACCTGGGCAACAACGTCGACGTCTTCACCATGCCTCAGCCCCTGCTGGTGGCCCTGCGCAGACGCTGCAGCCTGAAGAGCAGCCTGCCCACCATCTACGAATACACCGAGGGCCAGCCCTACAGCTACCACATGGAGACCTCCATCGAGGAGCCCAGCCACTACGAAGAGGACGAGGACGAGGAGGAGAAAGAGGAGGAGGAGAACGACCCGGGGGACAAGCTGGAGTTGGAGCCTTGGGGACTGGGGGGGAAGAGAGCCTCGAAGGACTTCACCCTCCACTACTGTGAGAGGTGATCAGGCAGGCTCCCCCTGGCTAAATCGTAGCTGTGGTTGACGTCTTCCCATAGCTCTCAGTATCTACCTTGCCCATCTTGCCCCTCACACTATGAGCCCACGCACCCATTGTGGCACCGAGGGAGTTCAGCGCCACACATTCCAAGAGCTTTGCCTCCACACAGCCACCAGATCATCTCCAAAACATCCTTACGACCCCACGGCCCCCAGAGAAAACAGGAACTGACGTAAAGTGACGGCGACTTACTGTGTTGGCTCCTGGGAACGAGGTGCGGTTTCATTGGAGGGGGGCTGGAAGAATTTAGGAAAAGGGGCGAGCTTTCTCTCCTTCTCTTTCAGTGGCAGCTGAAAGATCCCTAGGACCACAGATCAGACGGCTTGACAGAGGAGCAGCATATTGCTGGTGGTTGAAATGGAGCCGCGCTTTCGTTTAAGAGCAGTAGATCCCTCTGGGTTCTCTACCAGGACTGAGACTATCTCTGGCAGGCAGGGCCTAGCTCCACACATTGTGTGTTCTCTGTTAATCTCTCAACAAAGGCTATGAAACAAGTTCAACAGACTATAGAGCCGACGACCCGTCACGTGACGCCGGCAAAACTGCTAAGTCAAGACTTTTTGCTTTTTCCCCCCCTTTCGAAATGTCCACTTGTGAATACCCACGCATCACTTGTGTAGATGTAAATGATGACACAAAACATGGCTCTGTTGTATTTCCACGGGCTATTTTTGTGCACTGGTGGTGAACAAAGCCATCTTAGAAGACAACAGGTAGGACTCAACAAAGGACTGCTGCCACTGATTGTTTGCAGTTGTCAAAACTCTCTGAGATTCACCTCTTCATTTTGGTCGGTGGTTGTTTTGTCATTATTGTGCCCACCACACTTTTTTCAGAATGAAATGACAGGGTGCCATGACAACACCCCAAGGGAAGACCACTGATTCTCTTTGAAGTAAGGCTACCTCGAATGAAATCATAGTGGAGCGCTCCATACTGCCCACACTACAAACTGCCATACTGGCATCTATGATAAATGAACTCATCAATGTTTAGTAATCTAGTTCTGTGTTTCTTTATAGTCAAAGAGGAACTTGACTGTTAAATAATAAGTAATAATACATGTTTATTCAGACTGAAGGCCAGAATGTTTGAAAAATAAGTTGAGATGTTTTAGCACATGATAGCACATAATGCTACTTCACACTGCAACGCACTTTGGGAAAACATTCAAGAACTTGTTCTCTTTCAGTCTCTCATTATAACTTGTAGTCTGTTTTACAAACTCAGATTAGTGTACATTTTGTGATCGATATTAGTCATGAGGCTAATATCTGAAACACTATAACGTGTGAAAGTTCAAAGCTGTATAATGTCTAATCAATTGTTTTGGTGTTTCGTCTTTTGTCAGTTACAGTAATTATTCTATTTGTGAAGCTGAGCCCACCAAGCTCTCCAATTTGGAGATAAACAATGTGGAAATGTATTAAGGGTATACATACATGTTCACCATCTGACTTCTGAGCTAAATGCACACTGTGCTGGGAAGATTCAGCTTTCAGTACATCGTACAGATACTGTACTTACCTTGTGAATTGTGTGTACGTTTATTTAAAAAAAGTCAAGATGTTTTAAAGCGTTCTCTGTGACGACGATACATTTCCTGTTAGCTGTCTGCTTAGGTCACTCATAGCATTGTGTGTCAATGTTATACTCTCTGTCAACTCTCTTAGTTGTATTTGTCATGTCATTGACTGTGAATGACAATTAACTGCCAATAAAACAATCAAAGGTACTGTGTTGGTCTGGTTAGGCTGATGTGTTCCAGACTGAGAAAGGGACGTTTCAGTCTCCAGAGCCTGTGTGGGTGTGCTAGCGTTGATTGATTTGTTATGTCTGGAGAGTTAATGTTAGGGCTGGCCAGGAGAGGATATGAGGGGCTGTTAATCACTTGGTGTCTCTGCAGGTCAGCTCCTTAATGGGAGAAACAGGATGTGTGGACCTGTGTAGTCCCTTATCAGCACAGGTCAGCATGCACATTAAAGGCAGTATAAAGAAGACGTCTGGTCTGAAATGATGGGCTGTCTGTGTGCCATTCATCAATGGGTAATTTGTTCCCTTAGAGAATGACGTGAATTGCCCCCGACGCCCGGGGAGCGGTTAGGTCTCTGTCTGCTGTCCCAGCCCTCGGTCCTGCCCAGCCTTTGGTCCCTGCTGGCAGAAATGGTAATGTGACATTTTCACCAGGGGGTCCCTAGAAGGTCACAGCACGGTGTGACTGTCACACCACCTAGGGCTGAGCACCATGGGGCCAGGCTACAGATACATGCATAAGTCACCTGGAAAATACTCTACCTAATCAATACCACAGGGAAATCATCTGCTAGGAACAAATAATAATGTCTTCAATACATGTTAAAGTCTTTAATATTTAATTAGACTACCCAGTCTATTTAATTAGACTGGATAATTACCAACTGAACTGATTTGATGTGATTGAATTATCACTGATTATCTTATTTATTGAGTTTGCAATATGAAATTAAATACAAAAATGCATATGAAAACATTCATTGTTATCGGCACCTGATAGAATCAGAGGAACACATCCACAATGACATATTATTCCAAAACTTTTGAATTAGGAAAGAGCTTTGTGTCGGTTGTGAGTCATTTTCTGATCCGATTATCTTTCCCAGATCCGAATGCTCCAGTACCAAACATCACAGACTGACAGGTCTTTTCAAAATATGGCACAGAGCTACGAAAATACCCAGTAGATTTCAATAGGGATGAGCTCGGCTTATCAAATATGGGCGGCCAACCCACTGATTCCCCGCTGAGATTCAACAACACCATTTTATTTTTATAGTCCCTTAGCAACTGCTAAGGCTTCGCTTTTAATAACGCTTCATCTATGCTTTACGCCCCAAGGCAAGGCTTTCACTTCAAGAAGTTTGATAAACATTTGATAGACATAAAACACCACTTAAACACCATAGCTCATGAGTCACTGCTGTTGTTAAATGAGAGTTAAACAAAAGTGTTACAAATTTTAAATTTACATCTGTTGGCACATTACAAATTCTAGACAGTGTACATATACATTCAACAAGAGGGATACATTATAGCAGTGGAACATCAAGGTTCTCCAGTAATGGCAAACACTAAAAGTAAAAGATAACGAGGACAAATAACCTGGTATTTAAAACACTGTCACAGTACCATTTGCAGCTCAGTGTCACCAGCTGTTGACCTTCGGGAGGATGTTGAAGCACTCATCACTTTCAGTAAAGGCACGACCTGGGAGTCAGCTAAAACAGGAACAAGGAAGTCTCATGTTCTGCCTGTGGTATGACAGCCATGCGATAGCTCCGGTCTGCTGGCAGATTTCGGCGGTTGTTCGACAGGACCTTAGTACCCAGCTGGTTTGCCCAACTTCCTCGAATCGGACACAGCATGGACGCACCCGTCCACCTTCTCCACGGCATTGACCACGTTGAAGAAATAACTCTGCGGCTTCACCGTGTGTCCCAGAGCCTTCAGAGCTTCGACGACCGACTGGGGAACAGAGGACGATGTTAGCGATCGGACAAGGGGGTGGACCTGTGCCATTGCACACCTTGAGTAATGCCGGACACGGGTTTACATGTCAGAACGTTCTGGAAGGTCATAACAACCATGTGTAGTGTTGTACCTCGTCGAAGTCTGGTTCAAATTTCAGCGCGTTCGTCGAGTCCACAAAGACGATAGGGGTCGAAATAGCCTCATGTAGGCTTTTTCCAAACCACAGATGGTACATAAGTGTCTGGGAAAGAGACAGAGAACTAACAGCATGAGGAGGAAGAACGATGTCCTTCTGTCCACAGTGCGACAAGTTAAGGACACAGAGAGTGTGTTATGGAACATGCATGTCGGGTGGGATGTCACGTGATCTTTGTGAGGACCAGGGGAATTGTATGCGTACAGTATGCACAGTAAATGTGTGTTGATCACATGATGTGGACACACTGAACACGTACCGAAGTCATCCCCGTGGTGATCATGCTTCCACCTGACCCACCAATCACCAGAGTCTTAGATTTGGAATGCAGCACAACAGGGGACATGGAAGAAGGGGGCTGCTCTCCTGTAAGAAAACAAAAGGGCGTACCGTTTTACAGAGCCCCCCTTCACAAAGAACCACAGGTTGGGAATACCATAGAGAATTCAGAGGAAATGGTGGCTTGAGTTTCATTTGCATTGATTTGCATTACCAGCAACAATGTGATCAGCCTTCCCACAGAAATCCGACAACTCATTGTTGAGGATGACGCCGGTGCTTGAAGAGACGACCCTCGATCCAAATCTGTGATGAGAAAATGTATTTTTATATTTATCTACAGATCATCTGGATGCAGAGATGACACCGATCATATTCATACATAACGTACATGTGATTGATGGTGCTGGTGACAGATACTGCACTCCCATCCTCAGCCAGAACAGACACATGTGTGGTCCCCATGCTGTCCACGTATGGAGTGACATCATAGTACGGGTCATCATAACTCCTGTCACTGCTGATCTTACTCCTGATGTGGTCAGCAAAGTTCTGCTTTGTGAAGTTGAATGCTTTCTAAAGAAAGATGGGGAGATTATTAGGACTGTCTCCCTAAAATGATGATTCGATCCATAGTGAAATGACTGAAAGCCACACAGATTCCGTTCTGAAAAATGTTATTTAAAAAAAAAGGTGAAAAAACACAATGAGAAGTCACAATATGTGACTGTTTTCAGGCTGGCCCAGGCCACTGGTAATGCCTTTCCCCCCAGTGCCCCAAAACAACACTTTCTTTTGGTGTGGAATGAGAGGGAATTAAACAATTCTAGGGAGATCAACATTCTTCCTCGGGATCACTGTGTTGGACCTGGGACCCAGAGAAGCTAACGTCAATGTTCTCTATTTGTTTTTTGGATGTGGCCGTAACAGGAGTTGGATTTGGACAAACATTCCCAGCACACCTGCCAGCATTAACGTCTCCTCTGAGTGTTTACATGACCCAGACACTACTCCGTCAAACGGATAAAACCCTTCAAGTTTTTGCCAGAGCCTTGGCATTGACCTTCATGGGGACAGACTTCCTTGTCATCAATTTATACCAAAACGTACCCCCTCTGGGTTGAACTGAGGATCGCGTATGTATTTCCTGAGTCCATTGGCAAACTTGCATGCTTCGATGTAGCGGTGGTAGGTGAGGATCTTCTGCTCACCCATCACTGCGGCGGCATCCAGATTGTATCCTGCAGACAATGACATTAGGAAAAGATCAGCACGGATTGAACTGTCAGGATGCTGTGCGTCTTTAGTATCTCATTAGCAACGACATCCCATCATCTATTAGTGGGATACATTCATGGTGATGCTTTGTCCTAAATGATCAAAACAATATTAGGCGATCAAACTGGATGTCTTCGTTCTGTCCGGATCCAAATTCATGTAGGAAGGTTCTAGATCTTTGGTGTTGCAAAACTTACCTTTCATAATATTGAGCATGAGGCTGAGGATAGCGCCTCCTGCTGGGGGAGGCGGTAGGTGCATCTCATACTCTCCCAGGGGAACAGTCCATGCATCGGTCACTGTGACTTTAAACGATTGCAGGTCTTCCATCGTCAGTGACCCGCCTGAGAGGCAGTAAGGGGGAAATTAAATACAGTCATGCTCTAGCTCAATCAAATTCCAATAGATTTTTTATTTCACAACATCGATTTGTCCACTGGAGATCCGATAACTATGCGGGCAGCCTTATCAGAATGGAAGAGGGAAGGGATTCGGAATATGAATTTGTACTTTACCTGCTTCTCTAATGTCTCGGACTAAATCTTCAGCGATTTTTCCTGTATAAAAAGCATCTGCCCCTTGGTTGGCAATGACCTCCAAAGTATCAGCTAGTTTTTCAAACTTCAGAGTATCGCCGACCTTTAGCATGTTCCCATCCTTGTCTGAGAACAGCTGGCTGGGAAACGAAGACAAAGCAAAGACAAAGCAGACAAAGTCAGACATATGGGAACATGATCACCGTGAAGAACTAGAAAGACACATGCCACCATGTCACCCAACTCCGTCCCAGTCTTGTCATACGAAGGCTGAAGCGTTGGGAGGACAAATACTGCGTGTCTCACCGTAATGCTGGTGTGTCGTTCCTGTCAGCTAAAGGGACAAAACGTCCCAGGATTGGGGGTAAAGGAAATCCCTCTCTAGCTAGTTGGATGGTGGGTTGAAAGAGACTGGCCCAGGGCAGTTTCCCATATAGTCGGTGGGCTTGTTCATACCCACGAATCTCACCAGGCACACCAATCCAAAGGCTGCCTGGAAAGAAAAATAAGCAGAGGGCCAGAAGGTTTAAGAGCTGGAAATAACAAAGGCGTTCCTCACATCCATACTGACCAAGATTTTGCATGTTGAGTCAAGCTTGTGAAGACTTTACATATCACAAAAGAGAAACATTGTTTGTTTAACAAATACAGAACATCAGATAGTTGTTATTTGTGTGTGGTCGTGGCTCTGAACACAGTATGTTCCATTATGGCATTGCTTTAGCCAGACCAGTGCTCTTGTTTTGTATGTATTTGATCAGACTGTTCTGAGGAGGGGGAGGGCTAGAGAATAAGACCATCTGCCTCTGGCAATGACTGGAGAAGTAGGGTAAAAGGGCAGTGGTCATCCAAACAAACTGGAGTCTATAAAATGGAAGCTGGCCCAGGGAAGAGTCTTTGGGGGCGGGTGAGCATGTCTTAACAGGCGCTCCAGACTGTGAGTCAAAATATTGTGAGGACTGCAAGTCGCTTGAAACACATTTTTTTCACCCTGAGATAAAAATAGCATGGAGTTTTGGTGTGACTACCTGTTTGAGGACATTCGCTCAGTAAATCCGTTTTGAACTTCTTAGGGACACGCTCTCGAGCATTGATGATCTTGACAACACCTATAAAAGCCAAATACATGTTTAAAGCAGCATTGTTTATAGCATGGATCTCTCTCTTCAGCTGATGAATTACGTCTCATACCGTTGCTATCCATCACTGTGAATATAGATCCCCCGCCGATGCCCATGCTCTGTGGGTGGATGGCAGAAGTGCATAATAACGTCGCAATGGCTCCATCTACTGCTGATCCTCCTTTCTGCAGGATGTTTCTAAAAACAATTTTGAAACACTCTGTCAATGGGAAAAGTTTATGTTTCCCGACTTTTTATCAGGTTACTTAATGCACAAACATAGTCTAATTCTTCCTTTCCCCAGATCATGATTGGGTCGTTCAGTATAGGTGCACCTAAAGATAATACGCTATAACTCATATAAGAGCCTCACAGACACTTTCAATTAATTGTTTAATAACTTAATCTAACAAACTAGAACTGAAACCACACACCTCAAGCAGACCATATCCGCACCGAACCTGTGCGCTCTTTGCGCTTATGTCTGAATGGAATTAAGTAGCCTACAAACAGTTTTACCTCTATCAAAATAACCAACGCAACAAATTCAGAACACTTACCGTCCAACTTTTGAGCATGTTTCTGAGTCTGCAGCTACGGCTGCGTGTTTATACACCTCCTCGGGACACCCGCGGTTCACAGACACAGCTATACAAACTATTATAATAATAACGCATAATACAGTTAATGACAAACATGTGTATACCCTAGCCTTTGATCTAGCCATAGTCGTCAATTCCCACTGCGGCACTCACTTAAACTAAAAAGTCTCAGACCTCCCCTGAACAGATGGGTAGAAATCTCCACCCCTTAGGACAATCTAAGGACCAGACGCTACGAGCGCGAGAGAGGGATAGAAATCCTATAAATTGGTGAGTCATGTCATGTCAGCAATTATCTGGCCTATTTAACTACAGTAAATAATAAGATGTGGTGGGCGGAGCTGTTGAGGGATCAGAACAATGGGGAGTTACACCTGGCCGAGAACACTTTCTATTAGCCTAATCTGAAACCCCAGTTTGTTTGTTTGTTTGTTTGTTTGTTTGTTTAAACAAGACAAACAATCCCACTACATGGGCAACCTCTGAACAGGGTGATATGTAGTGCGTGCACGAACAGATCATGACCAGAAAGAAAAAAGGGTAATTTGCCATAATTTCAATTCTTGTGGCTGCATTATAACACTGGACTCGCGGCACATTGATTCTGATTGGACGCTGCTCAGATTAGCAATGAATCTGGGAAATGTCGTTTTACGGTGAAGTCAACAAGCGCTGCTTCTGTTGGAGCAGTCTTTCAAGTGAGATTCCGAGTTTGATAGCTGCATGACCTGGGATTAGGTTAACATTTATCGTTTCGTAAATTCGACGATTGTAGTTTAGCGACTTGAAACAACCTCATAAAAGATACGAATAGGCCCACTTTATGATGCGCTGGTGATATCCGTCAATCCTTTCTCTTCGACTGTCTTCCTGTTGCACCGCGGTGAACGCAGATTTCCTAGTTTATCGGTATGGGGCAACATGAACAACGTCGATCATAGACAACTATAAGTGGTTGTAATTGCTGCAGAAAGGCGAACCTTGGACATTTGACAAGTATGTAGCCTATGATCCACAAAGATGAAACATAGGTGAGATTGAACAATGTCTGTGTTATTATTAGGCCTTTTTATTATAGCTAGAATTAAGATCATTATAATAATGAATGTTATTGGAATAATTATTTTTGGCGCTTTATATTACGACAAGCTTTAGCATCTGTCGGGGTTTATGAAGACAGCTTGATGGCCGACTATAGCAGCCCATAGGACGGTTTGTGTGTAGGCAGGCGCATGGGTTTTCTGGGCAGGGATATGGAGGAGGCTATGTGAAATAGATTTGGCGTGTGTCAAGGAACAAGGAAAGAAGGAGAGAGAGACAGAAAATGGACATTGTGGATGGCCCCATATGCTTTATGTTTAACGGCGCAGTTCTTGAAGCAACGATTGAACCTGGCAGAGCGGGAGAATGTGTGGGAGCGTCTCGTTGGACCGGGGGTTCCCAACGATTCTGTCCAAGCAGTAGCCAAACCATTGTTGGTGCGGTGGCTAGATGCAGGAGCTGAATAATGAAGTTCTCTCTTTCTCCTTGGCAGTTGTTTATGTTATTACAATCTGACTTGTGCGTGTCGTGATTGCGGTTGGAGCATCTTGCAGTGACAGATAATTATTTGGTTGGTGATGCTTTTGTCGCATGTTTTGTTTACATCATGTAGGCTACCCTATTTATCCCAATTTACTGGATGTCAGCAACGCTGTCATAAAAAATTAAGACTTCAACATACAATGTGTAGCCTACAAAGCTCTTAGGCTTTAGGCTACTTGTTCATGTGGGTGGATACCATCACTGTCTATTCACATTTGCGTAATCGTGTGAGTGTAAGAGAGCTAAAGAGATGGAGAGATTGAGAGAGGGTTATATAGTGAGAGCGATTCTGGTGTTTAAATGCAGCAATGTGCTCATGACTCATGGCTTTGTACAGTGCAGTGCGGAGGTGTAGCCTGTGTGTGTTTAGAGAGCTGAATTTCAAAATGTCATCTTCACTGTGTGTGTACGGTGTGTGTGTGTGTGTAGCCAATGCAGTCAGTGCGTGTCCAGGGTGGTGTGTGGGTTTCAGCAGGTGTTTCTCAGGGGTGTGTGGGTGGGGTGGGGAGGCACGTTGGGGGGGGGGATGGACCGATGCAGATTGCAGTTGTAATGTTCGCTACATTAATGATGAAAAGCTTGTCTTTAATATCATTTTGTTACTCTCTTTTTCTTTCTTTCCCCTGATGCCGAACAGAGCTTCCCTGAGATGGGCTGTCTGTCTGCTTTCGCCCCAATGACGGACGAAGGGAGCCGCACAAATACCGCACCCCCCGCAGAGGGATCCCCCCCTCGAGTGCTGAAATGTTAAGATCGGAAACAGGGTGTGTGTGTCCTGTCTGAGAGTGTCAGGATCACACCTCAGGGGTCCTGATAGGAGCTCCATGAAACCAAGCTCACAGACACACAGGGAGAATTTTGTCATTCGAAATCAGTGTTAAGAAAGGTCGTTTTTTTTACCGCTGACCTTTTCGACTGCAGTTAAAAAAAAAGAAACTCCAACTCAACAGGGTTCTATGATGGAGTGGTCATTGGAGAGGGTTAGGGAGATGGTGGCAGGTGGAATGCAGTCCATGAGGGAGTGTGAATCCAGTGCCTTTGGCACAGCTATGTGTCTGCTGTTGCTCTTTGTATGGTATTGTTACAGGGTGGGACGCGAGCACAGCTCCAGCCCTCTGCGTGGGGGCTACAGCACAGAGCCCAGTCGGGTGGGAGGGGGCGCGGGGGTCTTACTGAGCCCAGAGGGCGGTGGCAGGGGAAAGGGGAGACAGGTGTCCGGCGTCGAGGAGCAGAATGGCTTCGCCTACTGCCAGTCCACAGAGTGTTTCCGTTGCTCGCACACTGGGGAGGGTCTGAACCAGAGGCTGTACCACAGCTTGCAGGATTACGCCAAGCGCTACACCTGGTCCGGGATGGGGAGGGTGCACAAAGGGGTGCGGGACCAAGGCCGCTACCTCACCAGCCGGCCCACCATCCAGAGACCAGAAGTGTTTTTCCTCCCGGACCTGCCCTCCGCACCGTTCTTCTCCCGGGACGCACAGAAACACGACGTGGAGCTGCTGGAACGCAGCTTCCCCGCCCTGCTGGCTGAGTTTGAGAACATCTACCAGCACCCCCCTGCCAGGGCGGGCTCTGCACTCCCTCCGGGCTGGAAAACCAACACCACCCCTCAAGGACAGTGGTGGACCTTCTACCTGGTGAACCAGGGCACTCCACTGGCCCTCAACGCCCGGAGGTGCCCCCGAGCCTGGCGAGTGCTCGGCCAGCTGCGCACCTTCATCGCCAACAACGTGTTTGGGAACGCCTGCTTCTCTGTGCTCACCCCCGGGGCTCTGATTGCGGAGCATTACGGCCCGACCAATGTCAGAGTGCGTTGCCACCTAGGTGAGAGTAGGAGCTGCCCAGAGGGCTGCATCGGTTTACAAAAATAGTACTGGCATAGATGGATGCACCTGAGCCTTGCGCTATAGTGTTTATGCTAGCACCTCAAGTCTTTTTTCAAACATACACTGTGGATGTGTTACATGAGCGGTTTTCACGTTATGTAATAATGTCCCCATGCTGTTGGCATGTTTTATGACCTATCGCACTTTGCTGTGTTTCCTCCACAGGTCTCAAAGTGCCCCCTGCTTGTGAGCTGGTGGTTGGGGGCGAGCCACAGTGCTGGTCTGAGGGCAGCTGTCTGCTGTTTGACGACTCCTTCCTGCACAGGGCCTTCCATGAGGGTGAGGTCTGTGGGAGAGCTGGTGGCAGGGACACAGTTTGTGCTTTGTGCTGTCATTGTGGAAGCTGTTCAAATGGGGTTTTGCTGAGAGGAGTGAGTGGGGACAACGGGAAAGGTTTAGTAAGCGCTTGTTCTGTTTGTCACCTTGGACGTCTCTGTTTTTTCAGGGAGTCCTGAAGATGGTCCCAGAGTTGTCTTTATGGTGGACCTGTGGCATCCTAATGTGGCTGCTGCTGAGAGACAGGCTCTGGACTACATTTTCACTCCAGGACGCTGAGAAGAGAGGAGAAGAGGAGTGAGTGAGTGATTGAGTGCGTGAGTGTGTGAGTGAGTGAGTGAGTGAACAAACCACCTGAGACAGAGAGCAATTGTGTGAGAACAGCAGAGAGCGAGTTGTGTGAATTGAACAGTGGGAATGGGAAACTGCTTTAGTTTCTCTGCCAGTACCCAAGCTCACTGTGTATATATGCTCAGTTGTCCTCCTTACTTCTCCCTGTATCCTCTCTTAGCAGCTGACGACCTTTGACTTACCAATGTCAAATGTTGCATAAATGTTTACAAACACAATCCTTAATGCGTGATTATCCCTGCCCATGTGTGATAAGTGTACTGTGTCCTCCTTTTAAAATCAATACAGCTTTCACAAAACATGGTTGGATAAGCACATTTTTAGGTCAAATGATTTGCTTGAGGCATCGTGTGCTGTTGCTGCACTGGAGAAATGTTTGTTACTCGTTAAATTTACTAATTGAGAAATAGTTGTTATATGGTTGGATTTGATATCAACTTTGTATTTCTGTAAATAGGGTTGATGTACTAAGAACCACAAGGGTTTCAAATGGCATTTAATTGATCTTTTACTGCTTTTACAGTATAGTACTTTTTTCTTTATTCACCAGAAAGTGGAAATGATTTAATATTTCAAAGCAGTTGATGTTCTAATTGTTAATTCACGTGGGGTTACTATCGTTTAGTGACATTTAACATAATTCAGTGATCCTTAAAATCATACCAACAGTATTGTGTAATTATTCCTTCATAAATTATCATTGTGCTGATTTTAAACAATATATTTAATAAATGGCCGATTTTCGTTTTAAATCCAGTGACTTGTTTGTCCATGTGTGTCAGTCTGTAGACCTATGCAGGTTCTTATATTTTATAAACAAGATTTTAACAGGACTTAATCATAAAGACAACTGAGATTATAGAAAATGGGACTGTTTCAACAGTAGACCGTGTTGGTGGCACGGGTGGGTGGTGTGGGTGCGCAATATTTGAGATTTTTACGTCAAGCGCCAAGAGGTAGTCTTGAGTTAATGTTTTCCCTGTAAATAGGGAGTACTGCCAAATTTAAAGCACTGTCACATTAGCAAAAAAAAGGTGACGCGACAAGAACATTGTCCACTCCCAGAATTTGGTATAGCGTCTGCGCGCGCCCTAGTGGTGCGACCATAGAGCAAGCAGGTGGTAAAATGCAACTTTTACTGACGGCTCAGAAGGCAGCTATTATGTTACTGATGCAGCATTTCGCCCATTTGGGGAAATTAGTCGATACAAAACGTTGATTAACAACGCCTAAACAAGACTGCAGTTATGAGCTACTTTACAAAATCTGAATCTGCAACCTCTCTGCTGAAATCTACCGCGGTTAGCAGGAGACCGACACACCTCCTTGACTGCACAACAGAACCCCGGCATCACCATCACCATCGTCCCGCAGCTACTCACGTGGCTAGCACTGCAGAGGATTCTTTCTGGTCAGCCGAATGCGACGTTAGCGCAAGAAGACCCCTGTGTCATCCATCCCTTCTTGGTAACCGGAACAGTGCAACATCCCGGGGTAAAAGCCGGTCTCACGCACCTGATGTCTCTGTGTCACACTCCAAGGATGACTCTCCCGAGCAACCAACTGTGAGCCAAAGACGCTGTAAATCTTCCCAAAACTCACACCGACATCACAGAAGAAAATCGACTCGGGACGGGCCCGCACCTGCACACCATTCCACTCATCTACCTCCCAGAACACCGTCATTCTCTGACTGCAACGACGACACAGCGCCCTTCTTTGAACCGAGGGACCACAAGGCCATTTTGACTGGCGGAGATGCCAACATCCCATCCTCAGCATCGTCATCCCCGGTCCCATTGTCCAGCAAATCTTCGCGCCGTTCCCGGAGGTCCAGTGCAGCATCCTCAGCATCCGATTTTAATCCGCGCCCAATTCTCAACTCGGTCTATGGCCAGGTAAGATGAGTAGCCACAAAAGTTAATGATTTTGCTCTACATTAACACATTTATTTTAGTTCAGCATTCATCTGAATTTAACTGAAGTTGACATACTTCTTTTTAGAATTAGACTACAAATGACTTCATAAAGAATCTGTAGACTATATCATTGTAGACCATAAACCCTCTGTGTAAGTGTAGCACACATATCTGTCTATTGATGACAGGTGTATGATTTAACTGTCACGTTTTCCATTTTGTTGTGCAATCATCTTCATTAAATATCTCCTTAAGCCTTTGGGAAATCAATGGCATTAATAATAGATTTTATTGTTTGAATCCAGTGTTAAGCTCTGGCAATTAACCATGTGACCTTAGCAACCAAAAGGTGGGATGACAAGCCACAGTAAATGGTTTCTCTCAAACAATCAACATGTTGTATTCCTGTTGTTTATTCTTGTGACATTTTTTATGATTCATCAATAGAAACACACAAAATGTATTTAGTCTCCATCGATAATTAAATGGATGTGTTGGTGAACAAGCTGAAAAGAGATTGGCATATAATTTATTCAAAGAAAAAACTCTGAAATGGTCACAAAAGATATTTGCATGTTTTTATATTTATTCATGAATTGATGAAAAGGTTGAGGCTGTGATGGAGATGGTTCATTCCCCTTTGAAGGTTACTTGGAAGTGTTTCGTCATGATAAAAGGTTGACGAATGTTTTTCATTTCTGTTATGTTCTTTTCTGTAAATCAGGGATGGTAGTCACACCACATGCTCAGTATACATTTGATCGTTCTTGCAACTGTGATGGAGAGGATGAAAGAGGGAAAACACCAGTGACACATTTACACACATTACCAGATCACCTTAACAGACATGGCCTAACAGATCCTTGTATGTGACGGTTAGCATACGTGTGAAAGGACAAACAAAATAGCTTTTTCAGCCCACTTATTGGCATAAAAAGATGGTTTGAATAGGTTTTTAATGCACTGCCTATCTTGCCCGCTCTCTCTCACCTCCTGTTTGGCTATATCTTCCCCTCTGTGACCTCCTCTCAATCGACAGACAGAGAGAGACAGAGTATTCACGTTTGCTGTCTTATTATACAGACCCCTCCTTCCCTTACTTTCTTGCACAGCTCCTCTTTCTCAAACACAACCCCTCTCTCTCTCTCTCTCTTTCCACCCATCTCTGTTGTTATTGTCATTTTCACTCTAACTCCAGATATTAAGCAGCTCCCTTCTCTCTCCTCTGTCCACATGGGTCAGTCTGAATTCTGTGTCAGCCCTCCTCTGCCCCAAATCATAGTATCTGTTTGGAAAGGGCCCTTGTGGTCTTTTTAAATTCCTATATGAACACTATTTCTTAGCCATGGGGAACTGCTTAAAATTACCTCTTAAAAATATCTCCAAGAAGGTAAGTTTATTTCTAGTCTGGTCTTTGTGGCACATGTGCTTCTTTTTCTCTCAATCTTTCCATTTAATGTATTTGTCTTGTTTGACAGAGACAATGGTGTACAAATAATAATTGCGTTTAAGTCGTAAATTCCAAATGTTGGTTTTGGTTTTAGCGGTTATTACTAAGGCTTCAGATATTTTACAGTTGATATCAACATGCTGGTCAAGCTCTCAGCCTACCAACAATTATATTTAATACTTGATAAATACTAAATAATTGGCCAGTATTGTCATATACCACAGTCTGCAGCTACGTTATAGAAATATAGAATCTATATAACATCTAAGTAAAATCTAAATGTATAAGTATGTGTTTTAAACTAATGTATTTGGCAGTATACAACCATACAGTAGTTCAATGTAACATTTGTTTTAATTGAAAACTAGCTTTTCCATGTTCTCCTTCTTCTATAACACCCTGTTCTCTCATCCACTTGCTCTTCTCCCTCTCCTCCTGTGTGTGTTTACTCCAATTCTGACAGTGTATAGATCTGAAGTCTACACAATGAATCCAGTAAACTGTTATGATGAATGAATGGAAAGTTGGCCACACACTTTTTTATTGATGTGAAAACAGTTGTGCTGTATGTCTCTCTCTCTCATTCATTCTCTCTCCCCCTCTCTCTCCTTCTCACACTCTTTCACACTTTCTCTCTTACTCAATCTATGTTTATCTCACTAAATTATTAAACATAGATTAATTAATGAATTCATAAGCCATGCACTGTAATACATAAATCTAGTGTAAGTAAACACTTCATTGAATCTCTCATGACTCAGACGATTGCACTGCATATGAGTGTTAATAAACAATGTAATAGATTTGCAAAGTGGCGTTAGCGACAGGTCCAAATATTGCACATCTGGCACACAACAACCCTTATTGCATTTTGTAATCGCCAATACACACATTCGCTCTCAATTTAATCTGTCCATTCTGTCCAAAAGCTTCTGTGCGCTATTGGTCTCTAACACTGTCTCTGCCCCTGTACCTTCTTGGGCGTTCTGGATAAGATGCCCCGGGCGTGATAAGAAGAGGTTCAGAGGGGTGCAGTGCTATGAGGAGAGGGGCCAGGGAGGGAGTCAAGGGGCCATTCAGGGGCCCCTCTTGGCCCTTGCACAAAACTACGCTCTCATGCACAACTTATTGGGGCCAGCCTGCATATTTCTGCGCAAGGGCCTGACTGTACGTAAGTCTGGGCTGAAACACATACTTTAAAGAAGTCATTTATTGAAATACTCTTCACACATGACAGTGAAAAATTATACTGAAACATAAGCATAATCATGAGTGAAATAGTGCATCACGTTTTTACGTCCATTGTTCTTTGGATATTGTATCTTGACTGATGTCAGTACAACATCTGGGGGAGTTTGACTGTAGAGACCGTCAGAGAGGATTCTCTCATGGATCCATCGATTAATTAATCATATGTTTCCATGGTTTGGTTCTGTAAATTGATCTGGCAGAGTTGCTACTTTGGGTGTATTAACTGTGTCAGCGGTTCTGGTCAGACACAGTTCATAGGACCTGACGTCACAGATGATTCTGTTTACACCGATCATTGCTCCTGCTGTTAACCCCTCAGTGTTCTGGAATATGTCTGTCCCCCATCTGTGCTCCATATCCTTTAAAGGTTGTTCTCATTGTAAGCTAGAGCTGTAAAAAGAACACTGTTACATTCTTTTGTGCACTCCAATGTGGCCTCTTTCCCGGTATACTCTGTCATTATGCGAGGTTTGTATCCTTGTATCTATTAATATGTTTGAAAACATTCCAGTTGCATCACACAATACTATAAAGTGTTCTTCCCTTGTCTGAATTATACCAGTATCGACAGAAGATTGTCATGGAGGAAGTTTCTGGTTCACATTCGGAGGTCACTACAGCCATTGCCTTTGTGTTTACTAGAGGTTTAATCTAATTATGAGATAAGATGTCCTTACATGGAGCTTAATTTTACCAACGTGTCTAATTCTGATTTGGTCTACTAATACTGTTTCTTGTGTCTTTTCATCAGGATAGAGAGCTTAGACCTGAGGAGATAGACGGTAAGTTGTTTCAACCAACCTGTTTGTCGTTTTGTATCCGCGAATTGTAACCCGCTCGGAATTTCACGTTCTTCCTCCATAGAGTTGCGCGAGGCGTTTCAGGAGTTTGATAAGGACAAAGATGGTTTCATTGGATGCAAAGACCTTGGGAATTGTATGAGAACCATGGGATATATGCCCACTGAGATGGAGTTGATAGAGCTGAGCCAACAGATCAACATGAACTGTAAGCATGTAGGAAACATTGCTGTTTCGTTTACATAGTAAAACATGTATTGCCATTCATGCACCTTGCAAGTACATGCCCTTTTATTGTTTCACGTCCCTTTTGTTTTTATGAAGTGGGGGGACATGTCGATTTCGAGGACTTTGTGGAGTTAATGGGTCCAAAACTTCTTGCTGAAACTGCAGACATGATTGGTGTGAAGGAGCTGAGGGACGCGTTTAAAGAGGTAAGGAAATGAGCGGGAAAAAGAGAGATAGATCTTTCTCGAGCCTCCTCTTGAACTCCCTCTGCTCTGCTCTTCTCAGTTTGACACCAATGGGGATGGAGCAATTAGCACAGCAGAGCTCAGAGAGGCTATGAAGAAGTTGCTGGGCCAACAGGTGTGTTATATGATACTGAAGCCCTCTACCAGAAATACAAATAAGACCGGAAGTGAAAATGATATTACTGAAATTATTAATGATTGTATTCAGTACTTTTTCTGATGTACTCAAATATGCCCATACATGTCTTATTCCTATACTGTAGGTTGGTAACAGGGATTTGGAGGATATCCTTAGGGATATTGATTTGAATGGGGATGGGCATGTTGACTTTGAAGGTAAGCCCCAACTTGTGTGGCACTTAAATTGTTTTTTTTGTAATCATTCTTGATTGTGTAGTAAAACCACCTTAAATGGAGTGACATTACGTTAGTTAAAAGACACTGCAGGTGCAAATGGAATCATCTTAATAGAATGAAATTAGAACATTTGTTATTATTCATTTTCATTATATTCATTTTCATTTAATATTATTCAATCATTATTTTAAATTCTAAATCAGAAATCTCACTTCCTGTTCTCGCAGAGTTTGTCCGAATGATGTCTCGTTGAGAGGGTGTGGGTGGTATATACGACCTCAAGTTATTCATATACGACCTCAAGTTATTCATATTGAATGTGAACCTCCATGCTTCTGTCATCATCTACTGAGCCAAAAAGAGACACGCTTAAAAGTCTGAGCCATCTTTACCTGAGAAATACTGGAATCACAGTCTTTACCTCTCTGGACACACTGACCCACAGTCCCATTGAGGCAGAATCTACTGTAGCAGATTGACCCAGCTATGGGATCTGCACTTTAAACCATCGATAACTGTCCACTGTTTTGTTTTGGGGGGGGAAATGAGCAATAAGCAAACTACAATCGTGGGTCAAGTTGTCAGAAATATCATTTCTTGCATTTCTTTATATCGCTTTTTCTTATGTTCTGCTTTTTAAAGAATATAATTAATAAAGTATTTGTATGATCTCGTTGTCTGCCTCCATCTTAGTCCTTTTCTGTGGTTTGCACTGACCCAGCAAAGGAACGACCCCAGAGTATTGTGTCGCCTGCTGTTTGTATTTTATTTACATATTTAAATAGCATTATTTGGGTATGTGTTACCATGCAGATTATTCACCTTGCTATGAGTGAGAGAGCGAACAAATTTAATGAAGTAATGAACATTTGCGTTTACATGGTTGAGGATGCAGTATTTGTATTGCTGCTACCCAAGACATCCTGTAGGAAATCAAATGAAACGCTGCTGCTTGTTGAAGGATGTGACCCGTGGTGCTAAACCAAAGAGCCAGTGAGCAGCATTGCACCTAATTTCATAAAATGGCTTGTGGCAGTGTATGACATACTGTGATGTGCCATCCTAATTTGCATATACCCTCTCATGAAAGTATGAGACAAAGCATTATACATAAAGGCAATTGACATCTGACACTATGAGGACAGAAGTTAACTTAAGGAGTACATTACACTCACATTTGTGTGTGTTGATTGACATTGTTGAGGGTTGGTTTGTACTAAATGTTTGTTTACATCTGTATGGTTATTGGTAGGCTATAGTTGGAAAAATTGTCTGCATGTTATTTTTTTATATTGAAGATGAACAATTGAAGATATATGTTATGCTTCTTAGTCAAATTGGAGAAATATTGTTTTTGTCTGTAAGATTGGAGATGCAGTAAGTTCATTTTTGCTATTTCTGTGCATGCCAAAGATACATTGAATTTGAATAAAACCTATGTAGATCCATATTTTGAGTTTCTGTATCTCACTGTTGAATGAGTCATGTAAAATATAAAATGTGACTTACAATAATAGAACAACTGCTATTAGAGATACTTCACAGAGTCCCCCATCACCTCCTTTATTCCCATAAACTCATAACATATTTACAATGTTTACACTGTGAATGTTTAACATACATTCATAACTAGGCTACTTCTAGTGTGCCTGAATACCTTTGGTTCTGAGTCTGGCTAATACGGGTTGGCATGGCAACTGCATTAGCCTACAAGTACACGGACATCGAGTCCGATATCTGGATATGAGCAGAACATAATGTTTAAAAACATGTAGCTGTTAGGGCACCACCTTGCGGTGGCTGGATTGAATTTAAACCAAACAAGTAACTAGTCTACGTATAACAGCTATCTCATCACCAGGCAGTGGGAGCAACTCAGATGTAGCGAATTATGCACGTCAATTTTGAGAGATGCCTACAATAATGAAAGATTGCTGTTTTTTTAAGGTGTCAGTAACCTGCGGCTGCAAAGAAAAATTACTTTAGCCACCGGGTTTAAGACGTTACCATGACAACGTTTGGTTCATTCATTCTTTTGGTAAATCTAGAGCGCACCTCGTGAACGCGCTGCGTTGGACTCTCGTGATTGGACAATATTTTAAGACATACCAAACATCTACTTTGAGGGGTGTCGAGATAGATGTGGATTACAATCCGATTATGTTTAGGTATTTTGCTCAAATCAAGATATCTTTAATAATTAACATACATTTATATAAGTACTATATTGATTGGTTATGCATTATCATGCAATAGTTCTCCCAAGATACCGATTGTCAATCTATTTTTTACCTGTCATGAGATGAACTGTCAGTAGCTTAAACCACTTATAAAAAAGGATATTTGGTAAAATATATATTTTTTAGGTCCATCAGACAGGATTCAAATGACATTGTTAGAATGCATATTTGGTATTCGTCGATACTTTTCGTGATATTTGTATTTCTACATGTACATAAGTGGCTGGGGGGGAATATGCATTCGAATTAAAATAGAGAACACCCCGCATGAGGAAACGTGTGTATCTGTCTTCCGCATTTTGCCAGCAGAACAACGTCCCTCTCAGTCAAACTTGACTACACCTGTAACATCAGCCCTATTCGTCTTCAGTTCATCAGTTTATGATTGATTTTGGATTATGTTTACTCTTTATCTAGCGAATACTTATGTTTAGAATAAAATATAAGGATGTGCGTATTTTGATGGACTGTGTGATATTGATTATCACTAGCATGTGTAAAATAATATAACAGAACCACAAATAGAGAATTGTAAGTATGCGCCGATTGGACAGATCTCATTTTGACTGACACAACACAAAACTAGCATGTTCGGTCACACCTTCCTCACCAGCCGCTCCAGCAGCTTTCTATGCACATTGTATGAAGTCAACGTCAGTCAACCGCATTTGCTGTCAACGATTTCTGCACTTTAGATTATAGAAGATTGTATATACATTTGCAAGACTAGGCAACAGAGGCAAGTTCAACTTTAAAGCAAAAACTAGTATTCTGCAGAATAGAAAGCAAATACAGGATAGATGAACTAATTCTGTCTGACAGGTATCGTTAGCAAGCCTGCTAGCCACTTCTAGCCAAGTGTGTTCCTAAATTACCAAATGGACAGACCAATGGGGCCAGATATTTTGTAAATAATTCGTATTTCGCAGCTGTATTTGTCATTTTCATTGTAAATCTGTTAATGCAATGCTTAGTTGGCTCTGTGTGAATCATGGAATTAGCTAGAGCCTGCAAAAAGCTAGCTAGCTATATATATTTGACTGCCTTATCTAGGGAATAGTGGGAGGGTTTTGGCTATGTTGTCGTGTATGTAGAGCAAGCTGGCTTGCAAGCTAGTTATGCCAGTCAGCTCACTATCTCATTAACTATTGATGCCTTCCTTCACACAGAGTCATCGGACCAACTGGTGTGTGTTTGCTTGTCCAAAGCAGTGTATGGCAATGCGGCGGGTCACGGTGCCATTGGTCGCCGGGCTGGTCGCGGCAGTGGTGTCGCTGCTGGCTGAACAGTGTTGGGCTAATGGTGGGGGCCCTAGTCTAGCTGAACGAGTTATTTGGGCAGTAAATGCTGGCGGGGAAGCGCACACGGACATGCATGGTATTAATTACAAGAAAGATCCTTTGGAAGGAAAGGTTGGGAAAGGTGAGGACAATTTTTCATGTCAATTTCTTTCCTGCTGATTCCAGTTCAGTGTGTAGCTGATGCATGATTTTTACTTCCGCATTAAACCCAACCCATTGAAGAATAAGCATAGGGCTATCTATTGACCAGTCAACCGAAAACCTGACACGTGTGTAAACTCTCGGTTTAAATCTTAGCTAAATTAATTCACTGTGCACACATGTTTTAAATAGCTCTGTTTGTGTGTGGTATGTAATGCGTTTGGGGTGCATGATGGACTTTAGTGCTTTTTTAATTTGCTATATTAATCATTTTTTTCGCCCTAGCTTCAGATTATGGGTTACGATTGCCCATACTACGCTCTAGTCCAGAGGACCAGGTTCTCTATCAGACAGAGCGCTACAATGAGGATACATTTGGATATGAGGTGCCAATACGAGAGGAAGGGGACTATATACTTGTCATGAAGTATTCAGAGGTGTACTTTGCCCAGTCGCAACAGAAGGTACTGCAACTTTCTCTTCCCCAACTCAGTTTTAGTTCCTGTTATCATACGTGGGCAATATTTTCTCTGTTCTAAATGGTGTCCTGTCTGACGTTGTGATTTGATTAGGTATTTGATGTTCGTCTCAATGGCCATACGGTGGTGAAAGACCTGGATATTTTTGAGAGGGTGGGTCACAGTACAGCTCACGACGAGATAGTCTCCTTCTCCATACACCGTGGAAAGTTGAGTGTTCAGGGGGGAGTGTCCACCTTCAATGGCAAGCTCAATGTGGAGTTCGTCAAGGTAAGTTGAGTTACTTTCATTACGCTGCATTTGACTTTTAATTCCCATATGAACAACCACTGTCTTCATTTCTTATATGAAGTGTATTCTAAAGACTTGGGGTCTAATTATTTTTATAGAGAGGGTTGTGACCACACTCACTTCATGTCATTTTGACGTGCCTCAATTCGTTATCTCAACTTTCAAGTGATAACCTGCCCTTCAATGTTTTTCAGGGTTATTATGACAACCCCAAGGTCTGTGCTCTCTACGTGATGAAGGGGACATTGGAGGGTGAGCATTAACATCCTCTAGGCACAGCAATATCCACTTTAATTTTACACCCATATCCCTACACAATTATCACTACACAATAATCCTTGCATTGGGTGATACACACTCAACCACATCTCCGGTTCATTCTTCACCTGCATTGTCTGTTTTTTTTGTCTTCCTCAAATTCAGATGTACCAAAACTGCAACCTCACCCTGGCCTGGAAAAACGTGAAGAGGAGGAGGAAGAGGAGGAGGAACCCGAGGGAGGAGAGGAGGGCGGTAAGAAGACTGCCTCAGCAGCTCCTAAGTACAGGGTGCAGTCAGGCCCCCGAACACCGAACCCATACGCTGCTGATAACAGCAGCCTCATGTTCCCTATCCTGGTGGCGTTCGGGGTGTTTATACCCACACTCTTCTGCCTTTGTCGACTGTGAGAACATGAGATGGAGGGGACAACAGGAGAGCCTGATGGACATGAGACTGTGAAGATTGGGGAGGGGGTGGTCAAAATGACAGTAGACACAGGAAAAGGCACGCAGACAAGAGAGAGAACAGAAGAGCCATGGGAAGAATCTTTGTGACAGAGGACAAATGAGAGACAACTAAAATGGAATGCAGGGCAGACTGTCTATGGAATGCCTTCCGCACTGACTGAAAGGTTGCGTAGAGAGAAGAAGATGAAGAGTTCATGTGTGTGTGTGTGTGTTTTACATCTAGCACTCTGTTTGAACATGTTATATTTTACCGAACACAAGACATGAGTTTGGACTCCTCAACCCAGGACAGGATTATAACAGCATCACTGTGCTAAGGTTGATGAGTAGTTAATGAGCAACTGGCCACAGTCCCTCCTGTACAAACACATATGGTTTGATTTGTGTGCATTTCAATTTGATTGGGTGTGGTTTAATTGCAAGGAAAGAAAAGCTGCTATTCTGATCTACAGTAGATGCACTCGGCATTTGGTTGAATATTTTTCAGTAGGTGATGACACACCCAAATTGATAGATTTTCCTTTTGTTATGTAAAGGTTGGGAATTAATTTTGCTGGAGAAAGTTATGTAATGTAAGCTGTTGGTGGACCTCGGATAAACCGTTGCCAATTTGGTAGGATGGTATTTAATTTTTTTCCCTCAGACATTCTAGTATTGTAGAAAGCTAAATGGATACAGATGCTATTCCATTATTTCAGGAGTTATTGAGGATAATATGACTTGCTGATGATTTCAACAATTACTTATATTAGCCTCACAGCCATGTCTTTGCATTTATGGACTACTTACGCTATTTTGTTACATGCTAATTTAGCATTCTCACGAATCTATATAAATAATTTGCTTTAGATAGATTCATTAGTACCTCAATATGAGAATCCTATTAAATTCTCTCATTTCAGTAGTAGAACATGTGGCTAAATAACAGGGTAAGAGATGTGAAATCCTTTTAAGGACCTGCCCTCCAACTTGAATGCCTGTGTTGCTTTGAGAGACCCAGTATCTTAACCAGTATCAGTGGATTGGTACAAATTCCTTATCTGAATCCTGACATAAATTCTCTTAGAGACAAACATCATTAGTCTGCTGTCATGTTAATTGCCTTTTCGACTGACTACAACTGTGCATGCCTTATTTTATTTCACCAAAGAGTGTTTTTGTTGCATTTTATTTCTTTGCCTACGTCACCATTTATAACACATTGATATGCCTATGTTTTTGCTGTAGTGAATTTTCCTTTGAAGTCAGGCCATTGGTGCTGTAGTGAAGAAATAATAGATGAACAGGTGAGAGGAAAAAAAATCTAACATTGTCAACCCACTCAGGTTTGTGTCATTAGTAAAAACCAGAAAGGGCCCAAATGTTTCTGTGTCAAAAGTATTTGTGCTTGGATGTGAATCCGCATTTTGATCCCCAGCTGATAAAAAAAAATACATAAAAACTTGGGACTTTTAATTGTGTATCTATATTTGCTATGCACCAGTTTGTAGAAACTCCAAGGGCTTGTGCAAAATGTGTTCAGTCCAGAAATGTTAGTCTAGATTTAGTTTAGGCATGGTTTCAGAAGCCCTTCCTTAATTTCTAAATTGTTGTCTTAAAGAGTCATTGAAATGGACCTTTGTGTTTCCTGGTGGGTAGGCCTGGCGGTCTGCAGTTTAATGCTTGCGTTTCATTTTGTGCCCCATAACCTCTGTGTCAGTACTCCAGGAATCTCTTCTCCAAGAACAAGGGGCATGTCAAACCTGCCCTGTTCTACTAGCTCATTAAACCAGTTCTACTGGTATGTCTGAAACTTCACGAGTCCCCCTACCTGT
Organism: Mallotus villosus; assembly: GCA_903064625.1. NCBI lineage: Eukaryota > Metazoa > Chordata > Actinopteri > Osmeriformes > Salangidae > Mallotus > Mallotus villosus. Next base: position 78,217 of record CAEFZP010000097.1, read on the forward strand.
TTTACAGTTGTTGAAAAACTTGACATGTAAAGGGTGATTCAGGTTTGTGAATCCCCTCTCACTCCTTAGGTGTTACCCCTCTTACATGCAGGTGGAATGGACAATACAGAAGTTAAGATTCTTGCTGGTCAGTTTATGGTTGTGTTTTGGTTCGTTTGTCATTTTGTGAACAAGAAGTTCAAATATTTAATAGCCAAATAGATGCACCTTTATTCTTATCATGTAATTCATCACCTAAGTCCAAACATTGTTTTTGGCGAATCAGAAATTTTACACAATTGCGTGTGTATATAAGGTACACTGTCACGCTAATTATGTGGCAACGGTTATTGTTCATCAGAGTTTTGTTATGATTGTAATTATGAATATGTTAGGGTTTTTAATTGTTTGCTGGTATAAAGAAGAAATGTGGCCTTTCTGCTTGGGTTGAATGGTTGTTGGTACACCGTAAAAGTAGAAGGACTTAATGGGCAGCCGGGCAGACCCTGACTGTCAGAAAGACAAATGACATGAGCTTGAGAATATGGGGTTTTTACATTTTATTTTGTATAATTTAAATAGGAGATTGGGGGCTAATCTGGAGATATTTTGAAGATAGATGGATCTATGTCTTTATTTTTCCTCAGGATTTTGTTTTACCATGATGTTTTATTGGTGTGAAGTTTTGCACTCACTGGTTTATTTGTTAACAGTATATTTTGGTCATTTGTGTTTTGTGTTTTGATTTGAGTCCTTGTTGCCTTGATTTTGAATACATTTGTGCTTTACCATCATCCGCTTCAATGTTTCTTATTTGTTGTGCTTGTTCACTTCATTGCACGGTACATTATATGTTTGCCCCCTAACATCTTGGTGTGATTAATTCCCAACCTTACATGAGTTCACCTCAAATAAGAACCAAAGACTTGCTGTCATGTTGCCTAGTCTTGAATTTATTTGATTATGTTCTCTAGCATTGTCCCCCACAGTGGTATAGAAAAAAACTACACATGGGCAAGTAAATCACACCATATGACTATTGTGTGAGGGTGTGAGAGACAAAGCGATCAAGGTCGATAAGGAATCCTACTCTACTTATTGATTTAATTCACCCATGAGGGCTACAGGCAGCAGAAAGTGGACTGAAAGCATTTGAGATGCCCTGTCCTTTCTGAGTTGTGGCTCTTAATAGTGGAACATCTTCATAGTGGGAACTGCTGATAAATGCTCTCTTTTTAATAAATGTGCTATTTTATCTAACTGTTTGTTGTGATTTACTGAATGGATCCTGGGGCTGAGGCATCACCTGACAATCCAGACCCAGCTTTTGTCCAAGTGGCAGTATGTTAGTTTCAACCACTAGTTCCAACCGCCAACCACTGATTGTATTGTAGGCCAACTAGAAATGCCTGCTCAACAGGAATGCCAATCCCATCCTATCATTTTCTCATCTACCATGAGGAAATACTGCTCAAAAAACATTGAAAAACGCAATATCATTATCCGTATCCAGAAGTGGGGTGAACATAATCACAGTCTAATCTCTTTTCTAAATTCTCAGCTGAGATGAGTTGCTTTATACTTTCTCTGTGCTTGGTTTCAGGCTTGCTACCTTCTTTTGAGTGCACTCCTGGTAACTATGGCAACTCAGAGCGTTTATAGCCACACTTGTCCCAAGCTTCTTCATAGAGACGCTATACGCCATCTTGAAGCTATCACTAAAGCTAGTAGCCAGAAAGCGCAGCTACCTGTACATTATTATCAACGCAGTCACCCAAAAATAACCATAGCTAGCAACTAGTTAACTAGGCTAGCTGAAATGAGCGGCCTTAACTCTCGAAACAAGACAGCTGCCACAGTCAAAGGACCAACAGACACAGATATCGGTCCAGCTGCAAATTCGAGGGAACGTAAGTCTGGTGGAAGTATGCTAAAGAGGCTCACATCGCGACGAAATCAAGCGGAAAAGAGGCCTGTTGTTACAGAGGATGAACTCAGGGCGCTTGGAAAAGACATCACACCGGACCAAGTCCTGGGTCTGCGGAATGTCACTCAGGGTATGTGACTTGCTGGAATATTATAGTACTAGCTAGATCTATCTGTTTAGTATCCAGTCCATCGTCAACAGCTATAGAGTACAGTAGCTAAAGACTAGCTACGGTCTGTAGCTAGATAAGTTAGTTAGCCTAGCAACAGTACTAATAGCTGATTGACTGCTATATTACCTGGACATTATTGTCAACTATATTGTGCTGCTGCTGTAGATTTAAGAGAGCAAATCTAGTGTGTTAACTATCTAACAGCATAGCGAGATCTAATAATCTAAAACTAGTATGTTTGCTAGGTACTTAGACTAGCGCGAATAGTTTATATTCGCTCGCTTAACGTGAACTGTATTGTATCTTCTTGCACTTGGGTAACTGTAGCATGCATTTCTCTCTTACAGATTATCTTTGTAAACCAGAAGACAATGTCTACAATATTGACTTCACACGTTTCAAGATCCGAGATCTTGAGACAGGGACGGTGCTCTTTGAGATTGCAAAACCTCACAACTGTGGTAAGCTAACTCCGCTATTCTTTTTATGCAGTCGTCACTCGTCAGTGCAGCAAATGTATGTTGGGACTCCATTTAACTTTTATAGGTCTTGGGAAAAGTTCATGGTGTAAAATACGTCCAACTATTTTGTATATACTCTATAAGCCATGCATATGGATGATAACCAAACCAAACTATATATTTATTTGAGTCCCAGCATCCAGTCTTGTGTAAATATGAAGACATATACATTGCTTTTAGTCTTTCTTACTGTTCTAACCTATCATTTTTGTTAGACACTGAAGAGGATGAGGAGGAGAATGGAGATGGAGACACCAGCGCTGGACGCTTTGTGCGCTATCAGTTCACACCTGCCTTTCTTAGACTGCGGACCGTTGGTGCAACGTAAGTGGAATAACATGACTGGTTAGCGGATAGAAAGGAAACAGGTATGTGTGTGACTTATGCTGCTTTCCTGTCCAACTCTTAGAGTGGAATTCACCGTGGGAGACCGGCCTGTTAACAGCTTTCGCATGATCGAGAGGCATTATTTCCAAGAGCGCCTTCTGAAGAACTTTGACTTTGACTTCGGCTTCTGCATCCCAAACAGCCGCAACACTTGCGAACACATATATGAGTTCCCCCAGCTCCCAGAGGATCTAAGTGAGTGCTAAAAGTGCATCTGTCCTGGTCATCAACAAGCACATTTGATATTTAGTTTGTAGTTTTCGAGTAAGTTAGCAAGAAGTAATGTTTCTGTATATCTAAATAACTTGGATCGGCAACACGCTCTCGTTATAGTATAACTGAACATACTTATACTGCCTGTAACTTAGACCGAACAAGGTAGAAGAAGCTATGCATGATCTGCTTCTGACCGCTGTTATTCTTTTGTCTCCAATTCTCTCTAGTAAAGCGAATGGTGGAACATCCGTATGAGACCCGATCAGACAGCTTCTACTTTGTGGACAACAAAATGATCATGCACAACAAGGCAGACTATGCCTACAATGGTGGGCAGTAATATAAGGAAAAATAGATTATTGTGTGCAATTTAACATAGGGGGATTTCCCCATGATCCCTTGGGAACAGAAGTGTATTCTTCACAGACATTCCAATCAACTTCACCATGACCAGAGATGAAGAAACAGAACCATCTACTTTCACAAGAAGTTTCACTCTCATGCCTTTCTATGTCTGGGACTCATCGGAAACTTAAGCTTATATTTTTTCATAGGATTTTGGCTTGTTTTTCTCTTTTCTCTCTCGTATCTAAGTTAATTGCCTAACATTCTGCCTTCTGTTATATGACTTGATAGCTTAAGTCTGTCACCATCGTGCCCTGCAGAGCATATGGTATTATTTCTCATTTTCTTTCCGTAATTTATTGACTACAAAGAAAAGGAGACCTCAGGCACATATTCAACTCTGTTCGCAGTTAACCCATTTGGTGCCACTCATTGTAATAACGTGGGTTTGTTCTCACGGGGAGGGGGGGGGTTTTGAGTCTCCCAACAATATGTGAAGTCACGCCTCTCGTGCCTTGTATTCAGATTGCTCAACCTTAGAAGCCACCTGATTGTGTTTGAAGGAGAATTTCCCTGGTAGGTCCAACTGATCACTTTGATAGGGCTTCATTTTTTCACTAGCAAAGTTCGTCATAACCAGATTGGCGGTTTATGATAACTACCGATCTGGTATGAAATTTACGACAACATAATGTTCTCAGACTCCCAAGGGATGTTGTAGAGGGTGTCGTTTTGACTGCAAGCCAAAGTATGATCATTCTAAACCCCTGTGATGAAAAGGCTGCTTGCCGGGTAAGAGCATGTACCACTAAGGCTAAGGCCTTAATGCAGGGTCCTGGGTTTGATTCTTGCCCGGGGTGTTCCCCTCTCCTGCTCTCTTTGCTTTCCTGTCTCTCTCCAAACTCTCTGAAAATAGGAGGGGGGGGGGAATAAGTTAAATATGATGTTTTTGATATCACTTAGAGTATGTGGTGTAATTAGCATTGTCTTAACTATTGTTGGAGGAGAAACAGTCACTGATTTGCCCTTCAAAAGCATTTGGAAAAAGCAGAAATAACATGATTGCTACTGATTATATTATTATTGTTGAGTCTGGCCTTGTAATTTTTTTTCTGTTAAGATGGAAATCAATTGCACATTAAACCCATTTTGATCTTGAAGAATGTATTTTATGACCAAGATATAAATGTGCACCTGGGAGACTTGTGAGATTTCAGTCATAGTTACTGCAGCTTCTCCGCCTTTTGCTTTTTTTCTATATAATTTTAGGAGCAATGTAATGGATTGGCATTTGATATCTGACTTCCCTGTGGTTTTGTACAGATCTGCCTGGTAAGAACTAGACATTCAGTGCTATGTGTTTGTTTGAAAGATAGGGACAAATAAATAAATAATAAAACATTAGATACAATGTTTTTCTCTTTTCAGCAAATTAACACAAGACAAAAGACATTGATCGTTTTAAATGCAATAACTCGTGTTCAGCAACTCAAATGTGAATGTATTTGTGCCCATAATCAAGAAAATACCACTGTTTCAGGCATTCATTCAGCAATAAGTACCCATCACATACACAAAATGAGCTCCCTTTATAGAGTCCAGGTGTTTAATTAATATGGACCAGACCATCTTCAGGGGATCTCCACATCGCACTTCCCAACCTTGTTAACTTGGTTGGTTTGAACAAAACATGAATTATACAATATACATATTTACAATAACATTATATTTTTAGCGATGATTGACTAATTCATACTTTGATTAATTGCAGATTAATGTTACCAATTAAGTTAATAAATGACAGCGCTATGGATGTGCATGATTAAAATAAATAGTGCTAATCCAGCCAGACTCTATGTAATTGACAAGGTAAGAGCATCGCCAGTCATTCATAGGTAGGGCTCTTGTATGCCTGTCGTGTTTTGTTTGTTATATTGGAAATCTGGAGTGTATTTCTCCTTTTTTGTGGTTCATATTGATAGGCGAGTACAGAAATACATCCCACTAACTAACATCCCACATTCATTGAGATTTCTATGTATTTATTTTTGCAAATTACAAATGATCAACCCCGAATCGTTATTGTTGTATACTTTTCAAAAGTCTGTTATGTAAATAAAAACATGCTTAAAAACACCTGCTGTTTCACCATTTTTATTGTTATTATTGTTATTACTACTACTACTACTACTGCTACGACTACTACTATTACTACTACTACTAATACTACTACTACTACTACTACTACTACACAACTTCTATAAAGGTTGTTCACAGAGCTTCAAAGGGTTCTTCAAGTGTGCCAGTGATCCAAATGACTGAGCAAAGGTGTAGACGTTTAAGTGTTTGGAAGGGTCAGCAGGACAAAAACCCTTGCTTGATGACAGAAAAGAGGGCAGTCCCTGATGTTTGTCACGGTTGGTGTTACCGTAGGATGGAAAGTCTCTCATCAGTGGAAATGGAAGGCCCTCTTTATCTTCTCGAAGAAGCCAAGTTTTGTCAAAGACCCCATTTCCAGTTTTCCTTTTTCTGCCTTTTTCTCTTCCTTTTCCTTCTTCTTTATTTCCTTTCTTTGCTCTTCTGATAACCTTTGCATCTCTTTCCTTTCTAGACCTTTCAATTTGCGTCTCTCATTCTCCAACTTTGTTTTAATCTCCATGTTACTTTTTTCTGCCTGCTGCAGCTGCTTCCTCTGTTTCTTCTCCATATTCTCCTGCGCCAGCTTTTCTGCTTTCTTCTGCTTTTCTAGGAACTCCCTCTCTTTCTTTGGTGTTTTCCCCTCCTCAGCCTTGATCTCATTTTCAATTGTCATCAACATGTCACTGTTGGAACTCTCCTCAACAGATGCCTCCAGTACTTGCACCTTCGCTAGTACACTCTCTAATCCTTCCTCCTGGTTGGACGAGGGGTGGGTGTAGATGAGAGTGTCCTCAGGAAGAGGTGTGCAGGTGGGATGCTTGACCCCGGTGGGGTGCCTGTCCTGAGCTTCCAGGGGTTTGGTGATGGTGCGGCCCAAGTATGGTCCATCTTTACCAAGTGGGAGGGGTGTGGGGGTTTGGGAGACTGGCTGATGGATGGGGGACATGGATGGAAGCATATCTGCTGTCTGTGTTGGAGACAAGAACATTGTTAGCACTGTAATGGAATACCCAACACAAAGGACACTTTTCAGAAGTAAAAAACGAATGACATGTTGGCCTCTTACCTCCTCAAGCAGTTCATCCAAGAGTTTCAACTCCTCCAAGATGGTAAGAGACCTGTGTGGCACCTGTGTGTGAGGTGTCTTGGTCTCCTGCATATCTTTTTTTTTGGAGTTGAGCTCCAGCTCCTCTTTCTGTCTCTGCTCTGCCTTCCACAGCTCTCCCTCCTTCTGTATCCACTCTGTCAACCTCTCCTGCCTCTGCAAGTCCTCAAGGTCTTCTGTCAGCCTTTTACCTGCCTCCCTTAACTCTGCCAGCCTCTTTTCACGCGGCTTCTGTAAGGTGTTTTTCAGGTCGACCCACCTTTTAATTTTATGCAGCGTTTCAGCATCCTTTTGTGCCTTCTGCATCTTCCGGTGCGCTCTCAGTGCTGCACATACCTGTGGCCCGGTTCTTACCACCGGTGTCCGTTCTTTGTTTTTCTTATCCATCTGCTTCTTTCCTGGAAATCCGCTCATGTTCTCTGTTCGGTTGGAAAAGAAAGTGACTGCAGTGTTGACTGTTGACATAGACTTTTATAGTTGCTTTACTCATTATGACCGACAGATATGACACATTAGAAATGACACATTGCTTTGTGACATCATAGCTATTGTGACCAAATTCTGACTCGCCCGCTGAACATTTAATTCTCCGATGTGCATAGGCTATTCCATGGCAAAAACACGGCGCATGTATCTTCAAGTAAAAAAATGACTTGGTTTACGGCATGTTCTGAAGTGCCCCAAAAAAATCACAGAAACGTTTTTATAGGCCTACTGGATTTCTGAAAAGGTCTTTCATTTCTACTTGGGCTTTTTTGTGTGTGAATTGCCTATTAATAAACACAATATTCTGTAAAGCAAAATAACTGTAAATAGTAATTTTCCAAAATATATTGCTGACATGCATGGGGGTGGGGGGTGTCCCTCTTGCCTGTCTTCAAAACTTGAGAACCCTGCTTGGTACAACACTTTCGTCGCTGAATGGATGCAGTAACTAACTGAATAAGAAATGATCGACAGAAGTACGAAATGCAATAGCCTGACACTGACAGTTACGTGCACCAGGACAGTTCTTTAGCTATCAAAGCATGTAGCAAGTACTTGCAGTATAAATTGGGTGTTAAACCTAAACATCGATAGCAAAAACAACTATCCTGGTCCACGTAACTCTTTTATTATGGCATTTCAGACTTCTGCGCATTCTTATTTTAATGTTGTGAAACGTTAACAGCATATCTATGATTATTTCCTAGGAATGTCCCTGATTAAAGTAAATAGTGCTACTACATGACTCTGAATTTGCGCTGTCGAAACAGTGCCCCTTAAAAACCCGTTCAATAGGGCTGCGCTTTACCATCGCCGTCTGGTGGTTTACTGTGAGGAACTGCACTTGTAACTCTCACTTTAAGCCAGTAGATGTCGATATTGAAGCGCAACCCAATGGTGGCATTTTAATAGATAAAAACTGCTTCATAGCGCTGTAATTTATTAGCTTCATTGGTAACATTAATCTGCAATGAATCAAAGTATGAATTCGTCAATCATCGCAAAAAAATATAATGGTATTTATTTATTTTAAAGGCAACTTTTATAAAATGAGCAATGTGAATGAATGAGATGGTGCGAGATCTAGCTCGGCTAACAGGAAGTTCACAATGCTGTTTGTCCGTTGCATAGCAACATACACTATTTACAGGGACTATTTTCTCTCGGCTACTGCAATGCGATACACAACGTTTGTTGGCTATAACTATTTTGTGCTGAAAGGCAGCTTACTATTTATTTACTATTCATAATGTCTCTGGTAACCGTATTATAAAGGCAATAAGGTACGAGAGGCAGTAGTTTATCGTCAATAAAGTACGTGTTCCAGGGTTTGCCGGAACACGTAGACTAACAACACCCTTGAACACGTATATTGACGATAAGGTACTGCTTCTCGTACCTTATTACTTAACTATGGTATTGACGCGGAGGCCAATGGCGCTGTCGAAACAGTGCCCCTTAAAACCCCGTTCCATAGAGCTGCGCTTTACCATCGCCATCTGGTGGTTTACTGATAGGAACTGCACTTGTAATTCACACTATGAACCTTTAGATGGCGGTATTGGAGCGCAGCCCTATGGAGCTGTCGAAACAGTGCCCCTTCAATTTATCCACCTGTTTCCCCAGCAACCAATGGGTGCTGAACTACTTCCGCTTTCCGGTATTGTGTTTCCTGTTCAACGGCTAACGTTACTAGCATTCCGTGATATCGACAGAGAATACATTGATTAGAATTAGTTGTGTTTAATTAAATGTAATTGTAATTTAATGTAATTAAAACATGAGCTCAGGTTCAACTTGTGCCGTTGTCGGTTGCCATAAGAATTCAAAAAAATTAAAGATTGAATCGGAAACGTCTTGGATTAGTACTTGCTACACGCTTCGATAGCTAAACAACTGTCCTGGTCCACGTAGCACTAACGCTAACTCTGTCAGGCTATTGCATACTATTTATTTACTATTTATAATGTCTCTGGTAACCGTATTATAAAGGCAATAAGGTACGAGAGGCAGTACTTTATCGTCAATAAAGTACGTGTTTGCCGGAACACGTAGCTAGACTAACAACACTAGGAAGCAGTTGATTAATTTGACCAATGAAGCTAATAAATTACAGCGCTATGGAAGCAGTTTTTAAAGGAGTACCATTCATAGATGCCACCATTGGGTTGCGCTTCAATATCGCCATCTACTGGCTTAAAGGGAGCATTACAAGTGCAGTTCCTCACGGTAAACCACCAGATGGCGATGGTAAAGCGCAGCCCTATGGAAAACTACTTCCTACGTACTTCCTACTTGTACGTCACCTGTTATTCGTTCCACTGAAAAACTTCATTACCCATAAGCCTCAGTGTGCATACATGTGCCTTTTCGATTATCATGTTAGCTCCCATTGACAATATGGTATGTCAAGACTCAAGTAGTGAGGATGAAGATCTTGAGAAATTCAAGGAAGCCGCTTGGACTTTTCAGACAGGTGGAACTAATGGCACAAACTCTTCAGGTATCTTAACCATGCTCTAAATCATGTATCGGATCTAATGTTGGCTACTGGCTAATGTTAGCTAGCCAACGTTAGCTTAACCTTAACCAGTTGGCTAGTTCTGTACGCTACTGTACAGACAAGACTTTAACGAGATCATGAAGTTGGTTTGTTGTAAACATTTGCAAGCTCGCTAGTCAACAATGTTATTTTCATGTATCTGTATTTAATAGGTGGAAAGAGCGATGAGATGCAATCACGCCGGTGAGTTTATGCTATAAAGTTCCATCAGATCCCATAAAGTGTCAAGTTATAAAAGTGTCTAGTGCCTAGTTATGTAGCTATGCTTGTCTTGTTTTAATTTCTTGTTGCCGGGTGTTATGTCAATCACAGAGTTATTGTATCTCAACATGAGCATGATGGAAACGAGCTTCAGACGTCCCCGGAATTCCGAGAACATGTTGCTAAGAAATTAGGATCGATGCTTGATCGGTATGTATTGTAATAGATAAGTTACTCATCATTGTCAAGTAGTCTTTACACCTGTTGAATTAATGTTTTAATACATGCAATCGTTAACATTCAATGTGGTGCTCAGTTGTGTTTCAGAGATACCTGCTGAAACAATTTCACATACAGATGCATGTGAAAGCAACGAAGAAGGTAAACGATATTAAACACACTCAATCGTTGATTATACGTAGATGTTATATACCCTATACTCATTCATTCAGTTTAATGAACTGTATTTGCTCAGTGCTTGAAGGCTTTCGGCTGTTCACCACATCCATCCCAGGGCAAGAGATGGATGAACAACCGCCTGTGAGACGTCGCCCCATCCCAAGCTCCAGGTGATGTATTTACATTCCTCTCGGCTGATTCCTTTTGTCTCTGCGGATCAGGTTCAGTGTGCTGTGCCCCAACCCTTATCCTTACTGGCGATATTTTGACTGACCGTGATTCTCTTTTATGGGCAGTGACAGCGACAGTGAGATGGAGATGAGACTGAGAGAGGCAGCAGTTCCCGTCACAGACTTCTTCCCCCCATCATCCCTGTCTGCTGCGTCTGCCCTGCCGGAGTCCTCCTCCTCCCTTCCCACCATCCAGGCCACATGCACAACGCAAAAGAGTAAAAAGAAGAAGAAGAAGAAGAAGAAGAAGGGGGAGACGAGTCTGGAAGAACTCGTGGCAGAGGACAACAGCCCCGTCCCAAAGAAAAAGAAAAAAGAAACACCCTCACAAGAGTACTTTGAAGAGGGAAGGTTGGACAGCTCCTCGCCTAATGCTACAACCAAAGTTGAGGCAACGAGTGTGGAGATGGAGGGCTTACAGCAGAAAGTCAAACGGAGGAGAAAAAAGAAACCCAAACAGGAAGCCGCCGATGAGAAGGAGTAAAGTTCAGCCTTATGTGGAGGGCCTTCTGGACTCTGCACTTATTGTATGTCTGTACATATTTGTTGTTGTTTTCTTGGAGTTGTAAGATAATAATCACTTCTGTAATGTACGCATTATAAGCTGCAAGTACTTTTTCAGTTCAGACGTGCTTGTTATGTTTGCCCTCTTAAATGTGAACTGAGTTGATGTTGTTTGATTGTTCTACCTTTATCTCATTCTATACAAAGATATCATGTTTTTGTAGATTAGTATAGAATGTGAGCAGGCTGTCCTAGTTATTAGGGGGCAGCGGTTAACCAAATGTATTCCTTTGGTCCACTTGCTCTTAATAATGCCAGTTTCAGGTTCTCAGTTTGAGCTTTTATTACAATATATTTTCAATTGATTATTTGTGTGTGCTACATTTTTCTGTACTATTTAGTGAATTAAGCGCTGCAAATATTTCACATTTCTTTCTAGCAGTGAGGCTGCATCCTCTGGCAGTGAGTCCCTAACCATTTCCACATGCAACTGAACATACACTACAGTGGTTCCTCTGGAATTATAGCAGAGGTAGTTGTCCATCCCGTGCATCTTTGTTCCATCCCGCGAGGGCGTCTAGACAGTAGTCACTGGGCTGTGGAGACCATCTGTGTTGGGATGTATGAGTTGATGTCTGTGGACAGAGACGAGAGCGCACATGAGCCTGGTGGCCCTCGGCAGGCGGAGGTGGAGGAAACGGCTGTTAGATTCCCAGAGGAAACGAGAAAAACAGGCGAGCCTCGTTCACATCACTGACGGGGACGGGGGAAACGAATCAAACGCACCCTTGAAGAGATGGCCGGTGTTCTGTACTGTACCTGGAACGGGCGACTGAGGCTGTAGGTGAAGAGAGTCCTCCTGGGTGGATGAGTCCGTCTGATCCTCTGGGTCTGTGGTTAGGATCTAACGAGCACAGTCATGCGTTAGCCGTTTCTTGACTGGGTTATTTACAGTATCAAAGGGATGATATCTCTCACTCACACACGTCCACACGGGTTCATCAGTACCTGTCTGACCGCAGTAAGACTGGTCAGTGTCCCCAGGCTGCTGCTGTCAGTGATGACCATCGCCTGGGACAACAGACTGGACGGAGGGTATGAGCTCATGTCCGACTTGCTGTACACTGTAGTGGAGAGCAGACAGAAGGAGATATTCTCGTTTCTAATGAGGTCGGCAAAGTCACAAAACGATGCGGATGAATGACGAGTTTTGTCTGTTGGCTGCCTTACTGTGACATGGGAGCTGTGCCATGGTGGCCATGAAAGGACTGTGACTCATGTGCCCTGAGAACTGCTGCGCTATTTGCTGCTGACCGGAGGAATGAAGCTGCTGCTGAAAGGAGATAGGCTGAAGGGTGGTGAACCCGCCTCCCAAATTGTTGATGACAGGTACCGTCTGAGATTGTGTGGAAGCCAGACCTGAGGATGAATCAACAGAGACAGTATTGTTCATTACAGTCTAAATATCTCCATTATGTGTCCTTGTTAGACATTGCAGTTATTGGCTATTGACACTATTATACACTATTGTCTTTAAGGCTTTGGGATACATTTAGTCATTTAGCAGACGCTCTTATCCAGAGCGACTTACAGTAAGTACAGGGACATTTTCCCCGAGGCAAGTAGGGTGAAGTGCCTTGCCCAAGGACACAACGTCATTTTGCACGGCCGGGAATCGAACCAACAACCTTCTGATTAATGGCCCGACTCCCTAACCGCTCAGCCATCTGAAGCCCAGGTTATGGGACGCCACACACCTATGAGCAGAGAGGACTCCCCCAGACTCATGACACTTGGCAGGGAGGCCATGATGAGCCCTGACGGATGGCCGGACGAGGCAGAGAGACTGTGCAGAGAGGTGAGAGTGCTTACTGGGGGCAGGGAGCCGCCTCCTGAGACCTGAAACGAGAGCTTGGTACATTTTGGACACGTTGACGTTTGGTAAAGACGTGAGATTCGATCTATGTTGTTTTATTTAGAGAATGTTCGGTCTCACCGATTTATGATGATGTCCCTCGAGGAGTGTGTGGCTGGGCTCCAGTTGGTCAGGGCTGGCCACCAGACGTCCCCCCCATGCCTCTCTCTCCACTGCTCCCCCTCCCGGAGCCCAGGTTGTCACACGCCAGTTGCTGGCTGTACTTCATACCTGAGAGAGAGTTAGACAGAGTCAGACAGAGTCTGGTAACAACAGCTTCAAGCTAGATTCCATTTTTTTTATTATTGACAAATTGGACCCGAGTGTTGTTTTGGATGTTACCATGCACGGGGCTTTGAGGAAGGGTATGACTGGAGGCGCTTGTTGATTGGATGGAATAAGGGCTGTCCAGTGCCAGCTTGTGGCGAAAGGCCTCCTCTTTGCGTCGGTTGGCAAACCAGTTGTACACCCGTACCTCGGTCACCAGGTTGGAGCCCAGGCCTGCCAACTGGGAGGGAGACACCCCTCTCTGAAGACACTCAGCTCTGAGGGAGAGACGAGTCGTCAACACAACGAGGAAGTAAAAACACACTTAAAAAAAAACTGTCACTACAGCATTGCATATTTACCACTGTAAGTGAACATGGGGAGAGCTTGTTTCGTTCGCATTTGAGTTAGTATTTTCGGTGCCTTACCTATTACAATCCTCCACTAAGCCCTCTCGTTCTTCCTTGCTGGGGTTCTTCTGTCGTTCGTAGGCATGGAAAAGGATCTGCTGGGAGGCTGGTCCCCATTTGAACCTGTTCCTGCGGCCCTTCCTGACGTCTTCTCCTTGGTCTTCCCCCGAGGCAAAGCCATGCCTGGCGTTGGTGAACTCTGCAGCAGGTGGTCAGTGGTGTGTTAGAAATCTACTCCTGTGTTTGCCTCGGATTCATCTTGCACTCATCGTTACTTTGATTTTGGTTGGGCAGGGTGTGTCAAAAGACACAAACATGCTGGTAATTCATCTGGAAACACGAGTCACATACTCTAATCATCTGTTTTGAGTCTGTTCTGAGGACTGTTTATTCAGGTGAACTTTTTTTCCATGGTAACGAGAACAGACATTCAAAGCACAGTGCACCCTGTATCGTCACAATATAAGCAAGGCTGAAGTAGGTTTAGTGTCCACAGCAGGTGGAGTACTCACGCTGGCTAATCTCGCCCTTCTTCCTCACGTACCAGCTGTAGAGAGCAGCTCGTTTCTGGTTCTTCATGGGCGTGCCCTTGTTGAGGTGCTGGGAGAGATGGGACTGGTTCAAACCTGTGGACTCGACCACCTCTCTCTGAGGGAGGTTGTGCTGCTGCATGTAGCTTTTCACCAGCTTTGCTACACGCCACGGGTCCTCCCTGTGAAACATGACCCGTTCAGAAAGTGTACACAGACAAACACATCCAGAATCTGCACAGGAAGACTCAAAGCAGACATGGCCAGGTAGAGGGAGGGATATTGACAAAGAGAGATAAGAGGAAGAACAGCGGGGCAAAGTCCACATCTCTGGCCTTAATGGCCGAATCTTTTTAGTGCTTTAATATACTGCTTCATATGTGTCAGCAGACAGAGTAGTATAGTTAGATATGTCAAAGACATTTTGGGTACATCTTTTATATAAATCGTATTTTGTTTTTTTATTTCAGTTATTTGTTACTTTCCTTTTTTAGCATTATTGTGTAAAGACTACGTTAAAAGTCTGTTTATAACATATATACTTTTAAGTGTACATGATACACTTATATAGATTTGGTGAAGCATTTAGCATGTAAATGTTATAAAATGTGGTATTTGTCTGTAGAAACGTACAGTGTGTAAACTTAGACACGCAGTCAATAGCACACACAGGTAGGGTTTTTCTGTTAATCTTAACCCAGCCATGTCGCTTATTCATTAAGGAGATACAAATGGCCAGAGAATAATGGCGGGGTGGGTAATTAGTAACTAGGAAAGGAGGAACCCTCCTTTAAATTCACCTCAGAGGCCGAGAGAGATCGCAGAGAGAGGTAGCAGGAGTAGGAGGGAGGAAGGGGGGAGAGGGGGCACCAAACTTCACAAGTACCCAAAGGAGAAAGGAATAGATGGGATGTTACCAGGTGAAAGTGAATTGTTTCTACGGAGCCATACTTGCGGTGACGAAGTTGAGCTGAAAGGTTGGGAAAAACCAAAAGGAAGTAGAACATAGAGTGGAAAAGGCACAAAGGAGAGGAGTCATTTCTGTAGGCAGCGCCGACCGTTGAAAGCGAAAGATGGCGTGAAGAAGGACAGCAAAGTTGAGGATTTAGGACAGAGGTAAATGACTCGTGTCTTTGTGCAGGAGAGGACGAGGTAAGACAAACTCACTGCAGCAGCTGGTCCACTTCAGCTCTCTGTCTGGCGGCTTCCTCAGGAGGGAGCCTCTCCAACTCCCGGAATATAGGGGGCGGAAAATCCATTTCTCCCTCTTCCGAGCTTTCCCCATCTCCCTTGTCCCCCTTCTCTGCCCCAGTATTGACTCTTTCTTGCTCCAGTTCCCCCAGAGCCTGGATGAGGACCTCCCGGGAGAGTCCTGAGCCCAGCAGGGCCCAGATGAGCTGCTCCTGGAGAGCAGACAGATGGCCGGGCTTGGGCTTGGCTCCCCCGCCTCTCTCCTCTCCCTCCATTACTGCAGTCCTGATGATCCTTGCCCCGCTATCGCCGAGACAGGTTTCAAACGAATGCACACTGTGTTACACGCGCATACGCACACAAACACACATCGTAGTTATACACTCACGCATAAAGACAGAGCGCCCTGCTCTTGGCTTCATAACGCTTTTGTCTGTCTTCGACTTAATAGAGGATATGCTTTCATTTTCTTCTGTTTGTCTTTCCTGCCTCGCTGTGTTCTGAGCCGTCTGCTGTCAGCCCTGTACCTGCTGTTTTCCTCTCAAAGGTCATTTTTTTTACCTTCCTCCCCTTCACCCCCTCCTCCACATACGCTCTCTGTGAACTTTGTCCCCATCTCCCTCGATCCCTGACAGTGAGTGAAATGCAGTCGAAAGGAATACATGAAAATAAACTGCAAGTTTGGGAATGTTGCTGTGAGACATGCACAGTCATTCAGAATAGAGTACAACATGCCAAGGCCACACATCCAGGAGAGATGTACTGTTTGTGAATATGGAGACATGTATTTTATACTTTTTTACATCATAAACGTTATAATGTTTGTTTATTACGTTTATAACATGTATTTTTGTATTCCTCAGTGACACAAATGAATGTACATAATGTATTAGGATACAAAACGCCTAAATCAATTCTTATATTATATTTGGTCAATTAACTACTTTGTTTAACACTGCATGTTGACCCAAACGATGTTGAACTTGAAGCTTTATGATTATAGAACTCAATTTAAGAAACTTAACTGTGAGAAAAAGAGCAACTTGTTCAGTATGCCACTAGATGGCACGGTTGCAGGGTTTTCCTATCACTTGATTTGACTGAAGTGCAACTGCGATGTCAGTCTAAAACAATTATCGGCCCAGAAATAACCTCTGCTTTCCTTCCCCTCTATTTGATGTCCTTCTCATCCTCTGATAGCTAAATTAAAATGTGAACATCATTATTATGGTCATTGCCTGTTATTTCTTCAAATCCATCGCCCTGTTTCAGACTCAACAAGTAGTACTCTATTACACTTACTGCACCTATAGGTGGCGATATAACTGCATATATCATATAACCACACATATCATGCTCCACAGGTGAACAAACCTTTTCTTGTTAGACTTGTATGACCCCCCCCTCTCTCCCTCTCTATTTCTCTTTCTCTCTCTTTCTCTCTCTCTCCCTCTCTATCTCTCTCTCTCTTTCTCTCTCGATGCTCTCCTGTCCTCTCACCTTGTGCCACCGTATCTTCCTCTCTCTCCGTGCAGACCCGTCCTCACCCCACCCTCCCCCTGGGAAGATGGCATTGTACTGTATTTGGATGGGAAACAGTGCTGCCTCTATCTTCCTGAGACACACTACTGCCCTGTAATTAAGTCCCATTGTATTATTCAGAGGGCAATCCCATCCAAGTTTCTAGAAGGCAGGGAAAGAGCATTTTTCAGTTGTTACAAATACAATTGAGTTGTACTAACAAACATCAGTTGCTGTGTATTTTGTACAGGGTTACAGAGGATTATTAACATGTAGATGTCATGCAAGTAATTTTTTTTGTAGAATGGCGGAATTATCACTTTGTCTACAGGACAACATAGAGAACAGAGAAACTCTCTCCAGCCTGGTAGTCTCATTAGTCAGCCATCTCTCCCATCCCCTCTCCCTGTTTCTCCCCCTTCCCCTCCCTGCCTCAGCCTAGAGTGTAACCAGCCCCCCCCTCCATTCTATTCAACCCCATTGATCATGCATGCAGAAATTTAACACACCCCTTAATTCCTGTCCGAATAGGCCTCTGTCCCTTATATGGAGTTTGCTCTATAGAGGACTGAAGCCTTACTGGAAATACACATTGAAGAGTTTGAAGCACGGCCCTGCAGGAGCACACGGTCACATACCAAGTGTGACGTCCTGAGTGTAAACTTTAACATTTGTGAAAAGGGAAGCATTTCTCTATAAACCCAAGAAATAATGCTTTATAGAACCATTTGGGGGAAAAAGTAATACAACTCAAAGATCGCTGACTGAACCGTTTTCTACTGTACACTTTAATGTTCAGAACCTTCAATTGATATTTCGGATGTTTCTTACTGTTTTATATGGAATCAACCCAAAAAAGGACACTTTGAGGGTTATTACAATAGGTCACCATTGCACACTTTTGCACACTCCGTCCTTCAGACAGTTTTAACAAAAAAAATAAGATTGTGAGTAGTTTGCCTGTCCAAAGAGTTCAGAGGCAAATACACAATTGCTGGCTATCATGGCTTATTCTAGTAGCAATCAAGCAGCTCATATTCTTTAAATGGTATACATTTGTTTTTGTTTACTATGGAAGTTGGACCAATTTTCTAAGATTGGTGCTAACTTATTTTGAGTGGCATAGCTGTATTCCTCAATATTCTTACTCTTTAACTGTTGTACCTGAATGCAACATAGAGGTAGAGGTAACATACTGTTGATCGGCCTTTAGTTGGTTAAGCAGTCACATGTTGAGTCAGTGTAGGGAAGGAGATTAGCTGGAGCAGGCTTTGGTACTAATTAAATGCTTAAGACTCAGCAGTGAATGAGCCCCTCTCCATACTATTTCCTAAACATATGGGTTTGTAATTATGTTTGGAGTATAGAGGGTATATTGTGACAGGGAGAGGCATTGTTGATGCCACAGTCCAGTCTGTTTGAGTCCAGAACCGGTGGAGGTGTAGCAGAGCCATGGAACCAACTAACACTGACACCCTTTACAGTAAATTGGATACTGATTTATGGCCGTTTGCCCTTCAAATCCATACGTGTCTAAACACTGTTTTGAGTAACACCACCTTGAAAGAAATTGTAATAAAGTTAGGTGTTTATGCATGTGATTTTCAACC
Source organism: Mallotus villosus (assembly GCA_903064625.1). NCBI lineage: Eukaryota > Metazoa > Chordata > Actinopteri > Osmeriformes > Salangidae > Mallotus > Mallotus villosus. Next base: position 96,835 of record CAEFZP010000097.1, read on the forward strand.
GTGTCTATTAATCCTGCAATCCAACTCCCAAGAATTATTGTTAAATAAATAAAAACCTCTCGTCGACCACTGCATACCAGTAATCTGTTGGATCACCTCTTTGTGATTGTCTCTTTAAGCACGTTTGTTTGGTTTTATTCCAAACAGTATATCGCAAAACGAATGTATTGATGCTGGTTTCTTTTATAAACACAAGCAAGATTACTTTCAAGATCATTTTGTACATGAATGGCGTGCGTAAAGGTGCGTAAACACTAACTAGTGTCTGTATCAAATGGCCGTAATTCACAGGAGCATGGACGGAGGTGCACAATAAGTAGGATGAGACTGAGAAGAACACGCGGGCACCGGGAGAGGAGGAGTCTACCAGCTCTACTTGAGCCTATCTGCTTCAGCCGTCTCCCCCCTTTACCCTTGGCCAAACCCCCGCCCCATCACTCCATTCTGCCTGTTTTCCCCACACGGCACAGTCTGAACACACGGGCACAGAATGGAGACTGAAGGTAGCCAGAGCAGCCTGTCCTCCACGGACTCCCCCCACGACCCCTGGTAAAGCTTCACTCGTCGCCCATCTACCTAGCCTAAATATCGGATACACTTCTGAGGCAGACCCGGGAGTTAAGAGGAATTCCCTATTTCAAAATCGAGAGGAAGGGAGAACGCGTTAGTTTTGCGTTGTTGGTCCGTGGCTGTCTACAGAGGCTGCTCTTTCAGGGTCTCGTAAATGGACAGAAAGGATATTTTGCCTCTATAAACCTATTATATCAAAGGCATAATCTACAAAAACTTGTTTGTCGAATACAACCTACATGTCTAAATGGAATTAGTTCTTTGTCGTCTAAAAGTTGAAAATAATTCTGTTTTCACCGTAAACTGTTTTCTTTTATTTTAGCAAAATGTTTATTGGCGGACTCAGTTGGCAGACAACACAAGGTAAGCTTTCTTCCAGTCAACTCTATAATAACTTTGCCACTGGCTCTTATGTAACATCGTTTGGTTTATAAAATATAAGAAATGTGTTCTTTCATAGAGAGAAGTTTATCAAGACGTGTTTAATTAGTAACTAGTTTCTCTATGCCCTCTTGATGTCTAGTCCACAAATCAAAGCGCCCATTCAATAGGCCCGGATTGGCCTATAATGCGAACCAATTGAACTAAAATAAACCGTATGTATTCCGAGGAAACAGCATTTGTAATCGTTTGTATGTCAAACGAATTAATTTAGAGTATAATGTTCTGAATATTGGTGTGACAGCAAATAGAGACTTTGATGACTTGATACTGTACCTTTATGGTACAAAATCTCAAGCGGAAAGTTCAACAAACTCGGAACACGATCGAGTCTCAGCAGACAACTAAAAGTGACGCACTTCCATATTTCTAGTGGAAAATTGATGCAGGCTACTATGTGTATTTCTTTGTCTTTCTTTTCAGAGGGTCTGAAAGAGTACTTTTGCAAATACGGCGAAGTGAAGGAGTGCATGGTGATGCGGGATCCAGTTACTAAGCGCTCGAGGTGAGGGAGGCGTGCGCGGTGCAGCGCCAGAAAATCCCGCTACGACGCTGCACTCAAACTGAGCCCAACCGCTCGCACACTGCTTTACAGACGTATTCTTATTAAATGTCAACACCTGCTGATGCAGTTATTACATATTTTGGTGTTTCTTTTGCAGAGGGTTTGGATTTGTCACTTATGTTGACCAGGCTGGTGTGGATAAAGTTTTGGCCCAAACCAGACATGAGTTGGATTCAAAAACAGTGAGTTTGAATACATTATATACTTTTTTTCAAAACTCCTACATTCTCAACCCTTCCTTTTCGGTCAATGTTTAGTATGCATCTGTGTGACTGTGTTTGATAGTGTTTAATCAACACGCCTATTAGGGTAATGATCCTACAACTTCTTTTCAAGTGAGTGCAAGTTGTTTGGCAGTAGGCCAGATCAATTCATTGGTTTACAGTGATCAGAAGTTGATGGCACAGTGATTGTGAAGACAATTCCCTCGCACCAGTTACACTTTTTACATTTTATGTAGAAAGAGAGTTAGATAATGTTACTTTGGTAGAACTGGCTGTGCTTTTCCATTTGGATTTTTTAAGTGTGATATTAACTATGCTAAATAGCCTTATTTAAAAACAGTTTGTGTTGAGGCACTTGCTACAGAATTGGCTCTCTCTTGGCTTCACCCTCCCATGGTGAATTGGTCAAGAAAGCTTTTCTCAGTGTCAATTGCTATGGTTACAGGGGGACCCAGACAGGGTTGAGCCCAGGAGTCTCTTGAGTTGCCTGGGCCTTTATCTAGTGAGAACTCAATCTTTCCACATGGTCTTTTGTAAGGTTTGTCCCTAGGGTAAAAATGACCTGAAAAACTTTTGCATGTGAACAAATGATGTGAGTGCCTTCCGAAACTCGATAGGTACAGCTGTAAGAGTAGTCAGGATAAACCAGTGCACTGTTTTCCCAATATATATCCATGTCGATGCTGCTCAGGGAAACTGCTCACCCCCCTGGAGGTCGTAAGTTAACACAAACCCACAAACTCAGATGCCTGTTTTCACTCATCACCTGTTTACTTATTTTTTTTCACTTGTACTTTATTAGTGCAAGTGTACAAGTTGCGCATGTAAAAGCAGTGTGGTTGTGTGTGTGTGTGTTTGTGTGTGTGTGTGTCTTTGTCAGTAATGAATGTGGGCTGGTCTGGGAACAATGCGGGCCCGTTGGTCGCCATAGGGACGGCTAGTTCCCCCCTAGCTCAGTGGGAGTGGTGATGGCAGTGGCTAGGTCACTGCATTCACATGTGCCGGGGTTCTTTCTACCTCGTTCTGTGAGATCCGAGTTGTGCACCTCGACGTCTCGAGGAAGATTAGAGAACACTCTAGAGAAGGGCTCCTCACAGGAAGAGAAGGGGGGGAAAACAGGGCCTAACGATGGAACACTTAACTGGACAGGAACCAGACACTTTCGAATCAGGACGTAATCAGAGCGGAAATTGTGCAAATGTAGATGCTCAGCCGGCAGGTTGTTGTTGCGTAGATGTTAAGGTGTAACAGAGGTTTGTCTTATCGTAGCAGCCCGCCAGGCTGTGTCACTTGTCACAGTTTTAGCTGGCATGGTGATAGTTCCACGGGGGGCCGTTATGGTTGGTCGTCATGGGGGTTTATCTCCATAGATACACCCCCACCCCCGTTCCCGTAGTAGGACACAGACACAAAAACAGAGCGGGGTTAACAATGCACAGCATCTTTGACAACAATCTTAGAAATCATCACTAATTGAAGCACTGTTAATAAATTATATGCACTGTATGTTTGCCATACAATTACAGATTTGATTAAATCGTTTTTTTGGGGTTACACGGTAAAAGGTTTTACTTTGTAATTAAAACTGATTTGGCATTTAATTGTATTTTTTCGTACGATAGCTAAACCCTGTTTACTTTGACTGGTTGTGAGGGCTGTGGCTCAGCCGTGGTGTTGCTGGTAGTGAGGTGTGTCTCTGGTGCGGTGGGGGCAGTGTGGCAGCTTAATAGAGTGAGTGTGTGTTTGGCGTGGAGAGGGCTCAGTGATCAGCCACAGGGGTTGGACGGTGAGTCGAGTAGAGCCTCAGAGAGCCTGCCCTGCCCCCCTCTCTCTCTCCCTCTCTCTCTCTCTCTCTCTCCCTCTCTCCCTCTCTCTCTCTCTCCCCTCTCTCAGCCAGGTTATCCTGTTAGTGTGGAGAGAGAAAAAGTTCTCCAGTGGCAACAGAAAGAATGTGCCATGCTGTGACTGAGTGAGTGGACTGGACAAGAATGGAGAAAAGTTTACACAGTAGAAAGACCAGAGGCAACTATTCTCCACTCTAGAGGGAGTAGAGGAAGAGACAATAGAGGTGTACCTAGAGGTTGTTTTAGAAAAGCAGCTGTCTTTAGAAAGATTTGACTCCCTCGGCTTATTTTAATGACCTTTTAGGATTTTTTACTCTTTGTTTCCTAATGTAATTGACGTAGTTGATGGGGGGATGGGGTGTTTGAGGGATGGTTGGCCTCGAATCGTTCCTATTCAAATGAACTCTGAGGAGTGGCTTGAATGTGAAAGGAGTTTAGGAGAACACTTTCAGCGCTAGTGTGTCGCAGAGGAAAGTGTGTCTCAGAGGACAGTGTGTCTCAGAGGACAGTGTGTTGCAGAGTACAGTGTGTCGTAGAGGACAGTGTGTCGTAGGGGACAGTGTGTCGCAGAGTACATGTGTCGTACAGGACAGTGTGTCGTAGGGGACAGTGTGTCGCAGAGTACAATGTGTCGTAGGGGACAGTGTGTCGCAGAGGACAGTGTGTCGTAGGGGACAGTGTGTCGTAGGGGACAGTGTGTCGCAGAGGACAGTGTGTCGCAGAGGACAGTGTGTCGTAGGGGACAGTGTGTCGTAGGGGACAGTGTGTCGCAGAGGACAGTGTGTCGTAGAGTACAGTGTGTCGTAGGGGACAGTGTGTCGCAGAGGACAGTGTGTCATAGAGTACAGTGTGTCGTAGAGGACAGTGTGTCGTAGAGTACAGTGTGTCGTAGAGGACAGTGTGTCGTAGAGGGACAGTGTGTCGTAGGGGACAGTGTGTCGTAGGGGACAGTGTGTCGTAGAGGACAGTGTGTCGTAGGGGACAGTGTGTCGTAGAGGACAGTGTGTCGTAGGGGACAGTGTGTCGTAGAGGACAGTGTGTCGTAGGGGACAGTGTGTCATAGAGTACAGTGTGTCGTAGGGGACAGTGTGTCGTAGAGGACAGTGTGTCATAGAGTACAGTGTGTCGTAGGGGTACAGTGTGTCGTAGAGGACAGTGTGTCGTAGAGGACAGTGTGTGAGGTCGAAGGGACTGCATGTCCTGGGCTGCAGGTGCTGAAGAGCCTCTGAGGTACCGGTGACCCCCAGGTCTCAGTTAACCCTTAAGTAGCCAGGACTACCATGCTGACCCACTGAGAGAGGAGAAGGGAGGGACGGCAGGAAGGATAACGCCTCGTGTGATTAGTATGGATATCTTAGCTAATCGGATTGAAAGAAACAGGCTTGGGACCGTCCTCCTGAGTAACAGATATTTTACTTTAGACGAGAGTCCCGAGTCCTGACCAATTGGAGCGTCGGGATATGTGTGTTGCTAGTTAAGCTGAGGCAGCCAGTGCACCTCACCAACTGTTGACTGTAATTGGTCAAGGGGGATTGTCCTGATTTGATAAACCCCTTGTTCTTACGCTCAGCTTTAGTCCCTGTCTGCGTACATGTGCAGTGGGATTGGGCTTGTTTTATGGCTTGGGCCTACAATCACATCAGTGACACAACTCTAGAATAGGGCCTGTTACACTTTTGGGTTAGCAAATATTCAATTCATATGTCGTAACATGTTGGGGGGAAAACTCGATTACAAGCCTGAAAGGTTGCATGATCTGTTCCTAAAATATGTTCTACGTATGTAAACGGACCAAAAGCAGATCGGTTCTGCGAAAGCAACACATTTCACGTGGAGAAATATACCATATTTGATCTGAAATACATCATTCTGTCTAATGTCCATCATTTCCCCCCCTTGGATGTGTGCTGGTTGCTGTGTGTTGATTTCTGTTTGTTTGTGTGTGTCTGTTTGTGTGTTTCTGAATGTGCACAGGAGTGTTGGACAACAGGAGGGTTGGTGACCGGAGGTGACTATCAGAGTAGTCTAGAGAATAGAACTAAACAGTAGACTCTGCATTCGGTACTACGTCCAGTCTAGTCTAGTCTTTTCACTCTGCTCCGTAGAAACCTGCCGTGATGTCGGAATGAAACATGTAGAACAGCACTGTACCATTCTCTGGTAAACGCATGTGGTTTACCATAGGGGTTCTAGATCTCTACTGTAGCTCTACTCTACACAGACTAATATAGTGCTCTTGGCACTGTACTGTCTTCACCGTTTCTTAGTATAACAACAGTACAGCCTGGAGTAGTCTAGCTGTTCTTTAGCTTTAGACCAGTATAGACTAATATAGAAGTCTCAAATTCTCATACAGTAGTCTATCTATAATTGCTTCTTTATGGCATGATGTAGTCCCTATTAAATCTGAACACTTTTGGCTGCATTGTTCATATTGTCGATGATTGTTATGGGTTTGGCTTTTGGGTCTCAAATTGCGCAGTGAACCTTCGAATCACGTCTGTGCCATTACCACTGTCGAATCAGTTCGTAGCGGCTCTTGTTGTGGCAGTTAAGCTACCCTTCTGTCAAGTGTTTGACAGTGCAGAGCAGAGGTCGGCACAGTAAAGGAGCTGTGCGCTACGCGACGGACGGGTCGGTCTCACTAGGAAAACGGGTGGAATATATTTCTCGGGGGCAAGAGAGAGAGGGAGGCGAAAAACAAACAGACACAAACAAACCAGAACGAGGCGGATGTGATGTCAGTGTGTGTGGCGTCGGGCCTTCCCCTCCGCCCTGTCCTCTCCTTCGTCCTCGTCTCTCTCGCCCACGGTGTTGTCCTTCCTCCTCCTTCTCCCCGGCACCACTCCCTCTTGTCTCTGTCTCTGTCCCGCGGTGCGGAGGTGAGACGTGTTTGTGATTGTAGTGCCTGTGTGAGATTCCGAGAGATCACATGTCACATGTTGGTGATGAGGGGAGAGTGGTGGAGTGAAGGTTGGAAGGGGAGGGCACCTCTGTGGTGCTTATCACTGGGACATCACAGACATTCCACCTGCCACATTATCCACAAACTAACCCCGCTCACAACCAGACCCATGTAGCTGCACCAGAGGGAAAGGGACAGTTACGCTTTACTCGATGGTTGCGATTAAAATTGACCTTTTTTTTTCTTCTTCTTCTTCCCCTGTGCTCGGGCACAGTGTGTTCAGCTGTGAGATTCTTTCAGTGCATTGTCTAAATTACATCCCTGTAATCCAGACACACAACAACCCTCACACACACACACACACACACACCTTTACAGGATTACACAAGACAGGAGGTGGGAAGGAAGGAACCCCACCAAAGGAAGGAAGAGAGATGAACCGATCTGGTGGATTTGGTGATCTACTTGTTTTGCTAGTTCCTCTGTGTGAACGCGCGTCTCTAAACCGGACTTCTCTCTTCTTAACTCTTTTCCGCAGATTGATCCAAAAGTTGCGTTCCCTCGTCGGGCCCAGCCCAAGGTGAGTGAGCTTGTTAGGTGTGATTTAGCGCGGCTTAGTGCCGTGCGATATGAATGACATTGCCTGGGAGCAGTCCAGTCCTATGTCTGTGTTGAGCTTTTCACATTCTATCTGGGCTAATGCCCTGTAATCAGATGAATGTGACTGCTGCTGTGACATCACTGCGCTATGTGGTCATGTGTTACAGTTAACACCTCGCCAACTCGTTCAACTTTCCCAAAGTCGAATTGTCTACAAACTTATACACACCGTTCGCGTGTAATGTTGTGGGTAAAGGTTTGACTCAGTGGTGTTAAGAAGATGCATTAGAAAGGCATGGATAACTTAATAGTGCCACCAAACTCCTCTTAGTCTCGTGTGTGTACCTGTACCGTTTCAAATAAACCTGACGACACCATGGCCTGTCTATTTGGATATTTGGGAAATTTGAAAGCTGGCCTGTGTACCATTTGCATATGTTATTTATATGAGATACGAGAAATGACAAACAATGGCAATAATGTACTGCCTAAACGAATACCAATAATAAATGTTTATAATCATTGTGATAAGGAATGTATTTATCTATGGAAAAACGAACACATTTTTTGCCTGTCTCTATAGTTAGTGACTCGGACCAAGAAGATCTTTGTGGGAGGTCTGTCAGTGAACACGACCATCGAGGATGTGAAGCAGTATTTCGACCAGTTTGGAAAGGTAAGCAGCATGTTGGCTGGTGTTAAGCTAGCGTTAGCATAGCGTTAGCACAGTGGTGCAGTAGCTTCGGCTGTTGTGAGGGGAAGCAGACGAAACAGATCTGTGGAACTGCAGAGGCCTGGAACATACGTTACCAAGCATTTCATCTCCGTTCAAAGTAGATTTACAAAAAAGAAATACAAGTGTTATCAATAGTAACTTTAAAAGGGACTTGAAGTGTGAGCTGTGGGGCCATGAGTGAGTCGAGGGTGCAGGGAAGAGGGACAGAGAGACTGGAGGGAGAGACCGAGAGGAGGCGGGGAGCCCAAGATAACTGCAGAGTTGGTAAGCAGGGCTAAGTTAGGGAGAAGAGGGGGAGAAAAGTTCTGGAGTGTGTGCCGATGGTGAGGAAGGGGGAGGGATTATCAGAATCTGAATTAATCTGATGTAACAGCTGCTCCTACCCCCAACCCCCTCCTGGCCCGTTACCGTGGTGACCTGGCTTGCCCATTGTCCCCAAGTAATTCAGCGGGCAAGGGGTTTTGTGTTGAAGAAGGAGGGGAGGGGGGGTGGTGGTGGTGGTGGTGAGGAGGGGGTGTCAGTTTAAGAGTTTTGTAACAATAATACTGGTCGACCAACGGTCAAAACTAAACCAACTAAGTTGTTACTTACAGTCGGTGTATAACCGACGGTAAAACCAGTGTCTTTTTTCCGCACCATCTTTAGAGCTACACCCAAAGTTTCTATGATTTTAACAACAGAGTCCGAGGGCTTTGAAATGCAGGGGGAGAGACTAGATGATGGTCTAACAAAGGCTGAGCGGGGGAGAGGGAGGGCCCTGGGAGAGAGAAAGACAGGGGGAGAGAGAGAGACAAGAGAGAGGGTGGGTGTTGGAGGCGTAAGAGTGGAACTGGGGCAGCGATGGGGTGCGGGGATTTGGTGAGACTATTATGCTTTTGTACAAAGCTGTGGACAAATATTTTGTTAGATGACACAGATGATTATTCATAAGGAGACTTTTCTCTGCTCACTGCCCTGCTTCAAAACTTTTGTTACTTTTCACTGATACCCCCAACTAGTTTAAAATCAAAACTAAGCTGGAATGTATTTGTTATACAGTTTGCCTTTAGTTTATCATGGCCTACAGGTAGTTTAGTCCCCCCCAAAAATTATACTTTTCAGTTATATAATAGTCTTGGCTGGGTGTAGTACTTTTCTCCCAATCAGAAGATAGGATGAATGAAAGAGAGAGAAAGACACTCAGAGATAGAGAGAGAAATAGATTGATGGGGAACTGTAGTCTCCAGCCATCCATGGACTTTCCTGATTACACTGCCTCACTGGAGCTTTTGTCCTCTGCCCTGTTTGGGACAGGGGGGTGGATAGAGGGACGGGGAGAGAATGGAAGGGAGGATGAGAGTTAGAGGAGAGGGAATATTGTCCAGTGTGCCATTAAAATGCCTTGTGTTTGACATATCGAGCATTTATGGGACAATTATAAACTCACTTTGTTATAACTTCTCATGATTCAAGTCGAAATTGCCACTGTGTTAGTCACAGACGGAACGTTACCAGAGAGGGACACGTGTTAAGGAGATACTGTCAATACGGAATTAAGTTTCAGATGCCTGAGAACATCTTGAGTGTGTGTGTGTGTCCTCTGGGATGTCAGCTTCACTGACAGGATCGAGGGAGGACAGCGTAGAGAGCACTGAAGGGGAGGCGCCCAAATGTCAGAGTGGAAGGAGTCAGTGATTTGAGAGGGCTCAGACCAACAGGTCCTCTTTCACACTGGCCGGAGGCCCTCCTCCCTCACCCTTGACCTTTCTGTGTGCAATCTGCCCTTGGGCGTCACACAAGCCTGTAGACACCCCACCCCCCGCACACACACACACACACACACACACACATACAGTACATAAGAACAGTCTAATACACACACGGCAGACAAACAGTTGCAGTGTGCCAGGGCTGAGTGGAACCATATACGCGTGTGGTAGTTCAGACGAGACGCGAGGAAGGATCATACCCACGAGTGCCACTGACCTCATTGCTGATCGAGGAAGCACATTTCGCCTTACTAAATATAAAGTTCATTTGGAAAGTTATACGTGGGTTTTATAAGGTGTGGGATAACCAGAGCTCGTTTCATTTCCCAGCGAGTTAGCGTTCCTCCCAGCAACAGTTGGAAACACCTGTGTGTGTGGTGTGTGTCTTGGAACAGAGGGAGGGACGAAGAGAGAGAGAGAAAGAGCGAGGTCACTGGGAGAGGAGGAGGAGGAGGAGGAGGAACGATGGCTGACTGTGCCAGCAAACAAAGCCTCCAGGCCTCTTTGTTCTCTCGCTCTCTTCCTTTGTCTCTCCCCTCTCCTCCCTCTCCGCCCTGTCCCGCACTCTCTTCGTCTCCTCCTGTGGGTCTTTTCAGCTCCAACTGTAGAGTCCCGATCTGGCCCGCTCCCGCAGCTGGAACACACTGTAACTCCCACCTGCTCGCCCTCTCTCGCCCCGCGGTCTCTCCCGCCCGCCTCACGAGATTCTCCGAGATTCTCTCGACACGCACACACACACACACACTCACGCCGTCGTTGTTTCCAACTCTTTTTTTTCACCCACTTAAGCTGCCCCTCTCCTTCTCCTACATTCCCTCGCTATTCATTAATCGGAGCGGGGAAACAGAAGTTTTTTCCCAGCGACCATGGGAAGGCCATAGTCTGCTGAGCAGGAGAAAGAGGGTGGATTATGGGCCTCTCTCTCTCTCTCTCTCTGTTTGAGAGCGATTGCAACCACATGGTTCGGAGGCAGATTGTGAATAACAAAAACGCGAACACATTTTAGATTCAGATCTTTCGGAAAGAGGTCGGAACTTTTTCCTGAAAACACCATGCGCCGTGGGCCCTTTTTTTTCTCCCCCTCTCGCACCATTTCTTTCTTCTTCTGTTTTCCTTTCTGGCCCCTCCTTCCCTCCCTCCTCTATCCCCCTTATTAACCTGTCCCCCTCTTCAGCTCCCCCCCCCCTCCCCTCCCCGCTCGGCCCCCTCTGTCCATCTGTTGCAGAGCCTCCCAGTAGAACTTGAGAGGGGGTGAGGTCAGACAATATGGCGCGTGTGGAGAGGCTCTGAGTAGAACTCTGTTTGTCTTCCCCCCAGGTTGACGATGCCATGCTCATGTTCGACAAGACCACCAACAGACACAGAGGTGAGTGACACGGAGGGACTCTCTGTCCACTAGTTCAAGCCATGTACCCCTTTGCCTCTCTCCATCAACTACCTCATCTCTCTCTCTCTCAGCCTCACCTGTCTCATCCCTATCTCCCTCTCTATCTCCCTCTCCTGCTCTTCCTCCTGTCCTGCCTGGCTTTCCATTGATCTCTACCCCCCCGCCCCTAACCTACCCCCCTCGGCCACCTCCCTGCGGGCTGAGCAGGAGGAGAGGAACGAGGCTAGGCTAATTAGACAGTCCGTTAATCGGGATCAGGATAAAGCCTTCCTTAAGCGCCTCCTCCCCACCCTGGGACTGATCGATTATGACAGCCTAGCAGCTTTATCAGGCTGGCTGGCCGGGGTTGAGCCAGGAAGAGTGGCACAGAGGGGGCAGGGCGGAGACCTTAATCGGCTATTACTGTACCTATTACTTGTTGGTAGAAACGCACTGTAGAGCCCCCCCCTCTCTCTGTGAAGAGGTAATAATGGCTTTCAGACTTTGAATTTCACGGTCCTCACGCACGCGTTGTGTTCCTCAGGGTTTGGCTTCGTGACTTTCGAAAATGAGGACGTGGTGGAGAAAGTGTGCGAGATCCACTTCCATGAGATCAACAGCAAAATGGTGAGGCTTCGGGGTGCCTGCGGGCTCGAACACTCCCGTTCTCACTCCGGGATTGGGGGGTTTTCGATTCCGTCTGATCGACGGCCCGCTGTGTCCCTCATGCCATGCGGATGTCTCTCTGACAGGTCGAGTGCAAGAAGGCTCAGCCCAAGGAAGTGATGTCACCCACGGGCTCGGCCAGGGGGCGCTCCCGAGTGATGCCGTACGGCATGGACGCCTTCATGCTGGGCATTGGCATGCTGGGTAAGCTCTTAATGATGCTGCTGACGAAAGGCCTGTCTGACCCGCAGCTTAGGTCAGCGCGCTGCGGTGAGGTCTCCGTCATAAGGTCATATTTGACTACATGTGGAGATGATTGACCACTGGCGTTCCCCTCAGCCGGTGGGCAGTCGGTAATGGAGCTGGAGCCCCCTGGGTGCGAGTGTTGTCACCACACTACCAACATCTGCTGTTCATTCTGCGAATTACACCTTTTGTCAGAATGACAGTGACAAAACCTGAGGACGTTTAACTTTGACAGTCATTTCAGCGGTGGTTATATAGTGCCGCCACACATCGTGTCCCCAGAAACGACAAACCCGTTTTTGTTGTTTTCCCCCCCCCCATCTGTTTTGGAGTATGTGGTCTATTACCTCCAGCAGGGGGCAGCATTGCTGCACCCGATGCTCAACCTTGTTGATTGCGATCGTTTCTTCCCAGGTTACCCAGGGTTCCAGGCTGCTACGTACACCAGCCGGAGCTACGCTGGGATCACTCCAGGGTACACCTACCAGTTCCCAGGTAAAACCTCTACTGCACAAACCCTTCATGCTGGACGATCGGCTTCGGTCGCTCACGGCCATCTTTGTGATCCAACTCGTGTGGTTTTAAGTGATTCATTTGAGGTTTCGGTTATTCATGTCTGCTAGTTCTGTGTCTAGACTTAAAATCTGCTCATTTGCTTGGCGTGAGTCAGTCCCATAACTGTTAACATAAACACTGACAGACTCAAACTAATAAAGCACAAGGATTGTCACACTGGCTGCTTGTAAATATCAGGGAGAGGAATTCCATATGCTTTGCTTTGCGTGTGTGTGATTGTGTTTGAGAATGTGTGAATTGATACGTCCAGCCGTGTGTGGGGGGCTCTAGAGTAGTAGTGTACCGGAGAGTCTAGCACAGCCTAACATGTCAGCTCCTGTGGCCAGTTTAAGCAGAACAATGTAGCTTCGGTATCCTTCCCATTCTTTCTCTTCATTTCTCGAAGCCTCGTCCTACTCTTAGTCCATCCTTTCATCTGTGGGTAGCGTCTCCCCCGCCTGTGCGTTGGTGTGCTCTGCTAGCGGCTGTGGTGGCGTGTGTCTCAACAGCACTCTTAATGTTTCTGTTCTAGAATTCCACTTAGAGAGGACCCCCCTTCTGACATCACCCCACCCCCCTGAGCTCACAGGTTAGTCCCTCCACTGGGCTTTACAAGCAGCATCCTGGCCGCCTGCTCCACACCCCTACACCGACACACCACGACCACGTCACAAACAGTTGTGCAAATTCCACCGTTTCGAAACAGTACTGACAAAGTCACTCGTTCTCTATATGTCACACAAATTCGAGGAGGGAACGCCATAACTGCCTGCGATCTAAGACGGGTGTTCTTTAATCGGGAACGTTTTCTTTCCTGTGTTCCTCAGCCATTCCTCTGACAGCTTACGGACCAATGGCAGCCGCGGCAGCCGCCGCCGCAGTAGTTAGAGGTATGGGTGTAGGATGGAAACGAACATTAGGATAGCTTTCCTTGTCCGCCACCCAAAACACAAAGTAAGATTTCACTTACAATTTGTCCATATTATGTATTTTAGGCTCCACCCCCTCTCGCTCTGCTGGGTTTTTAGGCACCAGCAGCCCTGGGCCAATGGCAGACTTGTATGGAGCAGCCAGTCAGGAGTCTGCTGTCAGCAGTTACCTCAGTGCTGCTAGTCCCGCCCCTAGCAGTGGGTTTGGCCATAGTCTGGGGGTAAGACACAGCCCTTATCACGTAGGTATTTAGATTTTTCATACTTTTTCAAAAAGGTGTACCTACATGTTGGCTGTGCAATATTCCATTGATAAATGTATGACTGTATGCATGTGAATTGCGTTTTAAAAGGAGATGGGAATTCTGTCAATCGGATCATTCTGTTTGTGGTGCTGAATTGGCTGCTTGTTTCATGTCGTTGTGGTGGTGCAATTGTGCTTTTGTGATTATGTTGGAAGTAGTGTCATCTGTTGTGTGACCTTCTTCTACAGGGTCCTCTGATTGCCACAGCTTTTACCAATGGCTACCACTGAGAGAGTGAGTTGATCTCCCCTAACAATTCCCTAAAACCGTAAGACAGAAATCCGACTGGTCCGATTATAGCAGCTGCTAGAAATAGAAAATGTACAAATCCGCTCATCACAGTGTTTGCGTTTCTCCTCAGGGCCAGTGACAGAGAGATAGAAAGAGTTGAAGCTGCTTGGAGCTGATCTGGCATATCTCTGTGCAGTCTACCGCTCCGGCCGGGGCAGCTGTAGTGTGACCCTTGACCCCCTCCCCCCCCCACACCCCGATGACCCCTCTATCTGACCTGCCCTGTCTGTCTCTCTTAACATCACTTTGTGTCCCACTGAACCTCTCACTGTAATCGAGACAGGAGCAAACTTTTTTTTTAAACCTGATTGACAGCTTGTTTTAGAATCCAATCCAGATACTGTATTTCTAGATTTGTTTCTCCTTTGTTTTGTTTCAACTGTTTTCTTTTTGTTTGTTGTTTTTTTTTGTGAAGATGTGTAACTTCTGTTTCGGCTCTCTGTGTTTTACTGGTTGATTTGAATTTTGGTTTGAACATGTTTTTTATTGGGACGAGGGAGGGCAATCTCCAGGTATGAAATATCGGAAGGACAGGAGCAATAATTTGTACTAAATAAGTAGTATATTTGTTTCTAGTTCATACTGAATTTTAACAGAACACTTCTGATTAATACTATTTTTTTGAAAATGTGTTACAAAGTTAAAAAATGTATATCTTGGTAGCTTTTTAACTTTAAGAACTTGTTGTACTAATATTGATCAAAAATAACTAAACCGATAGTCACAAGTCAACTTCCAGTCAGGTAAAACTTGTGCTGTTTATTTGTGTAAGATATTGTAAATACAGCTCTGTTGTTTTTTGTTCCTGCAAAAAAAAATGGGCTTTGGGAGGTGTGACAGAAATGGTACGATCATATTCTGCAGATATTTGTTTCATTAGTTTTGTTAGGTGTTGGAAACCTTGACTGTTACATATCATAGTATCACATTGAGTTGGGGGGCATTGCCAGTCAATGACAGCATTTCTGCCCGTCACTGTTAGATCAGCCATACAATCTCCTTCCCTGTCTTACACAACTTGAGGGGTTTAAGTTTGAAAACTGCCTCAGGCCTCTGAAAGTAAAACAGTTTTCCATTTACTGTGAATTCACCCAGGAAACCCAGTTTGAAAATGAAGGGAGAGTACTTTTCAGATGTTACATTACTGGGGGAGGGTTGTGGGTTTGGGGATACATGCTGTTTCTCCCCCAATGACTTTGTACTTTGTCATATCATTGTTGTTTTGAATTGTTATTTTAATGTCATGATTGTTAAGGAAAAATGAAGGATCCATGTGCAGAGCCAGTCATTCTAAAGTTTCACTATTGTGCGATTATGGCTGGGTAATTCTGCAGATTGCGTTTTTGAGTGAGAGCTTGTGTGTTTGCATCGTTATCACTCCACATGGTCACGCGTATTGGCATCCAGTGTGCCATTTGCTGTTTCAGAATGGGTATTTCAGTTGCAAATGTGAATTTTTAACTTTAACTTTGGTCGATACCTATACTTCATTGGCTCTGTCGGCGTGGGGATAGGGCTAATTAACCATCTTGTCAACGGTCCGAGAAATTCTCCATGGTTTCTTTTTTAACTTCCTTTGGCTACCTGATTCATTGTCTTCTCGCGGATAGAGAAACTGCATATTCACTGGACGACTGTAGCCATGTAACTATCAAGCAATAGATCTTTTTAGAAACCTGATTCATTTTTTCCACATATAAGATGATGTTGCACTGGGATGTCAAAAGTGTTTTACTCTAAAATGAGTTAAAGAACAAGGCACTATCAATCACTGTCGGTTACCAAGTTGTAGGTTTTGATATATTTCCTCTGTCTTCTGCTGTCTACCAGAGTGCTCAGCCTCTGGGTTCACTGAAAAGTAACGCTCTTGTCAACACTGTAACCCTTGTTTTTCCTGTTACATTTTCTTTTTTTTTCTTTGGGAAAAAACTTTTAAAATTCCTAATAAATTATTTTCAAAACATTCCACTCATGTCTTGAGTTGTAATTGTATTTCACATTTAAATATGATCACATTTGATAATAAAGTGAGGGAAAGGGTTCAATGTGTCATTATAAATTAATTTGAATCATTAATATTTGAAGTTGAATTGCTCAACTTCAATAATTGCATTCAAAACTGAATTTGTATCACCTAATTTGAATATTTATTGTTGAAATTGAATAATGACATCAAAAGACAAAGCCTGAGTTAGGGTAAGCTCATTTTCTCATGAGTTGGAGACCTTACAGAGACCTCTGTTGAGGTACAACTGCTCAATCCGGTTCTCTTCTATATCTCACTATGCTCTGTCCCCTCCCTTGACCCCCCCTGCCCCATTCAGAGTGGGGTGGGGGTGGACGGGGTAGAGTTTACCCCCAAAAGTAATTAGATCATCATGTCCTGTCTGCTCAGCCTGTGCAGTTCACTCCTGTCAGTCCCAGGCCACCCTCTCCAGGTTGCTTCTCTCCAGTCACCCACTGACAGCACATCGCCTTGGTTACGGTGGCGGTTGTGGCGCTGACTGTGAGCGTGAGTTCCAAATCTGGCCCGATGTCGACCGGGACGCCAAAGATGAACAACGGCACCGAGCGCTCGCTGGACGGGAGTGTTGACCAGTTGGGGAGCACAGAGGACCAGGATATACCTCCACTGCAGAACTACCTCTGTTTCACCATCTTGACCTGCTTCTGCCCAGCGTGGCCCGTCAACATTGTGGCTTTGGTCTTCTCTGTTCTGGTGAGTGGCATTCCTATACTGAACACTGTAGGTCATATACGTTTATACGTAGGCACACCCCTATACCCAGGAGTGTATTGCTTCATTTGTGGATCATTGGAATCATATGTCCTGAGCTCAACGAATGGATCTGTATTATTAAACATGCTCTGGAATGTACATCTAATGAACAAGGCACGTAAAACGTGTTAGTCCAGACTTCAAAAGCAGGTGCTTTGTGACTGTTATGTCAATTAGCCTTATGACCTCATTTATAAGCTGAGGTCAAGTTTCCCAGCAACATTTATGGAATCTGAGTAGCAATCATGTGTCACTCAGCTACTTGTTTAGCCTTAGGAAAGCAAAACAATATTGTGAGAAATGATAACTGGCAATACACTGACTGTTATATCGTGTTAACAAGTTTATGATATTACAGTTATATACAGGATATGTTGTTCCTATGGATGCGATATTACATTTTCGTTTTTAAGAGAGCTTGGGTTGAAAATACAGTTTCTCAGAGTTTGTAGAAAGTTCTAGGGAAGCAAGCAGAAGCTCCATTGGCTTCTTCCCATTACCTACATTATATAAATGTGGGCAAATGGCAGCTGTTGCCTCGTAGAGCCTGTGAGAAACAAGATGAGGAGTACGAGACTAATCCAGCACACTCTGTCAAACCATCTTAATATAAACATTACAGAATTACAGGGAGCCAGCAACACATAGACAGTGTGAGAAACAAAGATGCAGTAAGGGAAAGCCATTAATGCCAAGACCATATAAGGGACTCACATGAAGATGATTTAGCAGCATGCTAAAGCATGGTTCTTTCACGAAAACACCAATCTGATATTGCATTTCTGTTTCCATTCCCCCTTTCGTGGTGTTTATATCTCTCACACCAGCATTAGTCTGTGTGGAATGGGGTCAACTTCCCATCCCTTGTCACTATGACTTCCCTCCTGGGTTCTTGGATAAATGTTGGAGGCTTGAAATGAGGGTTTATGGTCAGTGGGGGAAACTTAGTCATTTATGTCATTGCTAAAACTGTTATTCAAATTGATTAATGTTTTCTAGTGGTCTGTCATGTGTCATGGTTGATGGTCATTGTTGACTAAGTTGAAGTTGCAATAGTTTGCACTCCCCTCTCCGTTGCACATCCTGTAGTCCCAGAACAGCTATGATGCGGAGGACTACGACGGCTCCCAGCGGCTGGGGCGGAAAGCCCTCCACGTGGGCATCGCCTCCATCATCACCGGCCTCCTGATCATCACCATCTTCACCGCTGTACACTTTACCACGGTATGAGCTCACAGACAAGCAGCAGAGCGCATTCTGTTGCCATGATTCTAATTTGTCTATTGTCTATTTATTTTTTACTACTGTAAATCAATCGATTCATGCAGTTCATTGTACTTGCGCAGAACACCTAAGGATGGCGCCTGACACCTGAGTAATGAGGAGAAGAGCAACATTCACATGGAGAGAGGGTTTTTTGTTCCTGCGCACTTTCACAATCTAATCAAACATTCTTCACAACCCCATCAGATGACCAGGTCTAAGTCTTCTTTGGTTTAGTTTCTTTTGTGATTTGTTTTCATTTAAAATGATTTCATTTGTGTGTTTCTGTCATGGATTTAGGCAGACAGATTTGAGCTGAGATAAACTGTCATCTCTATTAGCTGATGTTGAAGCACACTTAATATGCAATGATACTTTTGAGGATACATGACTTTTTCTACATTATTGATGAACACTGTTTGTACATAATGAAAATACTGAGGTATTGTCCTAGTGCTATATTTGAAAAATGCAGGCTTTATTGCTGTGATAGTCAGATATCAGCTACACCTCAATAGACCAGGTTTAGCTGTCTGCCCTAAATAGTAAGTGATACCCAACATGTATCACTATGTCTTGCAATACATGTGGACTAGACTATTTCCAGAGTGGTTGATATACTTCCTGTTTACATGTAAACACACACGAACATTTGAGGGCAAATCCAGGGTACTTTAAACTGCATGTTACTCCCTTCCTTGGGAGGCCCTGCGAGGTTAGATGATTGGCGGTGACTTCTGTGCCTATTACCCCCTTCCCCGTTCCCACTCTCACACCCGTTGCATTCTGTTGAGTCTGAAGGATATGATATGTCATCTTAGCACCATTAAAGGTTAAAAATAGACATCCTCTGGTCTGATACTAAGCTGCACCAGTTGAAACTTTCTGATTAGATGGATCAGGCCTAATATAGCCAATATATTATTATGATTATGATGACAATGCAATAGTAGACTTATTATTTAATTAGTGCATGTATTCGCAGATTAACCATATGTGCACTTATTGTACAGATAACTAAACGTTGCTTAGCAATTGTATTTTCGTTTTCTCTCCCATACTTTTTCTTGTAGTTGTGTTGTTGATCTTAGTTTGAACACCTTTGGAGGCTACTTGGATGGTCCAACATCCGACTTTGTTCCCGGAGCACGTGGCCCATTTTTGAGACAATGAAACTGGATAACCGTGAGAATGAGAAATCAACGAGTTTCTGGTCCATCAGAAGACAGCGAAAAGAAAATGTTATCGTGGTCTAGTGCTGATGTTAGAGGATACATTTTACAGCCAAGCTGAAATCATTTTCGTTTATTTTATAAAATTGATTAAACAGGAATATTTGCGCTTGTGTTATTCTGTAAATAGGCTTTGTCTGGGCAACATGCCAAACGTTGGCTACGCATTCAATGTGTGTGTTTATTGCATGATATTTGTTGTAGCCTACTGTCTGAGACAAGACGACAACAATACACCATTCATTTACACAACGTCCAATCGCCTTGACTACAGCTAGGGTCTCAATACAAGATTGAAATCGACCTATCTGCTCATCGAATTTCGAGGCGGAAGAGGTGTGCTCTTGCAGGGAAGCAATGTTTTTAGTGAAATGGCCAGAGGTGAAACTGGAAAGTGTAGCCAACTTTTCGGTAAGATCCTAATTAAGACAAGGACGCGAGTTTCTTGTAGTATTGTGCCCAGGAATTACGGAATTTTATGCAGCGTCTCATCACCTTTATTGTATTAAATCCGCAGTTCGAAACACGGAAACGCGTTATGCATGCTATTGCGTTACTATTGTTTTGAGTGTACATTGTTAGTGTTCGTTCAGTGAGTGTGCGTTGAGGAAGGTCGGTTTCATGTGAGACAATACGATACATTTTACGATAAATTCCGAACAATTTTGTTGAGGCTAACCCAGCGTAGCAGTTTACGGATACTAGACTGTGTTGTCGACAACTTACTTGTGTTCAGCAGTGTGACAAGCTGTGCTAGTATGGGAAACTCAAACAGCAGCAGTGAAAGGGTCAGTGGGGGTCAGGGTGACAGGCCATATCCGCAAGATGGACAAGGTGCCAAGGATGGAGCGACTTCGAAGATTATGATGGACAGCATTGAGGATGGTGACACTTTCCACAGGGAAGATGCAAAGGTAAGCTAATAGTTAAGCTAGGAAACATACAGACGTGCAGTTGGTAACAGATGACGCCAGTTTCACTGTTTACAGGTGTGGTGCATGAGAAAGAAAGAAGTAATACATTAATGCTGCTTTTGAATAAACAGAAGGTCTGGTTTTGACCGGTGACATCACTAACATGTTTGATGTCCCTGTAAATCGAATTGGCAAGGCTCCACAAGAGATCCAAGAGTTTCTGGCATGGCAAAGAGACCTGGAGAGTGACAGTAAGAACACTGCTCAGGCCAGGCCCACAGTTTTCCGCTGGACTGGGGCTGGCAAGGAGGTCTTTGTGTCGGGGTCGTTCAACAACTGGGCCACCAAGATCCCGCTGAACAAAAGGTATGGTGGCAAAAGCATGTGTTTCATTTGTCTTTGTGTTTTCTTGATGCATTGATAAAATGACGTTTTGATTACCTTCTCTGTCTATTCAAATCCTGTTTTTTGTACCTATTTCAGTCAGAACAACTTTGTAGCCATTATGGACCTTCCAGAGGGAGAGCACCAGTATAAGTTTTGTGTCGACGGTCAGTGGACTTTAGATCCAACAGGGGTACGTTTCGTTCCATATTTAATCGTCCTAATAATTCAGTTCAATGAATGATATGTCATATCCTGTCAACCATTCAGTCCAACAACCTCTTCCTCTCCAGGCTGTGATCACAACCAAGACTGGTACTGTTAATAATGTCATCCAAGTGAAGAGGACTGACTTTGAGGTCTTCGAAGCCCTCACGATAGATTCAAAAGCGTGTGCTGACGTGTCAGGTACAAAACACAGTATGGATTCATGGACCACCATGTATAATTGTTACGGGATGAGTAATTAGCGAAAAGATGAATGTGCCTTCATATTTTTTTTGTAGATTCAAGTGTAGAAAACGTCTTTCCTTTCTCCCTGCATGTGAGTCACTCCGGTTTGGTGTTGTTTTTTTTTATTTATTTTTTATTTTTTAGACCTTTCCAGTTCCCCTCCAGGCCCCTACCATCAAGATTCATACGTCACCAAGACTGAGGACAAACTCAAGAGCCCCCCCATCCTGCCACCGCACCTGCTGCAAGTGCTCCTCAACAAGGACACTGGCGTGTCGGTGAGTTGGGGCCCAGAACTGGGCTTTGGCACTCACAGATCATGGTTCTGTTAACCTTGTATGGCTGCAGTTAGAGTACCTGTGTGTCTGTGTCGAACAGTGTGACCCGGCCCTGCTGCCAGAACCAAACCATGTGATGCTCAACCACCTGTATGCCCTCTCCATTAAGGTAAGGTGGTAAGGTAAATAGGGCGGTCAGATGGCTGACCGCCCGGTTAGGAAATCGGGCTATTAATCAGAAGGTTGCCGGTTCGACTCTGCCGTGCCAAATGACTTTGTGTCCCTGGGCAAGGCACTTCACCCTACTTGCCTCTGGGGGCAATGTCCCTGTACTTACTGTTTGTCGCTCTGGATAAGAGCTTCTGCTAAATGACTAAATGTGAATGCCTTGCGCTTGGTCTGGAGTACAATCCTGCTGATGACAGAAACAAGACTTCATCATGTTAACTCCCCTCTGTTTTCTTTCAGGATGGGGTAATGGTCCTTAGTGCAACCCATCGCTTCAAAAAGAAATATGTGACCACTCTACTGTACAAGCCAATATAGTACCAACAACTACAACAGCCTCATACCTAGTAATGTGTTCAATTTTACATGTGTGTAATTATGCTACTCTTGTATGATTTTGCTTTTTATACCAATGATTAAACTTTTCCTTGTATGAACAATCTGAACAGGTGGAAAGTCTGGTATATTCGTCAGAATATGGTTGGACTTGTTATACTTTCATACCATTTCTCTTTGGTAAGTCAAATATATGTCAGTAGAATGTATTATTTTAAAGAGTTTCTACCTGATGTGTAGTTTGTGGTTCTGGAAAGTCATGTAAAGACTCATTTGACCTGAAGATATGACTTATCGTGCTGATTGAATGGAATCTTATGTAACCGTGAGACAAGCCCAGATGTCCAGCGTATGAAGTGGATGTGTGTTTTGTGTAATCAGTGTTGAATTCAGCTGTTCAGTATACTGAACTGCACACCCTCCGTTCTCCTCCTTCACCATAAAAAGACTAAACAATATTATATTTTTATATTTTTAATTAACATTACTTTTGAACAAGACATCGCTCAGTTCAAAACATTGCTGGAGTGTGTATTGGCTCAGTGGAGACAGTGGACTTTGGGGTCCACGTTCTTGTTCCCAGGATTGTATGTGTTCTTGGCAAAGCAGTGGGCAGCTACACGGTCACACTCGCACACAAAGGCCTGGCACGGGTCATTGGAGGCTGTGGATACAGGGGGTCAGATGGCTGAGCGGTTAGGGAATTGGGCTATTAATCAGAAGGTTGCCGGTTCGATTCCTGGCCGTGCAAAATGACGTTGTGTCCTTGGGCAAGGCACTTCACCCTACTTGCCTCGGGCGTATGCCCCTGTACTTACTGTAAGTCGCTCTGGATAAGAGCGTCTGCAAAATGACTAAATGTAAATCTAAATGGATACAGTTAAAGCGCAGGGTGTAGTCGACACGCTCAAATGTTTTTCATTGAATTCAATCGAAACGTTACCTGAGCAGGAGACTTGTTTGTTTTTGCAGGTGAAGTCATAAATCTTGATGTAAGGGGCATCAATAATGGGACGGCATTCTGGAAGAGCCCTGCTGGCTCTGTAGCAGAGATCGTGGGATTCACAGCACCTGGTAGAAAGATTTCACTCTTCTCAGGAACACTCTCCGAATACAATCAAAGGGATACACAAATAATGAAAATGTTTGATCTAATCTAAAAAGTGGAAATGCCAATACCCATCCACAGCATCGAGGGGGGTCCCAGTGCCACCGAGGCCACACCAGCAGCCGTAGTTGTCGTACTTTAAGGGGTTTACCCCCGGCTGGACACACTGGATCATTCCACCAAACTGCCACAGAGCCTGAGGCACGAGGGCTCCTTGGGCCATGCAGGCTGACAGAGGAGGGCGTCAGTCTCGCACCTTGTTATTGCATTACATTGTATTACTCATTGTATGACTCAGACACAGTTGTACTTACCAGTCAGCAACAGAAGGAAAGCAGAGAGGTTCATGGTAGAAAATGTAAACTGAGAAAAGTCCCGACTTGCTTAAATAGGGGTTGGTTAAGATAAGATAAGTAAACTGAAGAAGGACATGGTTGTTGTTTAACCAGAAAACAACTAAAATGATCTAAGTGTTTTTGATGTTAGGTTGCATGCGGCACATTTTTTTACCCTAGGGGCAACAATGACTTATGTTTTATACAGCTCATAAATAACAAAGCACTCATTTCAGGTTTATTGGGTAAAGGATTTACATTTACTGGAGGTTTTGCTTAATTAGAGTAAAATACCGCTTCAGTCATGTAACATCCTGTGTGGATTATGAGTCCAGTTGTATTATTGATAGTGACGTTTTTAGATATCATAGTGTTTCATTAACAAGTAGACATGATTAGTCAGCAAGACAACAGTCAACACGACACATTTGGGAGACAGATTAAGTCATATATTACGTAGTCATGTATGGGAACTTGTGCTATTTACACAGTTGTTTTCTCGTGTAGTTTTAGGTGGAACAGGACTTTCCACTGTTTTTATCAAATAACACTGTATGATACCAACCCTGTTTAACTCCAACTTTCCATTTCTGACCCAAATGCAAGGCACAGCGATGAAATTGGATTGTTGAATATGATTGGTAGGTTTAAACCCAAGTAATGCTTGATATATTGGCCTCTTAGATCTGTCAATCATCAAGAACCGCCTCTCAATTTGTAAGCAATATATATAAATTGTGGACTCGACCTTCAGCCCTGAGAGCCAAAATGAATCTGTCTCACACCCTGCTGGTATTATCCATCTGTTTGCCTGTCTGTGAGTATTCAATGAACATTTATGGTTGGAAAATATGAAGCTTCACAGTAAATATTACAACAATGAAAATACAATATAAAATAGTCAAGTGAAAATTATATGATAGCTAATCACTTACTGTAAATAATTGCAGTGACATTAAAAGGGAGCAAAGCCCTTCTCATCTGAAACACAATTTCACTACTTCAGTCTTAACACGTCTGAGACTTGCCATTGAACTTGTTTGTCTCCTAGTGTTGGCATCCCCAGAAGCCAGGAATTTATGGCAGTTCAGGAAAATGATCCTGTGTGCCGACCCTGATAGTTCGCCCTTTTGGGACTACATTGACTATGGCTGCTACTGTGGAAAGGGTGGCTCTGGAACACCTGTGGATGGTCTCGACAGGTACGTGGTTGAGAGACAGGAGACCCTGCTGGTTGGGCTTGGGGTAAGACTGGGACCACGTATGTGTATGTGGCCATGGAGGTGGTTAAAAACAAAGGAGAAGCACAGTTTTGAACCATATTTCCGATGTAAGTTTGAAATGCATGTTCTGTATGTGCCCTGTTTGTGTTCAAGATGCTGTCAGGTTCATGACCAGTGCTTCAGTGATGCCATGCAACATGACGAATGCTGGCCAATCGTGAACAACCCTTACACTGAAATATACAGTTACACGTGTGATAAGCCTAGCAAGACTATTACCTGCCCTGGTGAGTGTTCAACACCCTCAACAGAAAATGATCCTTTTGTAAATATATATCCTTGAATTGGCATGTTGTGTGTGGACAAGGTAACACAATTATCGCCTTATGGTGGTTTGCATACTTGCAACTACATGTCATTGGCTGTAGAATTATATAAATATAGCAATAATCTTGAACCATTGTGTACTGTCATCTTGATTACCCTTTCTTCCAATGCTTTCTCCCTGTCAGAAGAGAAAAATAATGCCTGCGAGTTGTTCATCTGTGAGTGTGACAGGAAAGCAGCGATGTGCTTTGCCCAGCAACAGTGGAACCCTGAGCATTCCCAACTTCCTAGTGACCAGTGCAAGTAAACCAAACCGCAAACAAGAACATTCCATTTAATTGACAACCTGACACTCAAGCACTAAGGAAGTGGTCCACTTTTTTGTGCTATGTTGCTTGTCTTGAAATCAAATAAAAAGCATTTGCAACATCTCAGGATTGTTTTATTGTATTGTTTTAAACCAAACTAAATACGTATTGTTAGACCACAAAAGAATAAAAAATCGATATTATATTTCATCCTATTTTCAACGTTCTAAATAACCTTATTTGCATTGTTGGCCTTTGCCTATTGAGACCATCAGGATTCCAAGTTGGCCTTTTCTGTGCCCTGAGTGTGTCGTGTTTGAGGAGCAGTCTCAAGTCAGCAGACGAGAGTGAATGTATCTAAGAAGGTTTGGGGTTTTCCTGTGCTTCACAAATGTATCGATAGTTTAAAGAACAGGCCGCATCATTCCAATGCCGGTACGTTTGTCCACTTTTAATTCCACGAATCTGCCCGCAGTCCTCTCCATTGTCGTCCCGGTATTCTGTCTGTCCTTCATCCCAGAACCTGATCACATGATCACAGGACAGCAAACAAAAGCAGTCATTAAATATACTGTAATGTCAATATCGTGCAACACATCGAGGCTCTTCTATTAAAAAATCTCATGTTACTTCTAATTGGTCACCTATAAATCAACCTTTCCTTAGTTTCCAAATGCTTTGTAGTCAGTTCCATCTACCCAGGACCATTCACCCTCTGTATCTCTCTCAACAAGTCCAATCCAGTAAAACTGTCCATCATTCAACCTTTCTGCAATGTAGTCCTGAACAGTATCACAAGAAAAGAAAACACTCAAAGACAAATCTTTACCTCCAGCCCACACAACCACTCTTGCTCAATCTAACCATTCAGTCTTGATGACTAAGCATGTCTACTTGTTAATGCAGGTTTGAACCCAAGTAATGCTTGATATTTGCATATATTGGCCTCTTAGACCCTGACACAATCTGTCAATCATCAAGAACCGCCTCTCGAAATTTGTAGGCAATATATATAAATTGTGGACTGGATCTTCAGCCCTGAGAGCCAAAATGAATCCGTCTCACACCCTGCTGATCTTATCCGTCTGTTTGCCTGTCTGTAAGTATTCAATGAACATTTATGGTTGGAAAATATGAAGCTTTGCACTAAATATTACAACAATGAAAATACTATATAAAATAGTCAAGTGAAAATGATATGATAGCTAATCACTTACTGTAAATAATTGCAGTGACATTAAAAGGGAGCAAATCCCTTCTCATCTGAAACACAATTTCACTACTTCAGTCTTAACACGTCTGAGACTTGCCATTTAACTTGTTTGTCTCCTAGTGTTGGCATGCCAAGACGAAAGGAATTTATGGCAGTTCAGGAAAATGATCCTGTGTGCCAACCCTGATAGTTCGCCCCTGTGGAACTACGCTGACTATGGCTGCTACTGTGGAAAGGGTGGCTCTGGAACACCTGTTGATGGTCTCGACAGGTACGTGGTTGAGAGACAGGAGACCCTGCTGGTTGGGCTTGGGGTAAGACTGAGACCACGTATGTGGCCATAGAGGTGGTTAAAAACAAAGGAGAAGCACAGTTTTGAACCATATTTTAATCTATAAAGTCATCCGATGTAAGTTTGAAATGCATTTTCTGTATGTGCCCTGTTTGTGTTCAAGATGCTGTGAGGTTCATGACCAGTGCTACACTGATGCCATGCAACATGACGAATGCTATCCAGTCATTGACAACCCTTACACTGAAATATACAGTTACACGTGTGATAAGCCTAGCAAGACTATTACCTGCCCTGGTGAGTGTTCAACACCCTCAACAGAAAATAATCCTTTTGTAAATATCTATCCTTGAATTGGCATGTTGTGTATGGACAAATTAACACAATTATCTCCTCATGGTGGTTTGCATACTTGCAACTACATGTCATTGGCTGTAAAATGATATAAATATAGCAATAATCTTGAACCATTGTGTACTGTCATCTTGATTACCCTTTCTTCCAATTCTTTCTCACTTTCAGAAGAGAAAAATGATCCCTGCGAGTTGTTCATCTGTGAGTGTGACAGGAAAGCAGCGATGTGCTTTGCCCAGCAACAGTGGAACCCTGACCATTCCAATCTTCCTAGTGACCAGTGCAAGTAAACCAAACCGCAAACAAGAACATTCCATTTTATTGACAACCTGACACTCAAGCACTAAGGAAGTGGTCCACTTTTTTGTGCTATGTTGCTTGTCTTGAAATCAAATAAAAAGCATTTGCAACATCTCAGGACTGTTTTATGGTATTGTTTTAAACCAAACTAAATACGTATTTTTAGACCACAAAATAATACAAAATCTATATTATATTTCATCCTATTTTCAACGTTCTAAATAACCTTATTTGCATTGTTGGCCTTTGCCTATTGAGACCATCAGGATTCCAAGTTGGCCTTTTCTGTGCCCTGAGTGTGTCGTGTTTGAGGAGCAGTCTCAAGTCAGCAGACGAGAGTGAATGTATCTATGAAGGTTTGGGTTTTTCCTGTGCTTCACAAATGTATCGATAGTTTAAAGAACAGGCCGCATCATTCCAATGCCGGTACGTTTGTCCACTTTTAATTCCACGAATCTGCCCGGAGTCCTCTCCATTGTCGTCCCAGTATTCTGTCTGTCCTTCATCCCAGAACCTGATCACATGATCACAGGACAGCAAACAAAAGCAGTTATTAAATATACTGTAATGTCAATATCGTGCAACACATCGAGGCTCTTCTATTAAAAAATCTCATGTTACTTCTAATTGGTCACCTATAAATCAACCTTTCCTTAGTTTCCAGATGCTCTGTAGTCAGTTCCATCTACCCAGGACCATTCACCCTCTGTATCTCTCTCAACAAGTCCAATCCAGTAAAACTGTCCATCATTCAACCTTTCTGCAATGTAGTCCTGAACAGTATCACAAGAAAAGAAAACACTCAAAGACAAATCTTTACTTCAAGCCACACAACCACTCTTGCTCAATCTAACCATTCAGTCTTGATGACTGAGCATGTCTACTTGTTAATGCAGGTTTAAACCCAAGTAATGCTTGATATTTGCATATATTGGCTTCTTAGACCCTGACACAATCTGTCAATCATCAAGAACCACCTCTCAACAGGTGTAGGCAATATATATAAATTGTGGACTGGACCTTCAGCCCTGAGAGCCAAAATGAATCCGTCTCACACCCTGCTGGTCTTATCTATCTGTTTGCCTGTCTGTGAGTATTCAATGAACATTTATGGTTGGAAAATATGAAACTTCACAGTAAATATTACAACAATGAAAATACGATATAAAATAGGTAAATAATGATATGATAACTAATCACG
Source organism: Mallotus villosus (assembly GCA_903064625.1). Lineage (NCBI taxonomy): Eukaryota > Metazoa > Chordata > Actinopteri > Osmeriformes > Salangidae > Mallotus > Mallotus villosus. The sequence goes on from CAEFZP010000097.1 coordinate 125,354, forward strand.
TATTGTAAATATCTGCAGTGACATTAACAGGAGCAAAGCCCTTCTCATCTGAAACGCATCAGAATTTCACTACTTCAGTCTTAACACGTCTGAGACTTGCCATTTAACTTGTTTGTCTCCTAGTGTTGGCATCCCGAGACAACAGGAATTTATGGCAGTTCAGGAAAATGATCCTGTGTGCCGACCCTGATAGTTCGCCCATGTGGGACTACCTTGACTATGGCTGCTACTGTGGAAAGGGTGGCTCTGGAACACCTGTGGATGGTCTCGACAGGTACGTGGTTGAGAGACAGGAGACCCTGCTGGTTGGGCTTGGGGTAAGACTGAGACCACGTATGTGGCCATAGAGGTGGTTAAAAACAGGAGAAGCACGGTTTTGAACCATATTTTAATTTAAAAAGTCATCCGATGTAAGTTTGAAATGCATTTTCTACATGTGCCCTGTTTGTGTTCAAGATGCTGTCAGGTTCATGACCAGTGCTACACTGATGCCATGCAACATGACGAATGCTGGCCAATCTTTGACAACCCTTACACTGAAATATACAGTTACATGTGTGATAAGCCTAGCAAGACTATTACCTGCCCTGGTGAGTGTTCAACACCCTCAACAGAAAATTATCCTTTTGTAAATATATATCCTTGAATTGGCATGTTGTGTGTGTGTGTGTGTGTGGACAAAATAACACAATTATCGCCTTGTGGTGGTTTGCATACTTGCAACTACATGTCATTGGCTGTAGAATCATATAAATATAGCAATAATCTTGAACCATTGTGTACTGTAATCTTGATTACCCTTTCTTCCAATTCTTTCTTCCTGTCAGAAGAGAAAAATAATCCCTGTGACTTGTTCATCTGTGAGTGTGACAGGAAGGCAGCGATGTGCTTTGCCCAGGAAAAGTGGAACCCTGAGCATTCCCAACTTCCTAGTGACCAGTGCAAGTAAACCAAACCGCAAACCAAAACATTCCATTTTATTGACAACCTGACACTCAAGCACTAAGGAAGTGGTCCACTTTTTGTGCTATCTTGCTTGTCTTGAAATCAAATAAAAAGCATTTGCAACATATCAGGACTGTTTTATTGTATTGTTTTAAACCAAACAAAATACATATTGTTAGTTATTATATTGTTAATAAAAAATCTATATTATATTTCATCCTATTTTTTAAGTTCTAAATAATCTCATTTGCATTGTTGACCTTTGCCAATTGAGACCATCAGGATTCCAAGTTGGCCTTTTCTGTGCCCTGAGTGTGTCGTGTTTGAGGAGCAGTCTCAAGTCAGCAGACGAGAGTGAATGTATCTATGAAGGTTTGGGTTTTTCCTGTGCTTCACAAATGTATCGATAGTTTAAAGAACAGTCTGCATCATTCCAATGCCGGTACGTTTGTCCACGTTTAACCTCATGAATCTGCCCGCAGTCCTCCCCATCCATACGTTGGTCCCAGTTGTCTGGTTGTCCTGCATCCCAGAACCTGATAACAGGACGGCAAACAAAAGCAGTTATTAAATATACTGTCAAGTCAATATCGTGCGACACAGGCTTCTCTTAAAAAATCTCATGTTAGTTCTAATTGGTCACCTATAAATCAACCTTTACTTACTTTTCAGATGTTTTGTAGTCAGTTCCATCTACCCAGGACCATTCACCCTCTGTATCTCTCTCAACAAGTCCAATCCAGTATAGCTGTCGATCATTCAACATTTTTGAGATGTACTCCTGAACAGTATCACAAGAAAAGAAAAAAAGTCAAACACAAATCTTCACCTCCAAGCCACACAACCACTCTTGCTCAATCTCACCAGTTTATTCACTGTGTTGAGGACAACCAAGTGTGCCTTATGGTTGTGACATTGGTCTTCTGCTTCGTGCCAGTTGACCTCTGATTTGGACTTAAAGTAGCAGCTTGTACCGTGGTACATCCAGCCTTCATCACAGGGACCTGGAGATCGATGGGTTGGACTGAGTACAATTCAACATGTGGGATAATATTGTTTGACAGTTTATACAAGTTCATTACCTCTCTCTGGTATCATAGATTCATCATTATCGTGGACCAATTTTTCAATGGATCCTGTTAAAGGGAAGACTAGACGATTATTATGCCCTTCTTTGTTTTTTTGTGACACCAGACTAATCAATACAAGTCTTTGTTTTTGTTTATTTTTAATATGTATGAATGCTTATGTTGTGCACTGTTTTGCTCACAGTGGGTTACAGCATGGTTTCACAAAATATAATATTATTACCTGAATTGATTGATGCAGCTTTTCTATCCTTCACAGACTTATCAAGGGTCAGGAGGGAAAGCTTGACATCAGACAAATCCTGGTTTAACTGCGAGACTTAAGATAGTGTGGACATCGTTTTCAGAACACATTAACAGAAAGACCAATTGCCATGAAAGGTATTTAAAAAAATGTCAAGTGTTATGTTCTACATAAATGTTTTTGTCCTTACATTTGAGTCCAGTAATCAGTAGTAGAATTAACAGGAGAAGTACCAAAACACCATAAAGGATATAAACCACTTTGCCGTACAGACCTGAAAATATGAGTACATATAATTGCAATATTTGGTTGAGACAACAAATTGATTAGATCCCCTAATGCTCTTGGATAGATTGACCTCTCTGTGGGATGAATTTCAGTCCATGGTCAGTGTCAGAGGAGGGGTATTGGTCATAGCGAATGGAGGTATCCATGTCTAGAAGGTAGAGAAATTAATGTTTACATGCAGTTGGTTACTTGCATTCTTTCAATAGCAACTGAGGGCCAAAGCTGATCATCCATAGTGTTTCTTTCTTAGTAGTAACCTATCATATGTTAAATTGAAAGGTAAGAGCACAACTGTTTCAAGGTAACATCTGTTAAATATTAATCTCTCAATCAATATTATAGACAGACACAAGTATAAATGAGAAATGTAGGCTATACTGTATGGTATGAATGGCAGTGGAGTTAATTATTTTTAATGACTTGTGATTATACATTGTTTGTGGTCTATACATTGTATCACATTTAGGATCAGATCAGATTAGATTTAATTGCCAGTGATTAATGTGAAGAAGATAATACTGCAAGTCCAAATACATCATAACATAATATTATAATAATATAACATATTAATCAAATTAAATACATTATAAGAAAAGGAATAATCAAACAAAACCGACATCCTATCCTTACATCTCTTACCTCCTTCTCAACTGGTCTCCTAGGTCATTTGATTTTCTGGGACAGCTTTGGTCTCTGAGGGTTCAAAGTTTTATTTATTCCTCCCACCAAATGAGGCTTACAGGTTAACACAAAAAGTCATTGCCCCAGTAGTTTAAAAATCAATACATTATCCAATGTCCATATGATAACATGGAGGCATATAAACTGGGTACATTGTGTACTAGAGATAATATACTTCAGAATTGTATTTTCTGGTCAGCATCTGTCATGTATTTAATTGTGAAAGCATGGAATTTAAGCATTTCTACACGTCAGTAAAATGTCTGACATAGTACGTTGTATTTATAGCAATATTCCCATAATGTAACATACTATGCATGCATACATGATGCATGCATCATTTCACACATGTAACATGGTATAACATGGAAGTCACTCCATCCACAATATTATTGTCAAGATTAAACCATTTCATCCTACAAACAGCTTCGGTTGAACCATCTCAACAAGATGCTTAGAAACTAGTGGTTATCCATGTTACCCATACAACCATGGTAGTCTAACATTCTCCTAACAAGCTGATTTTTTAATACATCATTATATGCTATTTAGGATAACAACCCTTATTGGTTGTTTTCACTGTGCTGCTATAGCATACTATAGTCACTGAAGTTAGTGAAAAATAAAACTGCGATAAAACCACTAAGTAGTATCGATGCCTAGAATTATTAGAATACCCCTTATTATATTAATCATATTTAATTTGTTGTCTTATGAGTTGTAATTATGATTACAACATTGTGTGCAACGTTTTCCTATTACTGACGTATTATTTGCAAATTAAGGTCACCTACAGGTGGCGTTAAAGAGCTGTTTTATTGGGATTGAAAGAGAAGAACTTCCGTGTTCCTTTGGCTTTGGTCAGACATTCAGCGAAAATGGCGGCGTTCGGACGGCTTTCTCAAGTACTGTCACGGGTATCCTTGACTCAAACCCGACAGCTCTCAGCTGCTGCAGCTCATGGCGAGCAAGCAGGTAATACAGAAATCCAATCCATACTTACACAGTGGACTGTTTACCATTGGAGTCGTTGTGTTTTATGCAGTGACCTTGTTGGTGGACTACCGACCGTTACGTTAGTGCTAGGTAGCTTACAGCCTAGCTGTGGCTAGCTACTGCGCTGCTGCTGTTGTCGCTAGCTAGCGGCATAATATAGCTAGCTACTGTAGCCTATGTTGCTAGAGCTAGCGACATAGCTTGCTACACATATCCATCTAGCTAATTCATTATCTTCAATGCTTCAACATTTGCTCTAAAGTGTAGGATTTGGTTTGAACGGAGTCTCGGTTATCAAGATTGCTGAACTAATCGAAGAGTCCAGACACTTGTCATTGAGATTACTGTTGAGGACGCATGACATTTTAGCAAGCGAATGCTAAGTCAAATGGACAACCTTGTAGGTTCATAACAAACTATCAACTGCTCAATTTTGTTTGGTTAGTTGCTTACTAATAGTTGGCCAGGAAGTCATAATTCAATTCAAATGTAATTCAATCATGCGAACCGTATTCAACAACTATAAACATATCTTGCATGTATATTTATTTGCATCATGGTTTAGTTATGCACTAGTAATGTTCAAATAGGCCTTTTAGCTATTAACCTTATTGCCGCTGGTCATCCTGTCCCGAGTTGTCCTCTTTATTCCATGGCAATTATACGAGGGAAAACTGTCCGTATGTATGTGATTCTACTGGTTAAAGTAGTTTGGTTTATTATGTTTAGTATCTTAGAAACAGGCTGAATCCTCCAATATTAATAGACAAAATTGAGTTACTTTTTTGTTTATTTGTGCCCATTGTGCTAATGCTGTCTTTGCTTCCCCTGCAGCTAAAACATGGAAGATCCTCACCTTCGTTGTGGCTCTCCCAGGGGTGGGAGTGTGCCTGTTGAACTGGTACCTAAAGATGCAGCACCATCACCACGAGAACCCTGAATTCACTGCTTACAGTCACCTTCGCATTCGCAGCAAGGTTTGATACTAGTTTATTTTTTTATTTTTTTTTCTCATCTTGGAATTACCATATTTTACCAAAATGTTATATGAAATACTTGAATGACGATTACATTTTTCATGTATTTCAGCGTTTTCCCTGGGGAGATGGCAACAAATCCCTCTTCCACAACCCTCATGTGAATGCCCTCCCTGATGGCTACGAGGAGCACGACGAGTAATACATTCATCCTTCAGACCTCAGTTTATCACTATAGGAGAACAGAGTCTTCATATTGCTTAACTCTTACTGGACCACACTCAACCTATTCTGTTTACTATTCTCTTTTTCATTTACCTCTGTGCTCTAGTCACAGGGCACCCTAAATGTTACGAGTATTGTTATGGACCATTCAACACAACACATGTTTAAACTTATTTGAAATAAAGTATCAAAACTAAAATGCTTCTTGCAATTATTTATTGTGTTCTGTCATCTACATTTCAAGAAATGTTTCCCTTGTGATTGAGTTTCTGTTACATTAACACAAGGCTGCATGCGTGTCTATAAACGCTCAGTAGGTATGTTTTTTGTTAATTTTGTTTCTGTGATATTGACAAGATACCTTGGCAAAAGTAAAATGCCTTATTTACAAATTGCGTTTTAGACGTAGTGTTTGACCCTATTCGCTCCCCTTACTTTCACATGACCAACTTCTTGTGACTCGCATTCCTTCGACGAGAATATCAACCGATCTACATAGGAAGCAACATAGAACTTTAATCACATTTAGACGGCATTCTGATGGCTCTCTAAAATGTAATAGTCATTTATGGAATCGATGGTGGTCCGAAATTATAACGGTTCGATGTCTTGATGTTAACGGATACTGAAGTATTTCCCGGCTTGCTCTCAAGAACTGCGAAGAAGATTAGTAAGCTAGCTGTCTAGAACTTTAGCTAGCCCTAATTGCCTCTAAATTTGCTATTTGCAGATGTTGTTCATTTGCAAAGTTAGACTTCAGATCTCTATAATGAAAGCTAACTTTGCAAAAGAAAATACACTGTGCATTAAGCATAACATTGCATTGTTCGTCTTATAACCCATAGTATTAAGGACAGCTTTGCAAGGATACATTTCTACTCTAGCTCAGCGTCACACCAGTTGCTACAAGTATCTGACTGGTGTCTGACAGTCCTTTAAAAGGTGCTGGTAGTGGCTATCGGGAAGCGGAGCGTCTTCATTCAGCACAAGGGACAAACATTAGGCAACAGCTATGGCTGAAACCATGGTGCCTGACTCCAAACGGTGGGTAGCTAGACAGCCTGGTCTATTAGTCAACAAGTCTATTAGTCCTTGTGATCTAAACTAATGAGAGTGCAGTTTTAGTATTTATGTTTATCATTCATATAAACAATTAAACATGGTTCATCCATCTTTATTGCATTGCTGTTTTCAGATGCAATTACTTCTTCCTGTATGATGGATCTAAGGTCAAAGGAGAAGGTGATCCTACAAGGGATGGAATTTGCTACTTCTATCCCGAAGAGGTAGGGTCTTCAAAGAAGAAGAGTAGGCTGTGATGCAGTCTGTTTTGTTTTTGCTCGCATTTTTGATGTGTTTTGTTTCAAAGGCCCATGTTATTGTCATCTTTGCTATACCCAGACGCCTTTGGATAAGCAGGAAATGCTGTGTGGGCAGCTTGCAGGCGTGAGCCGCTGTGTCTCTGAGCTCTCCTCCTCTCCTGTTCGGCTGCTTAGGCTCCGGCGGAGCAAGTTTGCCATCCGCATGAAAGATGACTTTTTGTGGGTGAGAATTCCACAACAGGCATCATAGAAGAAGTACCATATACCAAAAGATTACAGGTAAACACATTTCTCGAATTCCTTTTGCCAACTCTTCCTTTCCCTCCTTTTAGGCTCTAGGCTGCTCTGTGGACATTCCCGATGTCAGCATCTGTGAATTTCTAGATCAGCTGATCAATCTGTTTTGCTTCTACAACGGACCAATCCGCCACAGCTATCAGGTACAACTTCTCCTCGCATTCTGCCCTGGGGCAATGAAAGGGTGTAGGGAGTGGGGAAAATAACATGTTTACCAAGTACCCTGATTTGCATTTAGACCAACAGTCGAGACGATCTCAAGGAGCGATGGTCCAAATACTTCTCCCATCTGCAAGAGGGCTCCACAGAACTTGACCACATCTTCAGCTGCCTGAGGACCATTGATTCTACACATGTGAGGACAAGTGTTTAGTACTCTACATTTATGCATTTAGCAGACGCTTTTATCCATAGCGACTTCCAAAAGAGAGTTTTTACAAAAGTGCATAGGTCACTGATCATAACAACGAGCCAAACCATGAACTTTGTACTGATATGCATCTAATGTTTTTGTAACACCTTATAACCTTACGTTTATGAACTTATTATGTGACCAGTGTAATTTGCCTGTCCGTTTTAGATTGACCCACTTCTCCTACTGAAAGCTGCCCTCATTCTTCAGGCCTGTCAACGCTGCCCCCTAGTGTTAGCAGGCTGTATACTCTACCGTGGCAGGTAAGATGGATTCCAGCATGGATGCCATAAGCGGTACCAACCCTTTTTATCTTAAGATTTCACAAATCTCCTATTTGTTCCACAGAGTGGTCAGCACACAGATGCCACCTGACCTCACAGTGAAAGTGATGGTACATGAGACTGAAACATACAACCAGGTACAGTATCCATGACTGAAATATATATTTATATCAGAATTCGGTTTATTCGCCATGTATGTTACACAAACACGGAATTTACTGTGGAAGGAAGGTGCAAACAATATATACGGATCTTATGTGTGTTTGGGTTAGTCACGTTCGAAACATTTCTGAAATATATAGCTAAAGTGGATGCTATTTTAATCTAGATTCAGACACCCAATGGACTGAGCTCCTCTAGTTCCCCAGAAAGTACTCCTGTGACTTCTACCACAGTGTTCCTTACGACCGCCGAACTGCACTGTCTGCGCTCTCCTCCTGTCGACAAAACATCCAGGTACACCAACCTTCTCTGAGAAGGATGTATTTTCTTATTTAAAGGACAGGATAGATAGTAAAGTAAGTCCAGATTTATCTCATGACGATATTCATGTGATGAAGTCGTTTCTCATGTTTGACCACTTGCTTTGTCTGTTGCGCAGTTCTCAATCAACCCCAAAGGAAATTAATCGTCCCAGGAAGGCCCGTCTGTCGAGAACTCTGTCTGATACGATATCAACTGATCCCGATGCTGTTTCAGACACCTTTCCCCAAATATCGTCGACCCCCGCCGTCCTCCAGAAGTAATAAATTATTGTTCAGCCCAGGTCCTTCACCGAGCTCTGCTTGCCCTCTCAGTCCTCTAGATTTCAAAACCCCTCAACAGTCTCCAGACCACGCCTTTAAAAATGGAAAGTTGCACGATATGGACGAGGGTGCTTTCGACGGTTCGTTTTATTATAGTTTTAACAGCGGCGAGGACAGGAATGGTAATTCCGCAATCATGGACCTCGCCGATGACAAATTAGCGGAGGGGAGCTCGGTGCGAGATGATGTGGCTCGTCACAATGTTCACAATAGTCCAGCCATTGCTGGACGGAATGGAGCTGGAAGGCAAATCTCCCCGAAACATTTTAGCAAGACTAACGGTGGGCCTGACAGTCCTGGGGGCGGAGACGAAGACTCTGAGGTATTTGGGGATAACAAAGACAGCCGGGAGAGAAATGACAGTAAACGTGTCCAGGGGTGTGACACAGCCGGTGAAGCTCCCAGTTCATCTCCTGCTGAGAAGTCTTCAGAGTCCTCCCTGCTCCCCATGGCTTTGTACCAGCACAGAGTACGAGGCCTGGTGCTGTCCCTGTTGGTGGAGCCTCACTTCAACCACGACTCTGAAGCCATGGAGGAAGTGGTAAGGAATTTGTTGGGGAAAGTCCATACTACGTTTCGCCGTGGAAATGTTCACTTTGTTGCTATCTAAGGAACGCAAATGTTTTTTCCTAGAAATCTAGAAACATCTCGTGCTCATGATACATATATCATCTTAATATGTTTTTAATATTTTGTGTATTTTCCTCAGTATCACAGCAGCCTGGCATCTCTGAATGGCCTCGAGGCTCATCTTGGGACCACTGCTCCCGGTGGGCCAGGCCCTCAGGGGTCCTACAGCTTCGCACACTTTGACTGCATACAGAACACACTTACAAGTGAGCCTCTAACACCTCACTTCTGTCTACACTGTTGTGCAATGTTGCCTTCTCAGTTTGTATACCTTACTAATGTATACCTTACTAATGTAGTACATTTGGAGCTCATTTGGGTCCTCCGCTTGGGTTTTAAAGACTTACAAATTAGTTTAATTCGGATTCTCTGCCCTATCACTCTGTATGCAAACATAGTTGTCCATTTTGTCAGTCTGGTGTTTGAGTGGTATCTTTGGCATCTGTCTCTGCAGCCAACCTGTCTGGTCGTCCGGGAGCAGCACAAGAGCGTTCCTTTGTCAGAGCCACATCACTGCTCCACTCGCATTTCTCTCACACTGAAACTCTGCAGGAGGCTATTGTCAGGTCAGTATGACAGTTACAGGAGGGGCACTCTTGTGTTTCTTGACTCCTCAATCTGATGGTGGGGGGAGGGGTGTGTACAGCAACGGGCAGGGGCCACTGCTATTGTATGCTGTGGCTGTCAGTCAAAATCCTTGAGTGTTTACACAAGTTTTGTCTGTGGTAAATTTCCGTGGCAGAAGTGCAGGTGCAGCTGTGTATGGGACTCGCAGCGCAGCCCAGGAGACCTACTTCTTACAACAAGGTGGAACGGTGAGAAACTCGGGAATCCCCAACCAACAGGACAGTGCTTTCTCCCTGCCCACCAAGGCCCGACACAGATTACTGAAACATGGGGTTAACCTGCTCTGACTGAGAAATGTCCGGAGAAATGGGGCCATACTCTGCTCGAGATATACAAACATGTAAACAAAAACAAAAAAACGGTATGCCACAATTGCACAGAATAAACGTTTTGTATGTAAACACTAGTGCAAAATCTAGACAAAATCTAAACCTCGTGTAGTAGTATGTGAGTGGATTAGTTTGTTGCGGGTATGTAGCCTACATATCAAGTGCCTTGTTGTGACTTAATAGTTGGGACAGGATACTGTTTACAAGTACAGAAAGCTTTCTAGATAAATTGTTTGAACTGTAGTTAAAGATGACAGTGAAGTGTAGACGGTCGAACAATTATTTTTTAATAAACTAAAAGTAGACCTTGGGTTCACAAACACTTGGTTGTTTGTGTAGGTTTATTAATGTTGTTTGCATTCCTTCATGTAAGGCTTAATTTTGAATATCTGTAATAAAGACACACAGGTTTAATATGTGGTATATACCTTATGGAAACTGTAAAATCAGACATGTTATACATTTCTGAAAATGTTTCTGTATGTATGAATTATGCACTAAATTTATAAATGTAGTCACATTAGACTAATCACAAGTTATGTGCTCTGCAAATGTATTGTCATTGTAGTGTGAATTAATGAATAAAAATATATTGTAAAACCCACCTCGGACATGTTTCGTGGTAACCCACAGACGCCACAGATGGCCTAAGTTGTTATCATTGCCAAGAGAAACAAAAGCGCTCACATCACTGGAAATTTGCAAGCGTATACAGGTACGTCGTTTGATTTACTCGTGAGCTGCAGGCTATCGATCTCGTTTAGTTCAAGTCCCAATGCAGGATGTGACAAAGTGGGTATGGCTGCCCATGCGTAAAACTTGTCCATGTACAATAAGTTCTATTAACCATCTTTTTTCTAGGCATCGTGTCTTGCAAATGAATCCGTTCGTGATTATCCAAATATAGTGTAATTAGGGTCATTAGATACGTAGCTGAATTTGAATGGCTTAGGTCAGCATTCTAGGGCGCCTCATTATGCAGTCTCACTATGAAAACCCGATGGGGGGCAAATGGGTGGTTAAGGGCACGAACAAAAAGGGGGGAGGGATTGTAAGTAGGGACAGGATTGAAATTCTAAGAGGCAGAATGTACCCATTGTCGGTAGAGGTATATAGCTACGGGGATAAGCTGCCCATTTGAGAATAACAGTTTCTGGTTTCAGTGTTGGCACCACATTCATTCCGTGCGGAGCTCTCAACGTGGACAGATCACCATGGCCTCAATAATACGCTTTTGGAATGCATTAAGATTACTTTTTCTAATATACAGCGTTGTTGGAGTCCAGTGTCGCGCAGTAGGCCCATCGGAGTTACTGTTGAGATCATCTGCCATTTCGGATGGACAAGACATTTTACGCTCAGACTCTTTTAGACGGTTGAGACGGGAGACTATGGAGGCACAACGGGAACAATGTGCATTACTGACTGAACCATGGACGGAAACCTACGGGCCTCAAGGAGATTTGGCAAAATCACTACATCTCCGGGTCCTCTCATTGCCACTGGGAGGGTCACGACGCACGGTCTTCCCAGAGCAACCACTTTTCCGTTATGTTCGAAGGGTTTACCGTTGCTGTCAGATCGGTTTTCATTGCAAAAGTGTGAAGGGAATTCAGGGTCGCTCAAGTGGAGGTAAGCGCTTATTGATAAGGTTAAATAATACGCTAGTATCAGTATTCAGTCAAGAATAACATACAGTGGGGGAAAGGCTACACGGGTTAGTCTATTTTCTAATGCGTTACTCATGTTTTCCCCTAGATACAGGTGTGGAGTTCCTCCTTAGTCGGGACGTTTTATCAGTGACAGTCATGAGAGCAGAGATTCATCTCCAACTTTCAAACCCACGACAGCTGAACGTTGAGCCTGTACTTCCGTTTATGGTAAAACGCAAACTTTCTACAAGGTAAGAGGTCAAACTTTATTATGAAAAAACTCATAACTTATGCTCAAATCCAACTTTCAATGATGTGAAAATGCGTTGTCTTCCTTATTTATTATAGTGAAAGTAATGACTCTATTTTTTCCCATAGGTACAATGTAAGGACAAGGGATGACATACTGGAGCTGAGAGTGGATTTACTGTTCCTTTTCCAAGGTCTACAAGAGGCAGCTGGTGGGGCCAGAGGGGGGCCTAGCCTGGTGGACATGCGGAAGGTCGGGGGGTTTTCCAGGGGGGGTCCACGAGAAAGGCCATCTCTGCAGGACACCAATAGAGGTCCATTGGGGGAAGGGCCTGGCCCCTTACAGACTGCTTTGGAGCTTGGCTTGGGCCTGAACTGCAACAAGGGGGGGGTAGAGGTATCCTGTGAACATAACGGACTTCACCTCGTACATACCCCATTCATCGCTCTCTCCTATAGATGAAGACTGACAAAAACTGGACACCTATGTTCGTCACATCCAAATGCACCTCGCAACCCCCAAACCCAGACACATGATCACTTCATTATCTCCAAGCAGAAGCTCTCAATGGCACTGCATTTATCCCACTGAAGAGGCAACATTTCTGTTTGAATTGTTATGTAAAGGAACGGGACCTTAAGTCTATTGTGTGGGGAGACCATGTAGGACTATATGGAAAACAAATTGATTTACATAGGCTTTTATGCATGTAGGGTTATTTGCACTTTACCAAATATTTGATTATATTAATTTATAAATGTTCATGTTTTGTCAGGTGTAATGCTGATATGTGAACATGTACTGTAAATACTGTATATAATCACATATGTTTATTATACCATGTCTGTAAATACAACTCAATGTTATTAAAGTTTTTATATTTTATGTCACATAAAAGTGTCTCACATGTTTGTAAGTGTGTATGGTCAGTCGGACATGTCGACTGGGATAGTCCATGGAGGCATTGGGAGCCTTTGCTGGCAAATCACTTTGCCTTAATCAATGTGCAAAGCAGGCCTGCCTACAGTCTAATCTTTTCTTTTGAGTCAAACTATTGCAAGCAACAGATGTCTTATTTCTCTCAAACTGACTTGCCTGGCAGACCTAAAGAAGAAATGTATTTGTTATAAAAGTAGGGACAAAAATAACACCTGAACATACATTCCGGTGCTCAATGTTAAAAACAGTTAGTCATCTACTATGCTGATTTGTTAATCTGCCTACCCTTTAATATAATATATATATATACTAATTTGCAGTATTGCAAATATGACACAAAACACAAAATATTTAAAATGTAGTTTTAACACAAAACACTAGTTTTTCTCTATAAATCTAGATTGAGAGGGATGGGGAAGTCTATCCTGGTCACTCAAGACAAAACAATTTACGATTGGTTAAATCCTTTGCCAATCAAGATTGAGTCCCACCCACAACGCGGAAGTAGTTTTCGTTGATCAACACACGTGAAGAGAGATGGTGAGATTTAAATCCAGGTTAGTAAAGTTATACCTAAACGTCTTGGTTCAAATGGACAATGACTGATACCCCCGTTTAGACTGTATCCTAATGTACCATCATGCATTGACAGATATTTGCTGTGTGAAGTAAACGTGACAGATCGAAACAGTCTATCGTTGCTTGATGATCGGTCAATCATTGGAATGGTCAAAGGAGCGGTGAGTCGAATGCACGGTGACTACGGGGCAGCACTGTGCAACATTGGATTCACAGGTAGGCTATACACATGACTATGGAGTTGTTGTTAGTGAAGCCTATTTTCCAATGCTCAACAGAATTTTCGTGCAACCACTTGTAGATCAGGCCTACTTATGCAATATGTGACTGTGTATTAGATAAGGGAATGACAATACATTAGTGACGATGAAGACGTAGATACTGTTTCCATTTGCATGGGATTTTTTGCGAGCGTATACCACTAATTTATATATAGGCTATATATATATATATATATATATATATACGTATACTGCTGTAGCTTAAGCAGAAAGCCTGTGTTTTGGGCACTGTTAGTAACACACTGCAGTGTAACTTATGGCATGTTGATACAGAATGTATCTTTCATACGGTAGTTGGATGTCACTGTCAAAAAAAAGAGTATAGTTTCTATTGTTAATTAAATAAAGTACTTGCATGACATCTCTTTTCAGTCAAATATGTTAACGCCCACACTGGAATTGTGTTCCTGCGATGTCGGAAGAGCCACTACAGGACTATCTGGTCTGCTCTGCCTTTCATCGCCAATCTGGAGAACAGAGGTCATAAAGTGCCATGTTTCCTGAACTGTTTACATGTAGGAGGTAAAAGATATACTTTAATTGTTCAGTGTATGGTTGACAGAGACCAGCATATACAGTGGATCGGCTATTTTTATATGAGAGGCATAAATATTATACTGCTCTGAATTTACATTGATCTTTCACAGGAACTATGAGAACGTGTCAGAAGTTTCTGGTCCAATATAATACACAGCAGCTCCATCGGATGCTCCCCAATTGTCAGAACGAAGGTCAGTGTAGGAACCTCACTAAAGATTGGAACAGAATAGCAGTATTGTAAAATGTAAATGTCTGTGTTATCGGTGTGGTTGTTCATTCTTCCGTTTCTATGAGCAGCAGAAAGACTGGAGGTCGAGAAAGCAGTTCTGAGCTGCTCAATCGTGAAAGGACAAGTAAAGGAATACGAATTGGACAGTGAAGAGGAGGAAGAAGAGATACCTGAACCTCCATTCCATGCAGATGGTCATTGAATGTTAGGAGAAAGTCAGTTCTGTCCCAACACCTATGGAACTCTTTGAAAAAGTTGCCCAGGGACTCTGAGAAATTGTTTGCCATACAAACTGGGCATGACAACAATGTATATGTTAATACACTGTAAATAGTTTTCTGTTCATTTTGTGAAATGGTTTTTGGCCTGTTAAAACAATAAAAGTGAGCATTTAATTAAATATATCGTCATCGTGTAATTGAAAAAATATATATACGATTCACCTTCAGATTTGATAAATGAATCTTTATTCAACGCTGTCTACGTTGCTCTAAAATTGATGACCTGATGTTGATAGCACTACATGTCCCATAATTCCTTGCGAGATATAATTACTGAATAGTTGAAACACGAAGTTGCATCCGGGTCTCTGAGGTTCCTGACTGGCGACCCGTCGCCATTAGTTGTTGCTCGTCTTTAGAATTATTTTTTAGGGGGAAACCCTAATAAAACCGGACGTTTTCCCCAAATTGGAGAACGTCTAACGCCTTTGCTGGGGCCAAAAGTTTCCAACGGCTAGAAAAGCTCAGATTTTCGGGGTCTGGGCCCCGTGTTGTGAGCATTCGTTCTCTCCTATTTCAAAGCCTCCATTACTGAGACGCCTGAACTGGTTTGTCTCTATTTTTCTCGGTTTGTTTTGTTGTCAAGATGTCGCCGTGATGGAGTCTCCGTGTTTGACAGAAATGAATCAGGGCCTTTGCCGCCTGCCCCGCACTTGCTACTACCCGCTCACATTTTCCTTTTTACCAATTGATGCTAGAGAGCTCGGAAGCTCTCTACCAGGAGCTCGGCCTCAGATCCTCTTACTGCAAGGAGACAAACATGGAGAAGAATCCAAACAGCAATGCCAACAACAAGGTTCCGCCTCGTACGAGTTCCACCGGCCCTCCACCTGGCGAATCTAAACCCAAAACAGGTGAAACTATCAACCCAGTTAATAAGTAATTATCCCTATCAAAGTAGTTAGCTTGTTAGCTTCCCAACAATGCGCAGTCGTATTGCTCGAATGACATGAGTTGTGTTGCTTTGAAAAGCACATTGTAGGCCTGCTCCAAGGCCTTGTATGATTTGTTTACTTAAAATGCATGACGTAGCTGTCACACAACACAAACAACCATCCAGTTTATTAGAATATATTAACATTGTCACTAGTTTGAACACATTTAATTCAGCTTGGATCTTGTCGAATTAAACAATTAAGGTAGTGGCAGTTGACGACTAAATCGAATTAGAAATTGTAGCCCTGGCTGAGTTCATGCACTCTAATCTGGCTTGTACTGATAAGCACGGATGGAGGGTGCAGTCCTTATCAGCATCAAATAATATTTTGTTGCAATCGTTGAGGTAAACAAAATGGGAGGCATGCAAATGACAATTCAAGATTGGGTTGGTCTATTTTAAAATCTTAAATTGGTTTAGTGGTATTAAGTCGGAACACAAGTGGTAATAACACTAAAGTAATAAGTCAATTGTCACTGTTTTTCTCCCCAGATGGTAAGAATAATGGGGGTTCTAAACGCTGCAGCCGTAAGCGTGAGCCCTCCTTTCCTAAAAGTGACACGTTCCCTGGCCCGCGCCGCACCAATTCACAGAAAAGCAAAAATTTCGACAAGAGACCCCCCCCAGAGAGGTGCAGGGAGACAGTATGGCGATGCAGGTGGAGGAAGACGTGAAGAGGTGAGAGTCCACTACAGGAAGAACTATGTGAAATAGAATTTAAAACCGCTTTATATACAACCTATCAACTCATGAACAGTAATTAAAAGCTGAAATAGCGTCAGACAGGACTCCAGGTTTCATTCTTTGCAACATGCTAAGACGTCCTTCTTCAGAGCATAACACCTTTTGTCTCCTTATAGGTAGCAGAGACATGCCGGGCCGAGTTTAGCCCGGCTCAATTTGCTGGACCTAAAAAGATCAGCCTGAACCACCTGCTCAACTTCACTTTTGAGCCCCGCGGGGGCCATGGTGGCCTGGGTGGAGACAGCCACTCCGGCTGGGGCCGCCGCAACAAGTGGGGCCACAAGCACAAGCCCTTCAACAAGGAGCTTTTCTTGCAGGCCAAGTGAGTTCTCCTTCCTATCGAAAGGTACACGCCAGGTAGTGGTTGAACAATGAACTGAGAGATTTTTTTTTCTCCCCTGTAGCTGTCAATTTGTGGTGACTGATGACCAAGACTATAAGGCTCACTTCACTGACCCAGATACTCTGGTCAACTGGGACTGTGTGCAACAAGTGGTGAGTTGAATCACAAAAAAATCAAATAGCCCAAAGCCCAAATTCACCCCGTTCTCTGTGTCTTCTCAGCCGTAAGCTGATCTGTAACACTTCAAGTCATTGTTTCTGTGTGGTCCCGTTTCAGCGCATCTACAGCCACGAGGTACCCTCCTGCCCCATCTGCCTGTACGCTCCCGTGGCGGCCCACATCACGCGCTGCGGCCACATCTTCTGCTGGCCGTGCATGCTGCACTACCTGTCTCTCAGTGACAAGAACTGGGCCAAGTGTCCCATCTGCTACGAGTCTGTGAGCACGGCAGACCTCAAGAGGTTAGAGGGAAACGTTAAGAGCTACGTTCTCTTAGTAACTTAGTAACAGTGATATGCTCTTGATGGAGGGAAGATGAAACGGATGAAAATGGATACAAACTCTTAACTTAATTGTATTTTTTTGCAGTGTGGTGGCCATGGAGACAAGGCAGTATGCTGTTGGTGACCTCATCACCATGCGCCTGATGAGAAGAGAGAAAGGGGCTCTTGTGGCGATGCCAAGCTCTGAGTGGGTGAAAGTGGAGGAGCCCGTTCGCTTCGGAGGTAAAGGATTTGAAGGAAAACCCGTCTGTGCTAAACGTGTTGTCGGGTAAAGACATTGACATACGCGTGTTACATATTGACGGCCCTGTTGTTGTGCTGACAGATCTGTGCCTCAGCCCGTACTCCAAGCTGCTGCTGGCCTCTTCAGAGCAGGTGCTGGGCCTGGTGGCAGAGGAGAAGTCTGCTCTGCAGGCTCAGCTCAGCCAGGAGGAAGGGGCCCAGGCCTGCTTCATCCAGAGTGCCCTGTGCCACCTGCAGGTAAGAATCCCTACACCCCGTGAACTACCGTGGGCAGCTATAACAACGGGACCAGACATTGACGCTTTTCTTCCCAGGAGCGAGAGGAGGCTCTGCTGAAGCACCAGAAGGCATGTGCGGGTGACGGCCTTGACCTGTCGAGGCTCACCCTGGCGGACTCGCCCTCCCCTGTGGATGACGTGGTGACCACCGTCAGCAGTACCAAGGTCAGTGTTGCACCTCCCCCGTCTCAAGTCGATGCACTCGGGAACCGTTATCAAGCTGAAAACCGTCCCTGCCACGGCCGAGGCCCCATTCCCTTCGGTGAACCCTCCTTGTTCCCTTCCAGCCTGTGCTGCAGTACTCCTCTGCATTTGACGATGAGGTGGCGGAGATGCCCGAGGAGGACCCCGAGCAGGCCTGCGGCGAGCCCTGCCGAGCCCCACGGCGGCGTCCTGGAGAGCGTTCTGGAAGAGGCCTGTGACGCCCTTTCAGAAGCGGGACCAGATCCCCAGGCGCCTGAGGAGCATACCCTCCAGCCAGGCCGAAGCAGGGCGTCCCCAAACCGCCTCCGTGCACGGACCCTACTACTACTTCTACCAAGGTAGGATGGTCCCCCGGAGCACATGGGAACACCGACTCCACGAGCTTCTCCTCATACGCTGGCCTTGTTCTACTGCTCACTATCCGCCCTGTGACATTCAATGTCCCAGTCATGAGGTGTTGGCGAGGTCGTCATGTTTTTTCTTCTCCCCTTCAGCGGAGGACTGTCAGCAGATGTTCCTGCACCCGGTGAATGTGCGCTGTCTGCTGCGGGAGTATGGCAGCCTGGAGGCCAGCCCCCACTCCATCACCGCCACCGTGGTAGAGATTGAGGGGACAAACCGTCACCGACGTAAGTAGCCCAAATATAGTGGTGACTTACACCAACGCTAATGGTTCAGTTCTGGAGGATAGCGTGAGGGCGAAATCCTGTCGTCTTATTGATCCGATCGTAATCGCGCTCTCGACCCACAGGAGATTCGACGTCGGCACCGCTATCTAGCTCACCTGCCGCTCACCTGTGAGTTCAGCATCTGTGAGCTGGCTCTGCAGCCCCCTGTCTTGTCCAAAGAAACTATGGACAGCTTCGCAGGTCAGTTTGAACACCACCTTGTAGTCCGTGGAAGATGTATACATAGGGGATGTTTTTCTACGTGCCAAGTGTTGTCAGTTCCTCATCCTTCTGTGCTTTCAGATGATTTGGAGAAAAGAAAGCGTCTCCGACAGAAGAAAGCGAGGGATGAGAAACGCAGGGAGCGGCGTATCGAGATGGAGGAAAACAAGAAGCAAGGCAAATGTGAGTCGACGCGCACGTCGCTCCGCGGCACGGAACGTCCGGCCGGAACCTTCCGTTGTTTTTGGAACTCTCGAACCTCGTTCTGTCATCCTCAGATCCCGAGGTGCACATCGGGCTGGAGAACCTTCAGCAGTTCCCGGCGTTTGGTTCGCCACCTTCCAACTACGGTGACCCCGTGTACCCAGAGTTCCTGGTGGCTCCGCCTTCCCCTCTCAGCAGCAGCCCTGTCTCTGGTGAGTCCTGCCCTGGCGCTCCTCCCATCCAACTCACACATATTCACAAACCAGCCTGTAGTCTCAGAGGTGCTGGCAGCTGATGAAATCAAGCTTGTTCCATTGGCGTGGGATTGTTCCGTCGTTTGGACCTCATTAACTGACATGGAGCTACTATGGTTTTCGCAGATGGTTGGATGTTCCCTAGTCTGAGTGGGCAGAGCCCAGCGCCCAGTGTGGGTAGTGTGGAGGATGACTCGCACTGCATGTCCTTCGCTCAGGTCTGTACCAGCAGCCACTCTGTAATCTGCACCTGCAGTTTAGTTGAGGATGACACATTTAGTCCTGGTACCAAAGTACAGTTTGCACAAGGATGACTCATGGTCATTTGACTCTCATACTCACCTGTAGATGCTGAGAGATGGGAAAGCCAGAGGTGACGTTGGGTCCAGGATAAATCCAAAGAAAGGTGAGATCCTTGTTGTCACTTAATGAGCTTGTAAAGTCTATTACAGTCATGTATACAGACAATCCCATCCCACTGAAACAGTTTGTGTCTGTCCTTCAGACATGCTGCTTGCTCCCCCGGCGGCAGACAGCGACGGAGAGAGCGACGGGTCCGATCGAGTTCCGGTGCCCAGTTTCCAGAACTCATTCAGCCAGGCGTTTGAAGAAGCGCTCCAGCAGCTGGACCATGGTCCAAGCGCACCACCACAACCACTGGTGGTCGTCCCTGGTCAGTCTTCAAGTCTGTATTTGTGGACGTTTTTGATCTCGGAGAAATGACTACATTTAAATCTCCTGGCTCTCTCTCTCTGTTTCAGTGGAGAACGGCGGCAAGAAGAAGAAAAAGAAACAGAAGCTTTTGTTCAGCACCTCCATGGTTCATACAAAGTAGACAGCACTGAAGTTAAAAACCACCAGCCCACCCCAACATTTAATTGATTGATTGAATCGATCTTCTACTCTCACTGCCTCCCTTTTTAATATAACTTCATTTAAAATTGCAGGATGCAATTAGTAAAAAGTCGTAGATACAGTCCATGCGACTTAATCACAGCCTTCAGTCCTTTACTTGCCCTCCCTTTCCCTGGCACAGTAAATCATTCAATTTGTGTGGTATAAAGTAAATGTTCAACCGATGCTTACAGTTGGATAGTTGGATGGGTCATATTCTAGCCCATATCTTTACAAAGCGTTTACTGGAGTGTTTTTTTTGTTGCTAACTTTATTGGTCTCATAACTCTGTTTTACTGGAGGGGTTTTGTCACTCGTCCTGAGAAGTAGTTGGTTAACAGCTAGAATTGCTTATTAGGGATTTGACCGAACAGGCATTTGGTTTTAGAGTTAAGTAGAATTGAATAGGTTTAAGGGATACATAGTTTGGGGTAGCAGTCAGCCAGCTGCACATACACCCTCCAGACCCTGGCCTGAGATTCATACCCAGTCTAAACAATGTCTGCCCTGAATATGATCAATGCTAATTGAATGCAAGTCCATGAAGCTGAGGTATAGGATTGCCATTTTAAGGAAGCCAGCAGGTTGTGGCATTTTATTTAACTTCTCTGTAGACATGACAGATGAAAATGTTTTTGAAACAAGATCTGTAATGAGCTCATATCAGTTGGAGGAAATGCAGAGGAATTTTTAGTATTAAAAGTACTCAACGCCTTGCTGTGGTGGAAGGGATTACTCCAGTATTCTGTCGGGTTCTTCAATCACATCATGAATATGCAGCTTTCATCTCTTATCATTTGTTTTCCCATTTTGCTGAACAGGTTTTGAAATGAATTGGTAACATTGGCACTTAAACCCTGATTTCGATACAGTGTTGCAAATGTTTTTGTTAAGCTAGAGAAACTTTTGATTGCTTGCCATACACGGAGTATAAAAAGTGGGATGTAAAGATACAATAGATTTGAGGGTTCTTTAATTTTGATTGTTTATAGTTAACATGCAAACGTTAATGTCATCTAGCTTGACATTTAAATCAATAAAGGAACATGCACAAACTCAAGTTGTCTGATGTGTTTAGGAATCTCAAGTAATGGTAAAACTCACCACATAGAGGCAGTCACGCTCCGTACATCCTCTGCCTCTTCCAAAACAGCAAATCCACAGTTTTGAGTGCCCGATGACCAGCTACTAGCTAGAGAGAGAGAGAGAGAGCTAGCTAGTCTAGTCACGAAAGCAGTCAACTACATCAATCAAGCCAGCAGGACTACAATGGTCTCGTTGGCACAGTAAGTTGGCTACCTAGCTGCTGGTCTATAGGCTAGCATACCTGCTATGTTTGCTACTAGCAGCAAGATCGCGATTTAGCACAACAGGTTGACCACTGTTGATTGTCCGTCTGCTGCTGTGTTAACCACCGAGATCTAAGTTGCAGTCGAAGACAAGGTAAGAAATGGCGAGGGGATGGATAAATTAGACAGGTGGATGTAGTACTCGACTTTATATATTCAATAAATATATATGCTTTTTCAAGGTGTAATACTTACAACTAGTTCGTATGTCAATAACGACTGAAAGATGAGAATTGCTAGCTTGTCGGGACCCTAGCAATCTGGTCTAATGCGTTAGCTGGTTATAGTGCTAGCACTAACTAGCTTATAGTTAGGTAGCAAGTTTGCCATTTGTATTTCTTCTCAATGGCTTGATGACGCTAAAATCGGTGTATGTGGTTGCAAAGGTAACTTACACAACAAGTAGCTAAAAAGTTAGTCTGGGCTATTAAGCTAGTAGCCTACATTTATTTATAAACATCGGACACGTTGGTTTGATGCTTTTGAATTATTTGTATTCTATTTGCATAACACCAAGACACAACAAGAACATCGATTCACGTGTATGTCGCTCAAGACTATTAAGCAGTTTACATGTTTCTTATTCAGTTTCTCAAGCCCATATCAATAACCCTACTGTGGTTTGTCAATCGTTGAGCAATTAACTAGCCTACACCTACGACAAAGTACTAGTTAGGTCCCAACAGCTTTGCATTGTTTTAAAAACAAGCTAGGTAGATAGTGCTACAACTGAAGCTACCAGGAAAAAATGAAGACAAGCAAGCAAGCAGCAGCAAAACATTTGCAAGTGACTAGCAAGCTAGCTAGATAACCTGCCCGTTTGTTTGTGTATGGTTTCAAATGTAAGTTAACTCGTCAGACAGACTGTACTAGCTGGAGTACTATTCCCGAACTACAAAACTAGTTTGTCAAATGAATCAACTGTGCCTTTGTACTCCAACTGTTTGGTAGTCGCTTAATGGAAACAGTTTTTTCTTTTCTTTTTTCTTTTCAAAACTGGCTAAACCAGACTGACGCATTGGCATGGCCAACCGTAACATACTCAAAAAGCTAAGAAGACACAATCGACGTATGCCCTAATATTGGTTTTACTGTCGGCCTCAATTTCTAATAGCTAACCAGCTTTATTGTGTGGTCCAACGAGATAGGCAGTAGCCTACATGTTTTTTGGTTGTTGGGCAAAATAATTCATTGGCGGTGACAGCCAGTGAGCTAGTCCTGTTAATGCACATATTTTCATTAGGGCAGATTTATTTGCATTAGTGTTACCCATTATGTGACATTTATGTTGCTAAATTACTCATCTCAAGTGTCAGCAGTCAAGTGTAGTCCACCTAAGGGACTGTAAACACACACACACACACACACAAACACACACAATAGCGTGTTTAGTCCTGTAATAACCATTACCTACTGAGCACAGACCGTGATTGAAGGAGGGTGGCTGGAAGGATTGTTGTGAAATGACTCCAGCTTGAAACCTTTTTTTAAACACATTTGCAAGGTTTTGAACGCATTTTCTGAATGCATTGACCTGCGTATTTCAGTTTAATCCAAGCAAACCTCTTTTCCAATTCCTGCTGTGCTGCTGAACTTTCCTTCCACAGTGAATTTTCAACATTCCGACTTTTTTGAACCGTTTCCTGTCAACAACTGATGCCTCAAGTTATCCAACCCTACTTCCTAGCTCATATCTTTACGTTTTTCTCTCGGTTCGTCTTCCCTTTCTGTTTCATGTAATGAAAGAGGGCATCATGTGTTTTCATCCTTGCTTCGGATATCTATAGATGTTGTTTGGGTGTGTCTCTGTTTGTGCAATCTTTACAGTCTTTGTCGATGTAAACAAGCCCAGTTTCCGGATGGAAGTCTGTCTGGAAATATATTACAGAAGCAGGAGTCCGTATTGTTATCATTTACAATACAAGCTCTTTGTGTTGACACATTTCTGTTCTTTCTCCAGGCTCAACCTGCTCCTTCCTAGCTCTTGTTTGATATGACATCACTGCATGGTTACCACAGAAACCAGGACTCCACTGCAGACGGTTGACAGCCTGTTAGGTGAGTTATACGGTTGCCCACAATAACTTGAGGAAACTGCAGTCAATGCAGAATTAGGTAATTGCACTGACAAGCAGTAATGCTCCTCTCCCTGGAAGGAAGCTGATGCTAATAGTGTGTCGAGAGGAGAGCATGTGGGATACATTAAAAGATCTAAGGAGAGAGTCTCTTAGAGGCCTGGCCATAAAAAAGAAAGAAAAAAGAATTCCTCTGGTTCTGCTATACGAATATATATAGGATGGTTCACGATGCAATTTATTTAATTGAATGAGACTGCAAATGTTGCAAGGTTACTTTTCCCTGAATGGAGGAGTGGATCTAATTACTCGAATGATTTAAACGGAATTTCCCTCAAAGTGCCATAGGCCTTTTCCTGTATTATGTCACACTAAGTATAAGAATGTAACGACACAAGGCAGGGCACCTCCTTGGAACCGGCCTGTTTTTCTGGCGGACCACGTTTCGCAATTCGAGTCATGGCAGAGTAAATGTTGGAGAAAAGCACAGGCATTCTTTCGCTTTATAAGCTGAAACCCCCCCCCTTCACGTGATCGATCTTCCCAGCTATGCCTGAGTATGGCCTGGGGTAGTGATTTATAGCCTTATCTACTTACGGAGCCACACGTGTGGGCGTATGACGCTCCCAAGACAAAGTTCACAGTTAGAGGAAGTAGCCTTCTATAATGCTGGTCTTCTTCTGTTATGCCTCGCACACCTATTGTTCTTGCATTAACGTGTGTTTTAGATCGGTGTTTTAGATCAGTTTTGAAGTCCTGTTGTTTTTTTTCCCCCTATAGGTGCAATCAAAGAGAATGGCTGCCCAGGTGGAGGTTCAGCCCGGGGAGGTGGGGAGGACAGGTTTGGGGGGAAGGCTCCATCTCAGCCCCCTGGTGAACTCCAGCAACAAGAGCCTCGTGGAAGGCTCGTCCAGCCCTCAGGGATCCCTCATTATCTCCTCAGAGCCGGGCAAGCCTGTCCCTGCACCCAAACCCCGGCTCACTCCCAAGCCTTTCTCCGTGGAGAGGAACCCGACTGTCCGGCCCATTCTCGCTCCCAAGCCTCACACGAAGCCACGGCCGGAGCCCACCCAACCGACCTCCTACAAGCCTGACCCCCCTGTCGTTCCCAAGCCGGAGCAGCCCGGTGGGACCGGCAAACACAGGCCGGTGTCGAGCAACCCCGGGCGTCCGGCGCCGACCACCTTCAAGCCCTCCCCGAAGCTGAGCACGGGACAAACCAGCAAGCCTGTGGCGCATCCCTTCAAACCCGCCCCTCCTCTGACGCACGGAGACCCGAGCAAACCTGCTCCCTCCCAACCAGCGGGACGTCACGCAGCCGACACCGCAAGGACGTCCCCCTCCAGGGGCTACAAGAAACCCCAATCTGCGGAATGGTCTGGAAGTACCAAGCAGGACATGGAGCGGGGCAAAACATCCTCCATCGCAAGGCCTGCCGGAACCTCCATGACGAGAGCCAAATCCATGGGCTTCCTGAGTCAGATGGGACAAGAGGAAGAGGAGAGGAAGTTGGAAGTAGCCACTGAGGTTGCTGTCGCGCTCAGACCCCACCCCCGCAGCTCCAGGCCCAGACCCGTGTCGGCAATATTCCTGCCCTCCCCAACTGAGACCGAGGCGCCCAGCCCTGCCTCCCAGTGGACTGTCAGGCGACCCCTCTCAGCGGACCTCACCTCCAGGTTCGAGTCTATCGGCTTGTCTCTGCACCGCCGACCCACCGACACCGACAGCAAGGAGAACACCCCAGAAGAGGGCGTTCCGCCGCGGAGGAGAGAGAGGGAGAAGGGCCCCGAGGGGGCGGGGGGTGCACCGCAGGGGCCGGAGGGCAAGCCCAAGCCCGGCGTCTCCAGACGAGGGAGCGATAAGACCAGGGAGGAGGGCGACGACGAGAAGGAGGAAGTGAGGAGCGACGGGGGGAGCATCAAGCGACGGATCAGCCTACTCCTGGACTCCTCCACCACTCCGGGGGGACGCGCCATTGGCCAAGCACCGGAACCCCGCTCCCCAGCGCAGGCCATCCCGGAGGCGGATGCGCCGCTCGGCATCCGACAGCGAATCAAGCAGCTCACTGAAGACACGCCCCCGGCTCAGACCCCGTCTCCTAAACAGTCGCTTAAGCCGCGACCTTTGCCCCTCGACCTGACTAAAAGGTTAACCCCCGATCGCCTCGCTCCGAGCCCGCATCGTGTCTTGTCTTTGTCCATGTCCCTATATGACTCCCATTGTCTTGTCTTGTGTGCTGTTTGTGTCTCTCCATCAGGTTTACCTCTGACAGGTCCCCAGAGCTCGGCAGTCCCTCCCTCAGTGAGGCGACAGAGCGCCTCGAGAGTGACATTGATCCTCAGAGGAGGGTAAGAGAGGATCCAGATGCGTCCGAGATGAAAGTAGCCTAGTTGCTTTGGTGTAGTTGCAGCGTGACCCTAGCCTTCCAGCGCCCTCATGGGCACCGGGGGGGGAAAGACGGTGTCTAGAGTGTAAAGAGGCGTCGAGTTGACAGATACAACAACACAAAGAGAGAGAGAGAGCGGGTGGAATGTTATATGTGTGCCATCTTGTCTTGTTCTGCTTTCCTTGTTTTGTTGTGGAAAAGTTCAAGTATTGGACGTGTGTCGGTTGTTGCAGCTGTTTACTACTTCAAGCCACCAACCAGTTTCCTGGTAGGTGGAGGGAGATAAAGATAAAGAGTCGAGCCATAATCGACGGCAAAATCATTTTCTCTGGCCCCGGGTCGGCGTTCCATCTGGGCAAAACATAACAGGGGAACGAGAGCATGGGAGAGAAAAAGAGCGTCTCCTGACACGAAAGCTACAATGGCGTGAAACCTTAGACGGAGCGTTAGTCATCCACCTGTGGGTGGCCGCGTCGGTTGTGAAACACGCGGGGAGTAGATCAGTGGGAAAAGGTCAACACGGGAGGCTTTGATTACCTCCTCAGCACCACGCCCTCTGTTATGAGGCCAACAAAGAGGAGTGGAGGCCGCTCTCTGCACAGAGGCACTTGACTTCCTCTCAGCTTTGTGCCGTGGGACCCGTTTTATCTCTGCTAAATCCAGCCAGTCGTACTTCATTAGAGAAGGGAAACAAATCCGGTCATGGTCATATTAGATGAATAGACTTTAATTTGTCCTAACACATATTAATAGCTATAATTACGTCGCCGTCACATGAATTACATATTACAAGTCCGTGACTGGAGCTGGGGTGCTATGTTTGCTAATTTCAATTCAAATCCTCTTCTTCTCAGGGTGAGGACTCTGCCAGCTTCAGGGACCAAGGGAAGGTGGAGGAGGACAGCCGAGGCCCCCCGGAGCGTCCCCCGGAGCCAGCCTCTGATCCAGCAGCAGGGCTCCAGCAGAGGAGCCTCGGCGGCGGGGTGCAGACCGTGAGGGCGGCCCTATTCGAGAACGTGGTGGAGAGGCACAGCGTGCTGGTGCTGGACGAGGACCCGGCCCGGGGCCAGGACCTGCCCAGGCGGAGCCTTTCCCTGAGGCGACGGGAGGAGGAGAACGAGGGGAACCTGGTCACGGCCACCTACCGCGAGCCCGTGTCTCCCTCCAGCCCGCTGCGGGTCGAGCACTCGTACGACACGGTGCCGGCCGTCGGGGAGAGCAGGGCGGTGAGCGAGAGCGTCCCCTCGGCCCAGCTGGAGGACAAAGCCACGACCCTGAGAAGGCGCTCTGACAGAGCGGCCGGGGCTCAACCTGCCGAAGACCAGCCGCCACGCTACCTGAGGGTCGGGGGGCTGCAGAAGTGGAACCCCGCAGACCCGGAGAGACAGACGGAGAGGGGGGGAAAGCCGGAGGAGGAGCGGGAGATGCAGAGAGGGGCGGAAAGGCAGATGCAAACGGACGTCGGCAGGGAGACGAGGAGGGAGAAGGAGAGGGAGGAGGTCGCGGCGCCCAAACGGTTGAAAATGCTGGAGGCAAATGAGCAGCCGGCCAAGCCCAGGGCCACGTACTTCGCTCTGACCGGTCAGGCCCAAGAGGTGGTGTCCCCGGGAGAGGAAAGCAGAGCGGAGAGAGGGGACTCGGAAGTGCCCTTCGATGACTACTCTGTCAAGGCTGGACAGTGGGGCTCGCAAGGCAAGGTCCTGCCGCTGCGCAGGACTACCCCTCTGGACGACCCTCTGGGGAGAAGCCTGCAAAGTAGAGCACAGGACGAGGAACGTGCGGAGAGGAGCCCAACGCAGGACAGACAGAGGGGAATGCCGTGGGTGAGACCGGGAGGAATGGAAGACATGGAAATTGAGAAGCAGAAACAAATGGATTCGGAAAAACAAAGGGCATTAGACAGGGAGGCCCAGAGGCAGGTGGAAATGGAGAGGCAGGTGGAATTTGCCCGGAAGACGGAGAGGGAGAATCAGAAAGAACTGGAAAGAGAAAGACAGAAGGAGCTGGAGAGGCAAAGACAGAGAGAGACGGAAAGAGACAGACAACGTGCTCTCGAGAGACAACAAGAGCTACACAGGCAGCAGGAGCTGGAGAGAGAGAGGCAGAGAGAGGTGGAACGAGAGAGGCAGCGAGAGGTGGAGAGAGAGAGGCAGCGAGAGGTGGAACGAGAGAGGCAGCGAGAGCTAGAGAGGCAGAAGGAGGTGGAGAAGGAGAGGCAGCTGGAAATGGAGAGACAGAAGTTGGCGACGCAGAGAGAGTTGGAGAGGGCGAAGGAACAGGAGAGAAGACAATTTCAGGAGTATGAAAGACAGAAACAAGCTGAGTGGGACAGACAGCAACTTGTAGAGCTAGAGAAGCAGAGACTGAGAGACAAGGCCGAGAGAGAAGAGGCTGAAAAAATGAGACAGATGGCCATACAACAGGAAGTGGACCGACAGAGAGAACTGGAGCGGGAAAGAGAACGACAACAAGAGAGGGAGGAGAGACTGAGGCAGCTGGAGGTAGAGAGGCAGAAGGAGAGGGACAAGGAGAGACTGAGGCAGCTGGAGGTAGAGAGGCAGAAGGAGGTGGAGAAGGAGAGACAGAGGCAGCTGGAGGTAGAGAGGCAGAAGGAGATGGAGAAGGAGAGACAGAAGTTGGCAATGCAGAGAGAGCGGCAGAGATTGGAGGAGTTGGAGAGAGTAAAGGAACAGGAGAGAAGACAATATCAGGAGTATGAAAGACAGAAACAAGCGGAGTGGGAAAGACAGCAACTTGTAGAGCTAGAGAAGCAGAGACTGAGAGACAAGGCCGAGAGAGAAGAGGCTGAAAAAATGAGACAGATGGCCATACAACAGGAAGTGGACCGACAGAGAGAACTGGAGCGGGAAAGAGAACGACAACAAGAGAGGGAGGAGAGACTGAGGCAGCTGGAGGTCGAGAGGCAGAAGGAGAGGGAGAAGGAGAGGAGAGACTGAGGCAGCTGGAGGTCGAGAGGCAGAAGGAGGTGGAGAGACAACTGCAGCGAGACCTGGAGAGACAGAAGCAGTTGGATTTGGAACGGCAGGAGCTGGACAGGCAGCGGGCGAGACAGAGGGAGAGCGAGAGAGAGAGGCAGCGGGGGGAGGAGCTGGAGAGGAGGAGGGAGACGGAGCGGCGGCAGCTGCTGGAGTTTGAGAAACAGAAGCAAGCGGCGGCCCAGCGGCAGCAGGTGGCCGACCTGGAGATGCAGAGGCTGCGAGAGAAGATGGAGAGAGACGACGCGGAGAAGATGAGGCGCGTCGCCACGCAACAGGAGGTGGAACGCCAGAGGCTGAGGGACAGGCAGAAGAGGGAGGAACAAGAGAGGGCCGACTCCTCCCCCCTCCGACCCAAAGTTCTGGATCTCGACTCGGTGACCCGGGACGACCCGTTCTCCCCGAACGCCCCCTACTCCAGTGACCCATCATCCAGGTGGAGGAAGCCCTCTCCCAGGTCAGAGGACGACTACCGGCCGGCCATATTGGACATTGACTCATTCAGGTCCCAGTCTCAGTTGTCACCCACGAAAGAGGCGTACCCTGTGAACCAAGGAACAGAACCAGGGAGTGGGCCCAGATCCAACCCCAACACCCCAGACAGAGAAGGGGGCGTCAGGATGGCGCCCGAGGGGGTCGTGGGGCGGCCCAGATCCTCCCAGCAGGATCCCTGGGAACGTAGACCAGGGGAGGCAGTGGGAAGTCCCCTGGCTGGACCAGAGGCCCCCAGGATGCCCGCCAACAAGCCCAGCCTTGAGCAGCTCCTCCTCAGGCAGGAGGAGAGGGCCGCCGCGTCCTGCCTGGTCCCAGAGAGACGCTGGACTGCCGTGCCCGGCGAACCACAGCCCTCAGCCCCCCACCCCGTGAGAGACACCAGCCTGTCTGGATCTCCAGCCGGGAGCCTGGATCCCTGGTCCTTAGTAGAGGCTGGGCCTCACGGACATGGAGGGATGGAGAGCAGAAGCCAGAGGAGGTCCCAGGGTTCCCAGGTAAGAGAACCCCTCCACACACACACACACACACCCCTCACCCCCCTGATAGAAACATGTCGCCCGTCAGACCTTGTGTTGACCTCATCCGTCCCATGTGACAGGAGCTGAACCGGATGAGGTCACGCAGCGTGTCGCGGCGCTCCACCCCGGCCACCAGCACGCTGGAGGGCTCCCTGCTCAGGATGAGGAGCCGGAGTGCACACAGAGAGAGGGGCGGCCAAGACTGGGTGAGTCATACTGCTCTCTCCCCGACACACCCACACACACACACACACACTGGTAAGTCAAATGGATGGGTTTCAAAGATTAAGCCAGGCTACATAATACTAGTGCCACCTAATTCTATGTTAGCAATTGTTAACTGATGTCAGGGCTGGTTGTGTGGGCTGGAGGGTGTTTTGGAAGGAAGAAAAACCTAGGTGTGTGTGTCAGTAGGGTGGAGAAAGAATGTCGTCAGGCAACTGGAACTGCTGAGTGTGACACAGTCAGAAGGGAGTTCGGACTAGATGAGTAATGTTAATGGCATGGTCTCACTCACTTTACACAACCCCCTCACCTCACCAAGCAGTGGTTGGCCAAGAGCCCAAACATGTTCTCAGGCCTGTAATTCAGGCTTGTATTGGGGAAATAGGGTGTAATGCGCTGCTCATTTTGACAGCACACCGTATGGCTTCGCTAAAGCAGTTGTCCATTTAACGTATTGACGTTTCTCCCCGGGCTAGATCAAAAGTCTAGAAGGTTCCGTGTTTGTGTTCCTCGCCCTCGCTTACTCGGCAGGATCCCTCAACCGGAGGAGAACAAATACTTCAACCGGAGGAGAACAAACACGAGCACGCCAGAGACTAAGCAAATGTTCTGACGAGGAGAATGTCCACCTCGTCCACCTCAGTGGCCTGCGGGGGGGAAAGTGAAAAGGTTTTTCCCGTGAACACCAGTCCCATTTATCTGCAAGATATAAAAGCAAAGTGGTTTCTTTGAGAGGAGGGCGGGCCCTCTCTGGCAGGATGTGTGCGTGCCGCCAGCGCCCTCTAGTGGCCAGTGTTCAGTGTAATCTTAGACAAAGACACTGCTCTAAGTGAGTCTGCATTATTCACAGGACACCTTCTTTCCACGTTACATGATTTAAGTGTATAAAACGGCTTATCGGGGTGCGTATTGGTCGAAGGACTACCCGTTCTGCATGTCGAATGTCCTAGCTATTGTCATTAATCTGTATCGATTTCTAATCGGCATTGATGGAGTCGTTGATCGGTATTGGTAGACGGTGTTTGCTGGTAAATGTCTCTGGGCCCATGGAGATGCACCGGGTGAGCTCACTTCCTGTCGATTCCCCCATGTGAGGTCATCGTTGTATGATGATCCCATCCTTAGTAATGCCCTGCTCAGAGAGGACAGAGGAGAGGCAGGGACAGAGAACCCTGAGGCGGACGGATGGAGGTCTTCATGTGGTGCTCCTGTTTGGCCTATTTCTCCAGGCGATGGGTGAGTGACCGGAGATCCCGACGAGCCTCGGAACGCCACCTTAATCGAAGGGGGACTCCGGTAAGATCGAATCGTTTGAATTGCGGCGGATGAAACGTCTCGCGAGTGCCTGGTCGTGCGTCGGGGGCGACGTCGTCACGATGTCGCCCTTGCCCTTGCTGTGCGAGCTAGCTTTGAATGCTTTCCTGGTTACACAGTACCTTTTTTATTTTGTCTTTTGTCTGTGTACCACACCTTCTGTGGGGCAGTGCTGTAGTCGTACTGAGTGTTGAATGCCTTCCTCCTTTGTACGGTTGCTAGGTAGAGTCCTGGTGTGCATGCATGGCTCAGAGGGCCGTATCTGGGTGTTTGTGACGAGGGGGCCGTCTCGGTCGCACAGTGCCACGTCCAGGTTTCCTCCGAAACACACACGCTTCGCATTCGGTCGGCGTCGGCGCTGTTGCCAGGCGACCACCAGGGGGCGTGTGTGGGCAGCGGCTCGCTTCCGGGCCGTGTCCCAGTTCTCTCAGTGCTCTGAGAGGAGTTTTGTTTTCTCTCTCCACTGAAACGGTTTCGGAGGTGCCATTGTTACCTTTCCGTGCACGCAGGCAGCGCCCGGTGAGGTCGCTCGTTGAGCCGAGAGGCGAAGGAGAGGGGAAAGGGCCGGCCCTGTTCTTTCTTTGCTTAGCCAAATGTCTCCCTGGCTCATGCAAAGCAACTTGCTCGAGTGTTGTGATTCCTCTCGGCTAAGCTGGGAGCTCACAATGCTGACAGAGGGGCCGGCAACCCCGCACAATCTCTGTTCTCTCCGATGGCCACACCTGTTTCCCCCTCTCTCTCTCTTCCTCCCTCTCTCTCTCTCTCTCTCTCTCTCTCTCTCTCTCTCTCTCTCCCTCTTTTTGCGGTGCACATTCCATATCTATTTGAAGGTAT
Organism: Mallotus villosus; assembly: GCA_903064625.1. Classification (NCBI taxonomy): domain Eukaryota; kingdom Metazoa; phylum Chordata; class Actinopteri; order Osmeriformes; family Salangidae; genus Mallotus; species Mallotus villosus. The sequence continues at coordinate 157,942 of CAEFZP010000097.1, forward strand.
TGCCTCAATAACATAAACATTCACCCATGACCATACTTTCATTCCAGTCTCGGCTCATATCCCCTTCATCCCTCTATGACACACACACTTACACACACACACACACACACACATACACACACACACCTGTGCTGACTATGCCTGAGAGAATTCTCCCTCTCGCACTGCAAGCACAAACAGGCAGGGGCGACACAGGACCGCAGAACATATATCACCCTCCCCTCCCTGCACTGCAACTCCGAGCCCTCCCCCTCGCTCCCCCGCTCCACTCCTCCCTCTCTCCCTCCCTCTCTCCCTGCCTCTGCTCGGCCCTCCCTCTCTCCCACTCTGTTTCTCCTTGAGCGCGAGTCCTACAGGGCTGGGGATCGAGTGCGCGGGCGCCTGACGCATTTCTTCTTCTACCTGCCCGTACCTGCAAGGGGGAAGGGAAGGGGGGTGGGGGGGGTGGGGGGCACGGAGGGCGTTGATGTTTCTCCGTCTCTCTCTCTCTCTCTCTCTCTCTCTCGCTCCACTGGATATGACCTCACAGTCTCCGCTGCTCTGCTCTGCTCTGCTGCCGTAGCGAGCTCTCTGCCTCCCTCCCGCAGTCCTTCTGGGCTGTTCCGGACCGAGAAGTTTGCCTCCCTCGAGCGACGGTCGCTGGGTAAGAGAGCCAGTTGGGAGGAGAGACGTGGTGGACTTCCAGGGAGGAGGAGACTTACTGGACCTCGGTTCTCTGGGAATCTGTGAACGTGATGTCAGAGAGAGACAGTAGCAGGGTCAGGAGAGCTGCTGTCAGTACTTTCTTTTTTTGCGTTTGAGAGGTTCCGGGAAGGATCCGATCACAGGATCTGGGGAGTAAACGCACTTCACAACTGTCTTTGACGCTGCGTAGTGTTGTTGTTGTCATCTTAAAAAAAACTACATTTCATCACAGAAGAAGATAACATTTGAATCTGTAGGAACAGACGTCTTGACGCACGTTTCACCGTCGCGTGAGTCACACAACCTGTTGATTGACTGCTGCTACTTTGTCAGCACTGTGTGCAGTAAGGGCTGTTGATCTAGAGAACCTGTTTGCGGACAGAGCCGTATAGGTCCTGTCACATAACTACAGTGGTCCCTTAATCCTCCTGAGCAGTTGGCAGATCACACACACGCTGTTTTTGTTTGTCCGTCGGCGTGTCGCGCTCTTCCGCATGCGTATGGAAATAGGCATCTCGCGGAACGAGAGAGAGAGAGAGAGAGAGAGAGCTTTAGGCGAGCTCGCTCACATCTAGGAGCCCTTCCCACGGTGGACCGAAATGGAGCCCGGAAGGTTCCAGAAGGACCTGGCTGCAGGAGGGCTCCCCGAGAGAGACTCTGAAGGACATTGATCCAGGACGGAGCCCACGAAGGCAGAGGCTCACACACACACACACCACACACTCACACTCGCACACACACACAGTGTCCTCACTGCAGCATTGACCCAGCAATGCACATCAGTAGAATCTAGGACACTCTCCCCTGGACTGCTACCTGGCAACAGATCACCAGTGAACCAAGCGCACCGGGACCACCGCACCAGCCCCCCCCTACATCTGATCTGGAACTCCCCGAGCAGTGATGGAATACCTGGGGGACAAGCTGTCCGTGGCCCAGGTCCAGGTGTCCGGCTGGGTGGGCAACGTGCGGCGCTCCCTGCAGGGGGCGCTGAGCCTGGTGTCGGGCGCGGTGGAGCGCGGGGGCCGGGGCGAGGAGGGCGGTGGCGCGGGGGGCTTCAAGAGGGCCGCCTCCCTGCGCTCCCTGGCCTCGCGTAGCCGCGACTCCTTCCGCAGGTTCTCCCTCCGCAGCCAGCAGCGCCTGTCGCTACGGAGACGCACCACGGCGCCCAACACCCCGACGGCTGTAAGGCGCACGTTCGTATCTACACACACACACACACACACACACACACGCGCGTACGCACAGGTGTGCTGACGTGCCTTCGGCTCGCCACAGCTGCGTCCTCTCGATCGGCCGTTTTCAAAACAGACCAAACCTGTCCGGGCATTCCTATTGTGTGTCATCACGCTGCAGTAAATGTCTTTGTGTCTGACGCCGTCGGACCGCAGGGGCGTTGGTGGCGCCTCTCCTCACCGCGTGTCACACGGTGACCGTGTCTCAGAACGTCCCTGAGCTCCCCCGGCCCCTCTGCCTCTCTGCCCCGGCTCGGCTCACCTACGTGGGCTGCAGTCGACCTTCCCCGTCCCCTGTCCTGCCTCTCAACTTTGGCATTTTAGTCTGAGGAAGAGTTGAGTGGACAGGCCACTGAGGCCACAGAGATGACGAGGTGCACCGAGGCCAGACAGCTAATGGAGCATTGGCTGCCCCCCCCCCTCTCTGGCTCTCTCCCTGACAGGTCATAGTCCAGGAGATAGTCCAGGACATGAGTCCATATGTGCTCAACTGCCCGCAGCGGTCAGGGTCGTACATTTCCCAAGTCCTGTGTGTGTGTATACTCATTATCTAGTTTCTGCAGTGGGTTTGCAGGACTTGTTGTTTCTTTCTTTCTCTGCCAAGCGATGCAGAAGAAGGCTTGTGTTTGTGCGTGATCATTTGGAGAGACGGAGGGAGGACGTGTGTTTTGTTTACCAGCCTGCGCTCGCTGGCCCGTCTTCAGAGCCAGCTGGTGCAGCCCCGCCACCCCCCCCACCCAGGGCTGACCCCAGTGCCCCGCGACCTCCACCCCCAATTCTGCTCGTCGGTTAGCCCTGTCCTCCCCTGGTCTCAAAGCACCACACCCTTCTCTGCAGTGAACAGGTCTTAAGGGTCTTAAGCCGAGTCAGGTTGTATTTACCGACATTCTGTTCTGCCCCCCACGTTCTACATGCACTTTGTCCAGCCCTGAGCCCTACATGTATGTTAATCTTGCGTTAAATCAAGAATAACAATGTCCCTCTCTCAGTTTCCTTCAGACCTCGGCTGTTTTTGTAAGTTGCCGGTGGCCCGGTCGCTTTTGTTATCGTGCGGAAACGAGCGCTCATGGGAGCTGTAGTTTGGTATGACGTCGGGATATTGTTACTGTCCAGCCCAGGCTAAAGCTCCACCTGGGTGGTTGTGAGGGAGGGTGGAGGGCAGCGGCAGGGAGCTAGCTGTAAGGGAGGGTGGAGGGCAGTGGCAGGGAGCTAGCTGTAAGGGAGGGTGGAGGGCAGCGGCAGGGAGCTAGCTGTAAGGGAGGGTGGAGGGCAGCGGCAGGGAGCTAGCTGTAAGGGAGGGTGGAGGGCAGCGGCAGGGAGCTAGCTGTAAGGGAGGGTGGAGGGCAGCGGCAGGGAGCTAGCTGTAAGGGAGGGTGGAGGGCAACGGCAGGGAGCTAGCTGTAAGGGAGGGTGGAGGGCAGTGGCAGGGAGCTAGCTGTAAGGGAGGGTGGAGGGCAACGGCAGGGAGCTAGCTGTAAGGGAGGGTGGAGGGCAGCGGCAGCGAGCTACCTCTGTCGACGTCTGTTCAGTCCTGTTGTGTTCGTTGTACCTGCACTAACAGCCCGGCCTCTGTTCTCTGCTTCCAGACAGCAGGGCCATATGTTGGTAGTTCCAGCTGAGCCCTCCTCTCTTCCCAGGGCTGACCGTTTTCCTCAGTCAGCAGAGAGAGTCACGTAATCGTAACCCCCCCCCCACTTCCTCAACTGACACGGTTATTTGATGTAAGCCTGATCCTGACTCTGAGCTCTGTGGTGGATGTGGGGCCAGGCACACTCCTGGGGTTGGCCATGGTGGTTGATGTACTTTCGAGGAAGAGACGCCTCTCCCGACGCCGCTGGTGTTTAAGGGCAGGTCCTCCGCTTTGCGGTTCGGAACTTTCCTGGCTCCTGGCTCCTCCGCGTTCTAACGTGTCCGATCGTCAGTCAGCCTGCCCCCGGCAATCAGCCCCTCTCTCTCTCCTCCCTCCTTCCATTCATCCGCTCATTGTTCTGTCGTTTCCCCTCCGACGCTCCCTTCCTGTCCTTCCAGTGAAGGCTGGCCTCTAATGTTATTAAGGAAAACTCGGCCTGGCTCACCGCTCGATCACAACAACAAAGGAGTATAACCTTACTGGCCGGATAGGTTTCCAGCCCTTTCCAGTCTATATCCGTGGGCCTTGTCGATAACAGGGCCGACGCCCTGACTCGGTCAACATGGGCCTCTCGGCTCTTGATAGGTGGCCCAGTGTTCGGCCTGTTTAAAAAAGAAAAAAAATCCCTTTCTCACTGACTGCTATTGTCTGCTTGATAGGTAACATGGTAGCCTCGGGCTCCAGCGAGGGCGTGTTTGGGTGTGCTGCAGTTAAATCAATCATGTACACAGTGGAAAGGTGTTTGAGGAATTCCGATTCTGAGATGTACACGCTTAGTCCTGTCATTAGCCAGTAGGCCCGTGTGTCAACTGTGCCTTTACCCACCGGAGATTTCATTCATTTCGATGTTTGTCAGCAGTTTTTTAGCAGGGGGGGGGGTTGAAGTTTTAAAGGTGAGACTGAGAAATAGTTTCAGTCGTTGTTCTCAACTCGCCGCATCTCCTCTGACTCGGTTCCTGTTCCCTGTGTCTTGTTCATGCTCTCCCGACCAATCGTGTGGAGGTCCCCGAGTCCCCCCCCCACCAGCTCTGGACCTGGATCATGGGACACGCGTGTCGCAGCCTCGTCGTATCTGGCCGTGTTCTTATCTGATCCTAGTAGCCTGTCCCTCCATAAGACCCTGGGGCTCCAAGTGTGTGACCCTGTGATGTGAAGTGCCGTTGATGTTCAGGGGGCTTCGGAGACCCTTGGGCCTGGAGGATGTTCTCCATTCCAAGTGCTTTCCTCGTGTGCGGCGACGGGCTGGTTCTCACCGGCCAGCCCATTACTCTCTCTTCCTGGCAGGATATGCAGCGATGATGAACGATATCCTGTACTGGTGTTTCCAGGGCTCTGTCTTTCGTATCACACACACACGGAGAAGGTCAATAAACGATCTCGCATGAAGCATGGGGGGGGGGCAGCTGGATGCCCCTCGTTGTGCCCGTGGCGTCTAACGTGGCCCGGCGGCGTGTGCGCTCCGTGCGCTCCGTGCGCTCCGTGCGCGGGCCCTGAGTGTGCGTGCTCAGGAGCAGGGGGGAGGGGGGGTGTTCAGGACAGTGCACCCTCTGTGGCAGCCTCATTAAAAGAGGCACGGTTCAGTAGTCGGCAAACACACACACACACACACCCTGGTTTACCCGGCGCTGGCCCTGTGAGCTCATCCCCATTACCTGTCGTTATCCCCCTCACCCGGCGCTGCCCGTCACTCTGCGTCCTCCTCCGCCACACCATACCGGGCGCTATCTGGAGCGCGCTCAGCTCGCCCCTCTGCTGTCTGTGCGTGTGACACGCTGGCGGTCTGGGTGCCGGGGGGGCCGGTCTTCAGGGAACGCCGTACCCTGAATGACCAATGAGGAGCGGCCTGCTACCGACGGATCCTGTCTGGGGGTTGTTTTTGTCGTCGTCCCCCGTCGCCTCCTTGTTGCACCTCGGGTGACGACGTCAACCTTTTTTTAGTAATTTTTTTTACTCACTCATCTTTTTCTATCCCTCTCTCTCTCTCTCAGGAGGCGCAGAAGCAAGGTGTCGGCAGTGACGAAGAGGGCAGGGACACCGACACGCTGGTCCATGACACCGACAGTCAGTACGGCACGTGGGAGACGGGCCTGCGCACCGACGACAGGTACACACACACACACACACACACACACGGCCCTGCTGATTCAGTCTTCCTACCCCCGTCCTGAGTCATCCTGGGTTTGATCCGTAACCGAACACCAGGAGGATCAATAGGTTCTGTCAGGGAGACCTCCTTCCTTCCTGGAGCAACACTGACCTTTAGTCAAAGTCACTGTCTGTTAGAGCGGTGAGTTAGCCTCTCATAGTCGCCCACGCTGCTCTAGATCCGTATTACCATCACCGGGAACACACCTACTGCACACCGACATCATGACAGCGTGGAGGAGCATGTAGCGTCGTGTGTTTAGATTGTCACTGTGGAGAGTGTGACTGGGTACTTCCTGTAGAGGTGGCAGCATTGCCGCTAATGGCAGCCCTGAGGCCACACAGAGAGCAACTGTTCTTACATCGCCCGTCAAAATGGCCCTGGTCATAGCTCTCTCTATCCCTCTCTCTCTCTCTGTCTATCTCTCCCTCTCTCTGTCTATCTCTCCCTCTCTCTTCCTCTATCTTGCTCTGTCGCTCCCTCTCTGTCTCTCTGCTGTCTACTACTGCCCTCCTCTGGTCAGGGGAGAACATCACAGTAAAACACAGCAAGGTCACACACAGTGGGATATGAACATGTCCAGTATTTCCTCAAGAACGAAGACGAAAAAGTCTCTCTGTGCGTGGATGTCTTTTTAGAGTTGTCGTCCCGACGCGGTTCACGACAAACCCGGCAGTTTTCTCCTGTAAACAGCTGTCTAGCTTGTTCAGTCATGTTTGTTTTGTAGTGTCGTTGGACTTTTCATTAGCCCTCTCTCTCACACGCATCCCACAAACGGTAAAAACCCGACATGACCCGACAAGACGATGACTCACACGCAGCCCTCGCTGTGCGTCTCTTCCCGTCGGCGGGCCCGTTTCAAGTGTTTCTCGGTAATGTTGTTGTTACTCTCCTGATCGTTGCGACGACCTTGTCCGGCCCCTGTTCCTGCAGCCTGACTCCGGCCACGCCCACCTCGGAAGGCAGCCCGTCGCCGGGGAAAGCGACCCCGCCCCACACGCCGGGCGAACAGGCGCTCCCCAGCGACCTCGACACCCCCGACGGCCTGTCCCCGCTTCAGCCTGAGATCCAGCAGCTCCCCTTCCCTGAGGTAAACCTGGCCGCCGCTAAACACACATCCAAACACTCACATCTCAGTAACTATATCGTTTTTATTTTATTTACCTATGGTGTTTTCTCATGTGTGTGTGCCAGGTCTCCACCAGCCTGCTGGACTCCAGCGCCCTGCGCTCCAGGGCCCAGCTGGGTAAGAAGCGGGGCTCTCGCTCCAGGCCCACCAGGGCAGCCAGGCAGAGTGCCGCCCTGGCTGGGCTCCCCGAGGGCCAGGCTGGCTCTGGAGAGGACTGGCGCTACCGCGACTCCACAGGTCAGAACTCTCGACTCTTACTGCTAGCTGGTACATACAGGTCTGACACTGAGCCCGGATCTCACTTGGAAGACACTGAGAAATGAAAACGTTGTCTTGTGGTCCGTCCTCAGAGGAGAAGGTGCAGGCCAAGCAGGAGGACTCGGACTCAGAGGAGCAGACTCACCCCCGGCCGGCTGCCTCCCAGCCCCAGAGAGTCCCCCTCTTCCCTGGGATGGACCCCCTCGCTCTCAAGGTGAGACCTCCACAGAGGGTGGCAAGAAGCGGACTGAAATCGTTTGTTTCTGTGTCATGTTTGCAGTGCCGTCATCCTCCTCTCTGTTCCCCCAGGCCCAGCTGAGGAAGAGAGGCGACTCGGACAATCAGACAGAGGGCCTCGCCCCTTCTCCCTCCCTGCTGTCTCGCTCTCCTAAATCTCCCTTCCTCCCCCAGGCCTCCCGCGTGCTGCCCCCTGCTGGGGGGAAAGAGAACGGGTGAGAGAGAGAGAGAGAGAGAACACCAGGAAGCGTACCATCCCGTATCTAGCCGCTAAACAAATAAGCCAGTAATGATTGATTGGGCCGTGCTAAGCCTCTGTCTGTTTGGATTGGTCTTAGAGAGGAGGCTTCGCCGCAGTGGCTGAGGGAGCTGAAGTCGAAGAAGCGCTCGAGTCAGTATGAAAACGACAGCTAAGTGTGAAGGAGCAGGTGTGTTCTCTCTCTCCATCCAGTTTCTCCTCATCGGTCGAGTGAGGTTTTTGCCTGTTAGTCGCGGTCACTTTGAGGAATGTGCGTCTTTGTCTCCCCTCTCTGCAGAGGGACGCCTTAAAACAGAAGAATCTGTCGGAGAATTTGAAAACAGAAGCCTTAACCTTCGACCTCTCTGAGCCGATGGGAATTCTGCTGCTGCTGCCGCTGTTTGTTTTGACGTCATCGTCTGTTTGCCTGTTTTCTCCATCCTCTTCCTGCCCGGGTTGTATACATGTGCATGGTGCCTTCCCCTGAATATCTCGGCCTTTTGGATGACAGACGCGTGAGGGAAGACGACATCTGGCGGCTCGGCTCGTCCCGTATCCTGCTCGCTTCCCGGGGCCCTGCGTGCCAGGGCGACCTCCGCATAGACACTTTACCCTCTCACCTCACTGGGGCACGACGGAAGGGGAGGAACCTTCTTTCCTTTTTGGGTTGCATTTCAGGAATGGTTATCATGTGGGACCACTTGCCTCTTAACCCGGAAGTGCTTTGGTATAAGCCAGAGGGCATTCTAGAACTTGGGGCAAGATCATTTTATCTAGTTTACTCTTTTAAATTGTATTTTTTCAGTTCGGTGTCTGTGGTAAATGTATCCATCTGTCTGTCAGTGCAGGGTTGTTGATTCTAGTCACGCAAGCATTGCCATAAGACAACGTTTCTCAATTATTTTCTTTCCTGATCATAGAGAACAAAAATACCGCTGAATTGATTATCAGCCAGACTGTATATTATATGTTAGTACGTGTAATCATGAAATGTTATATTTGTATCTTTTGGTGATTTGAAAAAGTACATGGTAACAGGACGACAAAGCTAGTTTTGTACTGAGAGAGTTTAAGCTTCACTACAGTAGGGCTCTGGTCCACTCGGTGACTAACGTCACGACATGTAGACACTTTATCTAGACACTTTTATCTGAGGGGGAAAGATGTACGTTTTGGGGTTCAGTGTCGTTTCCATAACTACCTTTCTAATTGTGGGGGTGGGGGGAGAAAAGGAGAGGAATCGTCGGTGGACGCACCCACACACTAATGCACTCGCACGTACACACTAATGCACACACGGTTTTGCGTGAACACTTCTAACCAGCCTGTCATTCCTCTCCGCCCCCCCGCGCTGTACCTCCTGATGTAAGATCACCTGACTGAGTGTGTGTGTCCGTGACGGATGAGAGAGTGAGAATTGCGAGGACAATGTTTTTGTGTTAACGGTGGCGTGTCTCTCGAGAGCCACACATTCAACCTGTACTGCTAAGCTTACGTTTTTGTACGGATGTTATAAAGAGAAACACGGTGTGCGAGCGTGTGCGTGTACAATCTCTTCTCCCGCACAAAGGTCGACTCTAACGTTTAGACCGTGACGCTGTCGCGCAGGGCGGCACGAGAACTTCCTCTCAAGCCAGAAGAGATGTTTGTGTTCTGTCGTGGTTCCTTCCTCTTGGGTATACTACGTACTTTGAAATGATGCTGCCCTCTATTTTGCTGCACACGACCGCGATAATTTGCACCACATTTTGGATCTCCAAGCGTATCTGACCTCCCCCCCCCCTCTACACACACACACACACCACCCTGTTGGCCTGTCTGGGCCCACCCTGACCCCCCCCCACCACTCCTCCATTTGCTTCCGGCCATACATCCACCTCTGCTGCCGTGAAGCGCTTTGTCACTGGATGCACTCCAGCCTTGTCTCAGTCACGTCTGCATTTCCACGCTGGGTGGAACCAAGCTGGGGTGTCGGTGCAAGCAAACGTGTTGTCAGTTTCCTCTGGAGTCCCCTACCGTGTGTCTGACCCCGATGCTTTACTTTGTCATGACATGTTTTAGTTGGGAGGATTTTGTTTGTTGCTTTTTTAAATCTTTTTTTTCTTTTTATTTCAACTGAAATATGTATATTGCACTGTGTTGTAAAGCCAGTGTTCAAAAGTGTAAATTCTTAATAAAATTTAACTGAGGAGAATCTCTTGATTTGGTCACTTTTTGCGGTCTATATTGCTTTTCTGTTTACAGTACATGCACCTTCACCTCACGACCCCTCCTCCAGGCCAGCTAAGGGTGTGGGATGTGCTCTGGGATGTGCTCTGGGCACGTGACGCCACAGCCAGGTCACACTCCCTGTCACTTAAGAACTAGTTTGCACACGTGAGCCAAGTGTCGTTATCATTCCCGAGTCTTACAGTAGGGTGTGCGTACGCTCGGGTCTTGGCAGTCTGGCGTCCTCGCCGTCTGCTATCTTCCCTGAGGAGCGTGAGGAGGTTACGGCGATGTCTAGACTGGGTGTGGTCGGCGGGGGGGGGAGAGGGGGAAAGAGAGCGGGTGAGGTGTGTGCGCCCGTTTGTGCTGAGGGCGACGGTTTAGTGAATCCTCTTGGCTCTCCTCTCCGTGTGCCCGCACACACGGCGGTCTGGCAGCCAGGCGGACGGGCAGGGGAGAGCGTGCCAACACAGCTGCCTATTGAGAAGCAGCGTTATGGACACAATGTGAGCGACAGACTTGCTGTATCGACAGCTCCCCCTTTTCTGCTGTTGTGGCCAGAAATAAACCATAAATACCCCCCTTCGTCTGCTGTCCAATGGCTCACCCCACCAATCACCAAGTGGCAGCATAACAAGAGAACCCTACCACCAACACAGAAGACTTATCCAGGTAAAACCGGGGCGATATTGGAAACTACAAGTTAGAGAGACGGCAGACATCGTGATTTTTGTGCGGGAATTTGGAGGGAAAAGTTCCTCCCCAGAAAGACTGTTGAGAGTAACACATTTGGTTTAAGGAACATAGTTTGATTTCTCGATAGACCCCAAACATTTGAGCATTTGCATGAGGATTTGATAACTTTGTATGACCTAGACTGAGGTAAGAATTTGCTTTAACAACTAACGTACAGTTCTGATGATTCAGATCCGCCGTATAAGTAAGGGGAGAGACATTTGCATGATAGAGAGTTTGGGGCTTATTCGGATGGATCAAGAGAGGCTCCAAAAAAACTTCTGTACAGATAAATAACATTCATATAGATATTATAACAGGATTGCATGATGTCATGATGAGGTGTTGACAGGGTCTTCATAGCGATGGTAAACAACGCTTCATTCTGCACACATGGCGGGCAGCAGCATTTAGTTTGTATCTTTTGTTTGTTTGTTTGTTTGTTGTGTGTGTGTGTGGTGCTCATGAGAAGACACACAGTGAACCAGTAGCATGTCGGAGACGCAAGGTGCACCTGAGCAGCTGGCTGCAGGAAAGAGCCAGGGTGGGGCAGGAGCCATTTACAAGGTCCTGCGTCTTTCCAACTAAATCTACTCCGATTCTCATTCATTCATACCTTCTGTGATCTTTCTTCTGCTGTATCTCTTCATTCTTTCTCTCCTTTACACTCAAATACATCATCCCTTGCTTTGTTTTGTTTACTTTCATGTATCTCCCCAGGTCTTTCTACCTGCTATATCTCCCTCCCAATGTCACCGTGTTCCAACTTGTCTTCCCTCCTTGTATTCCCATCCAGGTGGTGCTTTTTCGAGTTTGAGAACTTCCAGGGCAAAAAGGCAGAGTTTTCTGCCGAGTGTAAAGATGTGTCCGAGAAAGGCCTTGAGAAGGTTGGCTCTTTGCTGGTTGAGTCTGGCCCGTAAGTAACGAAGCGTTCAAACATGTATTGTGGAGTGAAAAATATCACAGGTATTTGTTAATGTGCTGACACAGTCACGCACAAACACCTATATTGCAACTGAGCTGTAGTCACTGTCATATTATGGCTGGAATTGAAAGCAGGCATGTGTTATTATCTCCAAAACTGTGAGGAAAAGTCTCATGTGAGGTTGACAGCCTTTCCCCTCTCTCCTCCTCTCAGATGGGTGGGCTATGACAGCCAGGGCTTCACAGGCGAGCAGTTTATCCTGGAGAAAGGCGAATATCCCCGCTGGGACACCTGGACCAACAGCCAGTACAGCTACTCCTTCCTCTCCATGCGGCCCCTCAAAGTGGTGAGTGGCCCCTCAGACCGCACTCTCGCCGAACCCTCTACGACCGTGACATCTCCACCTCAGACTCTCACCGACCACCTCAGCGTTAGAACCAACCGACCGCCTCGATATAACGCTCCACTTGTCCACACGTGTATCTGATTGATCTCGACATTCACACATATATCCTACTCTTGCAACCTGATTCTCTCATCCCTGTCCGTTATCTGACGGAGCATTCCGGAAGAGCTTCCCTTTCCTCGCAGATGAGCCTGTCGATACCTTTTCAGCATCCACTGACCACCTGTCGCTTACCGGCTTCCGCTCATGCTCTGCGTGTGTCTGTGTCTCCCCCTTCAGGACGGCGCTGACCACAAGCTCCATCTCTTTGAGAACCCGGGCTTCACCGGCAGAAAGATGGAGATAGTTGATGACGACGTGCCCAGTTTGTGGGGACATGGTTTCCAAGACCGCGTGGCCAGTGTCAAGGCTCTCAACGGAACGTAAGCCAGGACCTCTCTTCAGTCACCCTTCGCCTCCCTCCGTTAAATGCATCTCTCAGACTCCATCTCTTTTTCTGTTTTTCTCCAGATGGGTGGGCTACATGTACCCAGGCTACAGGGGGCGCCAGTATGTCTTCGAGCGCGGAGACTTCAAGCACTGGAACGACTGGGAGGCCGCCGCCCCTCAGATCCAGTCTGTCCGTCGCGTGCGTGACATGCAGTGGCACAAGAGGGGCTGTTTCATCGTCCCCGCCCCTGCCCCAGCCCCTGCCCCAGCCCCTGCTCCTGCTCCTGCCCCTGCCCCAGCCCCCGCACCCCCCAGCCCCCCCTGCCGCAGCCGGCGCCAGTTGAAGAGATCCACAAGCCCCCCCCAGAGCCTCTCCCAGGCCGCGCCCAGCGCGCTCCCTCTCCCTAAACCCCCTCCCCCCCTCCCTCTCCCTAACCATGGCAAATGCTGCTCCTGCCTAGTGAGAAGTGCTATGTATGTTTCAGTGGTGAATAAACTTGTTTGACCAGGAACTGGACACGCTTCATTGTTTTGTTACTGTGGTTTGTGTCCTTGGAGGAGTCATAAATAGGGGTGGTTAATGGCAATGATGAACTCTTAACACACCAACACACACGCTGGGGCATCCTGTTGTCCATATTTCAACATTTCCATCTTTCTGTTTCTGGCCCATCTAGGTCCTAGTCTTAGTAACAGTAGAAGGGAAAGTCACATGACAGCTCACGGCCATATCTGTAGCACATCACTGGAGGTAATGATGTCATTTGTAGCACATCATTGGAGGAAATGATGTCATCTGTAGGACACACATTCCCTTCCATTGGCATCCTCGTATTACATGTTGCTCCATGTGTATATTAATATGAACACAAGAAGGAATCTCTTAAAACGATTGCATTGCACCTCAAGTTCTCCAACAACTGTTGGACATCTTCCATGACAGATAAAGTAAGATGTGAAAGCACAACAAAGTCATGTTGAAGACATTTCAGATCAGGAACCCCCCCAAAAAACGAAAACATGGCATCTGTGTCTTATGTTGTCACAACCAAACATGTTGCACAGGTGCAATCACATACTGTAAGACATCCATTTTGTTAACTATTGTTGGTAGTTACACAAAAAGCTAAGATGGCTTCCAAAAACAAGATGGCTGCATCTCTAACTCCACCGAGGTCTGATTGAATAGAACTCTAGTGAGTTGCCATGCCGATTGCCCTGAGGGAGTTGCGTAGTCCATGGAGACACTCTGACCACCAGGGACCACTGTGTTTTCAGCTAGAGGGAACAGCGCCAGACTGAACTTGCCACAAGTACATTTTATTGACAACTGACACATGAACAGTCAGTGTCTTGTGTTCAAGTGCAAAGAACATGCTTGAGGAGTTTGAGACACCTGAGTTTAGCACCTGTAACAGAGCTCATTGTAAAGTAGGTGTCTGGTCATAAACTGCGAAAACAAATATAACTAAGTGTGGTAATTGTGTTTTTAGATGTTAAATCTAGTTGGACTTGTTTCTAGTACAGTACAAATGGCTCATCTAATGACCTAATTTAAGTACATATTATTTAAAGGGATCTTATCAAGTGAATTTGTCCTACTACACTGCCATCCAAATGTACTTGTTTTTAACATAAGGGCAAAGGGTAAGAGTTAAGGGCAAGCTCATAGCAAATATTTGTTATGCTTAAATTTGATAGGCCATTTTAGCAGTGTAGGCATGTGCAGGATTGAAAAGTAACAACAAATACATTGTTCCTGAACAGGTACCTGGTAGAATAATGGGAATTTGACTCTGTTTATTGACTGTTCTCTCTATGATGTAACACACATATTTTATGCCGGTGTGAAAAGATAGTCCTAATAAATGAAACCGCTACCTTACATCTGTATCAGATTTTTTTCCCTCTAAATTTATACCAGTTGTTCAAACCATGTACCAGTTTTAAAATGTTCATACCAATAATTATACATGTTTATTGCTTCTGTCATTTAACCTTTGAAGAGAGCAATCTCTCCTCTCACTACGTACCTCGATTCCACTACTAATGTGTAACTAAATTCAAGGCCTACAACCATTATGAGACCTTCTGTCACCTTACAGCATTTTCTGTGTTCATTAAGTGTAATGTTCTCCTGTCCTGATGAATGAAATTAAATGCTCCCTTGTTAACAATTGGACAAACTGGTGTGCAACTCTGCTCTTCTCTTGCCAACTGGAAGAAGCTGGCATGTCCAGTCAACAGTTTTGTCTGCTTGATACAGCTGAACTCGGGGGTCAACCCTCTCCATCTTTGGCACAGATGAGAAGAACGACATGATATGCCAAGCCCTTAAAGCACTGTGCTTACACATTACTCCCCATCCCCAAATTAAACATGTTTGTCAAAGGACTGTGATCATTAGCCCACTGTAAACCTCAGTGGGTCAACTGTTTAAATACAGTAAATGCTGTTTTAAATGTAGCTATCTGGTACACTACCTCTTCTATCTCTAAACTTCTTGTGCATCTCTCCCTCTCTTTCTCTCACTTCGCTCGACCCTCCTCTCTCTCTCTCTCTCTCTCTCGCTCTCCCGCTCTCTCGCTCTCTCGCTCTCTCGCTCTCTCGCTCTCCCGCTCTCCCGCTCTCCCGCTCTCTCGCTCTCTCGCTCTCTCGCTCTCTCGCTCTCTCGCTCTCTCGCTCTCTCGCTCTCTCGCTCTCTCGCTATCCCGCTCTCTCTGGCTCTCTGCTCTCTCTCGCTCTCTCGCTCTCTCGCTCTCTCGCTCTCTCGCTCTCTCGCTCTCTCGCTCTCTCTCTCCCCCTCCTCTCTCCCCCTCTCTCTCATAGTCCAGGCATACAGCCTATCTCATTGTAAGTGTGGGACTCTTGGCACAAGTTGTGCTGAATCATGTGGATATCAAACAATGACCGGCTGGACAAAATTGACAACTAATGAAATAACTTTGAGGGGGCGTGTGAAGGAGTGCAGGCAGAGCAGTGACCCCAGGCCAGCTTGCTCGGCCTATTGCAAGCTGGTCTGGAGGGTAGTTTGGACACAGAGGACTGTTGGCAAAGTTTCCACCCCTGTGCGCGCCGTATAAATTGAGCTGGGCATGCCATCACAAACACATTGGCACAGACAGGTACTGGTAAGAGATTGATGTCCGGCGCCCTCCTCATTTTCACAATGTTATACGCAGATCTTTTTCTCATTTTTATTCATTAATTACATGTAGAACTAACTTTGTTTTTGGTGTTCACGGATTCCGAACTTTACAAGTGTGCCGTGAAAAGATGTTCTAAACAGCCAGTGGACCGTTTTACCTTTCAAATTGAATTTGGAAATACTTCTAGTCAAAAAGTACTGTAGTGGTTTGTGACAGCAACAACAGAATGCTTTTTGATGTATTTTCGAAGGAGAGTGACTCCCTCACCTCCCTTGTTGACATACCTATTGCTTTTATCGGGCCAAACTGTAATAAGCCACGCAGGAAAACATACTTAGTGGACATCCGGTGGATCCTAAACATGTTTTCTCATTTCTCCAAATGTTTCTCTGTCTCCTCTTAGTTCCATTAAAACCCATCCAGTTCATTATGGCCACAGACCACCAGAACCCTGCATCTAAGCAGCAGCAGCCAGGCACCAGTGCTTTCAAGGTAAGGCGGAGTGGAGCAGGGACGAGGGCAGCCCATGGGACAGTGGAGAGCTTCCACAGTCCACACAAACCTACTGTTTTGACGCTATTTGGATACATTCCTGTTCGGTAGACGTAGCCCTCGCATTGAAGTAGCCTTCGGTCATTTTCCCCTCTTCGTCCACAGTTGATCATCTATGAGCAGGAGAACTTCCAGGGACGATGCCACGAGCTGACTGGTCCCTGTAACAACCTCCTGGAAGCAGGCGTGGAGAAAGTGGGCTCCATTCTGGTGCTGTGTGGACCGTGAGTGTGGGGCCAACAGAGAAAGAGCCAGAGACAGAGAGAGGCAGAGAGAGAGAGAGAGAGGGGACAGAGAGACAGAGAGAGAGAGGGGGACAGAGAGAGAGAGAGAGGGCGCTGGGGTAGAAGTTTCCCGTGAAACACGGCACATAGATACAACAGGAAATAGATGAATCCATGACCCTTTCCCTTCTCCACCCCTTTCTGCCTCCTTTTCAGATGGGTGGGATACGAGCAGGCTATGTGCAAGGGGGAGCAGTATGTGTTTGAGAAGGGGGAGTATCCTCGCTGGGATTCCTGGACCAACAGCAGACGCAGCGACACCATCTTTGCATTCCGCCCCATTAAAGTGGTAAAGCAGCACACCTCCTTCTCTACCGTGAAAAGCTCCACCCAGTCACCAGGTGTGCCGTCACTTGGCAACTGTCGGTTCTGTGCTCCTGGTTAGACTGTGTTCTCTTTGTCTCGCTCTCTCTCAGGACAGCCAGGAGCACAAGATTGTCCTTTATGAAAACCCCAGCTTCGCTGGGAAGAAGATCGAGATCATAGATGACGATGTCCCCAGCTTCCACGCGCACGGTTACCAGGAGAAGGTCTCCTCTGTCAGAGTTCAGAGTGGCACGTGAGTGACCGACGACAGATTTCTGCATCAGTGTCAAGACACTGATGTCACTGATTTCAGTGACATTCACCCAAAGTATTTAACCAGTCCCAGCACAGGGATCCTTTCTAAATGCGTGTCTTCTTCTCTCTTCCACGCCATGGCTGTCACATCTATGCTCCTCTTGCACCAGTTGGGTGGGGTACCAATATCCTGGATACAGAGGTTTCCAGTACCTGTTTGAGAAGGGGAGTACAAGGACAGCACAGAGTTCGGGGCACTGATCCCTCAGATCCAGTCTGTTCGACGCATCCGGGACATGCAGTGGCACCAGAGGGGAGCTTTCCACCCTGCCACCTAAGCTTGTGACTCTTTCCTGCGCCAACACCTTGCTGCCTGTGACCCCGATCCTCCCAGCTCTTTCCCCCATTCCCTCGACCCACTCAAATTTGCATCGAAAATGCCTCTTGCAATTGTTTTAGTTGCACCATTCTTCTAAAGCAAATGAATAAATCATTGTTGCCTTAGACTATATTTGGAGTGTTCATTTGGTGTGTTTACACAGAAACATTTAGTTTGTACAACCACTTTATTCGCTGTTTATACATGCAAGACAAAAACAGTGGAAGAAAGGAGAGAAATTTGCATGTGATGACGTAATTTCCTATAATGCGTAAACACCGGAAGCGTATCAGCTAGAAGCTACATGAGGCTGTATACCTCTATGGGCTGTACAAAGCTAGCCAGTTATATAGCCTAGCTTACGTATCATCCCTGACTTTCGTAGAATAAGACCCATATCTTTGAGCGGGGATATTTATCAAGAACAGACGTTAAACGCCTGGGAGATTTGGTAATGCGTGTAACTTATTGGGAGATAATTCGTTTATCTTGCAAGCTTGTTAGGTAGCTAAGCTAAAATATCTAGCTAGCTAGTCTCTATAAAGCTTTATCTTGCTAGTTGTCAATATGTCAAAATGTAAATAACTGTCATATAGAGTAAATTATTATCTAAAAACCAGCGATCCAAAAGGAATGTGCTGCGTTTACTAACACCATTCATCCATAGCTTTTTGCTTCTGTTTCAATGTGTGCTTTGTAGCTGTGAATCGTCGCCATGTCCTTCCAGCTCTTTGCTAACTAGTATAAACTTGGATTCACAGACAACATGCCTGTCCTCTGCAGCAGCTGTGCAGAGAAGCGTGCGGTGCTGAAACGTCCTAAAACGGGACACTCTCTCTGTAAAGAGTGTTTCTTTTGGGCTTTTGAGGAGGAGGTGCACCAGACAATACGTTTAGCAAAGCTCTTTAAACAAGGAGAGACTGTTGGAATCGGTGCCTCTGGTGGGAAGGACTCCACTGTGCTTGCACATGTCATGAAAGTCCTCAACGAACGTTACAGCTATGGTCTTAAACTCATGCTGCTGTCTGTGGATGAGGGCATCACAGGTTACCGTGACGATTCCTTGGAAACGGTGAAGAGGAACCAGCAGCAATACGACCTGCCTCTTAAGATAGTGTCCTATGAGGAGCTGTACGGCTGGACAATGGACGCCATAGTCAAACAGGTTGGACTGAAGAACAATTGCACTTTCTGTGGAGTTTTCCGAAGGCAGGCGCTGGACCGGGGAGCCATTATGCTGAAAGTGGACAAAATATGCACAGGTAACGTAAAACATGCAAACAAAATCACAGTGATCTCAAATCGACGTGTCATCGTCTAAACGCACGTCTCGCACCGTTCAGGTCACAACGCAGACGACGTGGCCGAGACGGTTCTGATGAACGTCCTCCGAGGGGACATCGCCCGCCTTCGCCGCTGCACCTCCATCAGCACGGCCAGCGAAGGGGGAGGGCGTGGGGGAGGGCGTGGTGCCCCGCTGCAAGCCCCTCAAGTACGCGTACGAGAAGGAGATCGTCCTCTACGCTTATTTCAAGAAGCTGGACTACTTCTCCACGGAGTGCATCTACTCCCCCAACGCCTACCGCGGCCACGCCCGGGCCTTCCTCAAGGACCTGGAGGCGGTGCGGCCCAGCGCCATCATGGACGTCATCCATTCCGGGGAGAACCTGTCTGTGCGGGAGGACGTGAAGATGCCCGTTCAGGGGATCTGCGGCCGCTGCGGCTACATCTCCAGCCAGGCCCTGTGTAAGTCCTGCGTCCTGCTGGAGGGCCTGAACCGAGGCCTGCCCCGGCTGGGGATCGGGAAGCACCACCGCCTGCACGGGAAGATCCTCGCCCAGCAGGCCCTCACCCCGCAGGAGGAGAGGAAACTCAAAGCTGTGGACTTCTGAGAACCACGGAACCGCCGACGGAGTGGGTTCATGACACGATGCATATCTCTCAAAAGTGTCCCAAAGCCAAATATGATAGGTTGTTTTATTTGTATTTGAATTAACCTGCCACCTCAATAGTAGCTATCATAGACAGGTTAGGAGTCAGTGGGTACAATAATTCTTCCCTGCTAGTTTCTGGATTTTGAATACAGTTCACATGATACTAGTGCCTAGTTCAAAATATGATGTGCATAATAAAGTTTTATGGTACAACAAACATGTTTAATATCTGTATAATAAATTGTTATATTTATTTTGCATTCCTATTCCAATTTTTTTTATGGTTATTGCTTCAGTTCTTATAATGATGGCTGTACCTGACAGTTGTGAATTTCCAGAAAAGTGGGCTCTCCCTTCACACACAGTTGGTTATTTGGACAGGTACAATTACAAGAGCCTTGTCCTCATTAAGTGCATTTATGTTTTACATTATAACATTTCAACAAGTGTTATAAAGTATATTCATAAAAAGAATGAGTGGAAATGAATGATTGAAGTCTCAACTAAAACTGGCCTCCAGGCCTGGTTTAATAAGGATTATAAATGTGACTTCCCTGACAAAAGTGTTTTATTTCCATGAAACATAAACGTTCTTGTTGTATAAGTGTTTTTAGTGTTTGGAGAGAAGTAACAATATTTCTTTCCAACAATGTTTCCTTTGTAATGTATCCATGTATCAGTTCTAGTCGCTAGAGGTCTCTCATCCGTCTGCCGAGGATAGCTTCTTTCATGTTGGATGCGCGTCCCCGTGAAGCAGCCTCCACAAGCACAGCACGGCGCGGTCTTGTAACTTCTGACCAACTTCTTCGGCAACGGGGAAGTTTTGGAGAGCAAATCCCGGACGCTGAAAAAAGTCTCAAAGTTATTAAGAAAGAAAACATTTCCAAAGGCAGGCCCCAAGTATGGAAGACTTAGGTGAGCTATTTTGAGGGGTTTTCTTCTTCTGGTCATTGGTGTTTGTCCTGTGTAGCGGAAAGTACGGTGGACGCTGAAGCTAATGTTTTACGACGAAGCTGCAAAGATTGCTTTAATTTTGGGATAACCGACTGCATCCTGTAAATTCGATTCGTAGTCTGTCCCGAATAGATTTAACATTATTTTTGAGTTTAGTGCAGTTGATAACCACCTTTTAAATTGTATCTAATGTACCTAAACTACCCACTTTCTCTGTTGTTAATTATCTCAACAAAAATTGTTGAGAACAACATGCGCCATTAATCACCTGTAAAGGATTTTAATTGTGATAGAGCCAGACTAAAGTATCAATCCTAGTCCGTTATATCAGTAAACCTTGTTATTATGTCAATCCCAACATGAGATGCTATTGAACATGCCTTTATGGTTTTGTTCAAGATCAACAAGGTAGAAGGTCAGATTGAGATGCAAGTATAAAGTAAAATGTACGCCTACATTTTCCTCAATGACCACAGTCAAACAAAATTGCTGCCCATCTCAACCCTTGATAGATGATTGCAATTGTTGCATTTTGCATTTGGAGAAGTTGATGTTCCTCAAAGTCTTGGTCCGCCTGTGATACTTTGTATAGTTATCTATTTTAACTCATTTGACTCATGCTGACTGAGTGTCAGAGTAGCCTATATTTGCAGCTGAATGGCTCGACAGTTCATTCTTATAAGGACATGCATCATATACCTCCACACAAAGAGACACCTGGAGCCACTGCAAACAGATACTGAAGTTTGACCTGGTAAATACAAGTGCACATATGTGTGTACACACACACATACACACACACACATAAACACACCCGCCACATGCATGTCATGCACAGCAAGCTGTAGTGTAGAGAATGAAAACCAGCGCTATTCTATTTTGTGTATGTGTCTCGTTGACCTGTCAACTGTGCGTCACAGTTCACTGACCTCTCACCCCAGGCCTTGAACTCTGAACTACTAATTTTGTTTTTACAGTCTTTATCACCTGGCCCATTTTTCTAAATATGTCCACCAGAGTATTATCAAATAAAATAGTCTTTTATCATTAAACTACACGTGAAGACCCCAGTCCTAGTTTGAATAAAACATAGTCCACCACTGTAGGGACGGCCCAAAAACAGCAGTTAGATGTGCCTTTGGATTGTCTAAGTGGAGAGATGAGGAGCCTTATTTTGTGCGTGCCCTGCTCAGAGAATACCTTTGGGTCGTATTAGATGCTAAAGCCGCCCCGGGCCAGTGAAAGGGCCGATTGTTAAGCGAGAGGGAGCCTGCAGTCTCCCTTAAGTCGACCGGCCGAGGGAGAGGGGGCGAGGCCGCTGCGGAATGTTTCACATCACTGTTTGTCAGGGTCCAAGGGCAAATACTCACCGGGTCACGGCTCACCTCCCTCGCCCACTCCCGAGATCCACGAAACGCTGCCCTCCGAAGAGGGGAGTCCCCACGTTCAACCCCCTCTCTCTCCACCACCCTCCCACCCCTCGCTCAGAGATGACTGGGAGTGGGTTGCGGCGGTGACATGCTGGTGGAGAAACCCGATCAGATGCCCCACCATCGCAGGGCCTGACCCACCGCCCTCTCCCCTTTCCCCTTGGCTCTCTCTGTGTGTGGAGATGCTCCCGCAACTGACCCTCACCCAGATTCCATAGTGGAGTTTGGGGATTCCATAGTGAATGCTGCTTAGAAGAGGCCTCTGGTTTTCCAGCCCCGGCCGAGGGTGGGTGGGTGGAGGGAGGGGGAGGGGCATTCTAACTGTTGTTCCAGGGACCAGGTGGCGTACAGCCCCCAGCAGTACTGATGTGGCCTCGGGGGGGCGAGCCCTCCCCCCCCAGGTGTGACTCTTAACCACATGTGACGGCCAGACACGGTGTCGGTGTCAGAGGGGCCTGCCTCGCCGAGGGTGTTTGATTTGGGGCAGAATGTGAAGTCAGCCCCCTGCTTCGTGTGAATTCCTCAGGCTCCTGTGAGGTCTAGGGCAGAGCTGGGACTGACCCCGAGGGTCTGGAGCCTGACAGGGATCTAAGGCCCTTATCTCCGCCCTGGGGTACATTCACCACAGGAAGACATTAGAACTTCTGATTGTGAGGAAAGGGTAGCCTATCCCGGAGAGGTCTGACTGCAAACCATCTGTTGATAAGGCTCATCATAGCCCTGTTGTAATCCTCCATTCGCAAGGAGTGCATTAGTAAATTACCTAATCAAAGAGGACTATACTCGCCAGGTCAAGGGAACACTATGCATTTACTGAGTTGAGTGAGGGTGAATGATGAAATAAAAAAAACTAAACATAATAATCACTAAGGATTATTGTCTTTGGTCAGTTGTGGATTCTAGCACGTCAGCACTAAACCGAATGCTACCAGACTAGGCCTGATCATCCTCCCATTGAGAGTTTGGGGGGTTAGGTTGGAGTATATGCTGGCTGATGCACACCACCCCTAGCCTGTGTGTTAGCAGGCTGGCCTTCTGGTCGAATGGGAGGGTCCTGACTGTAAATCAGTCTGGGTCGAGGGCTCCACACCCATCCTGTTCTGGGCCTGGGGAGGGGGGGGAGGCGGGGGGGGGAGCTGCGCGGCTGACATCATCGCTTAGGCAACAGACCCTGCTTTACATCCTGGGGAAACAGCGGAGAAAACAATGAGCAGAATCAGTGTTGTTGGCCAGGAAACGGAGGGAGGGGGGCGGGGGATTTACACTGTCATACGGCTGTTATGGGGGTGTTTTGACTAATAAAAGTCAGCCACACATTCCCCCTGCTGCCTCTCTTGTCTTTGTTTCTCTCTGTGTGTGTGTGTGTCTCTCTCTCTCTTTGTCTCTCTCTCTGTGTCTCTCTCTCTGTCTCTCTCTCTCCCCTGGCCTTGGCTCAGCAAGCAGTGCCGATTATTTTCCTGACGGGTCAGAGTTACTGCGGGAGGAATCCGAGCGCTGGCTGGATTCTTCCCACATTACTCAGGCCGGGACACCCCAGGGCACGGCGTTCAGACCTCAAAGAGCCTCAGTGTGGCTCTGCTCTCGCTGAGCAGCCAGGGGACAGGGCTGCTGTGTGAGAACCGCCTGGCGTTTCCAGGGGACGGTGTGTGTTTCGCAAAGCAGCAGATTACGGAAAGACAAGACCGTCATTCTGTGGGGCTTTTACCACGGTTCCGCCCTGTTAACCTCGCACATTATTCACCGTCGGCTTCTCACACGTACTGTGACACTCTCGCACATTCGAGTGTGTCGGTCGCAGGGCCGACGTGTCTAAAGACGTGGGCCCTGACTCGCCCCGTGTGCCAGGGCAGAAACATAGCGAGAGGGGATAGAATGTTTGAGTTTGTCTTCGCTGTCTGTGTGTCGGTGTGTGACTGTGTACGTACAGTCTTCAGGTTCCCCCTGTCATATGATTTACTGACCCGCGTTGAAGTGCTTGTATTTTTGGTCCAGCTTCTCTTGAGGGGGGAGTGTCATCTTTCGGGCTACAGGACTACTTGGCCGGGTATTTTTAGCGGTGTTTACTTTGAAGCCGTGCCCCCATCTTGCCCGAAGATCTCTCTGTATGTTCTGACGCCCCAACCTCTCTCTCTCTCTCGTACCCCCGTGTGTTCGTGTGGGTCCCCTCCTAAGTGAGTCCTCCATGCTTCGAGCAGGTTCCCCTCTGGGTCTCCTTGTACAGTAGCCTCCCCCCTCCTCCTCCCCCTCCCTCCCTCCCTGCCTGCAGTTCTGTCTGGTATCCCCACCGGCCTCCCCCCACCCCCACCCTGGCCCCAGTCTCTCTTGTTTGATATAAATACCATGCTGGGCTGTGGCCTGATGGGATAATGTTTCTGCCCCGTGGCCAGCTCTGGTCTTTGCTCCCCAGCTATAAACAGGTGAGCCGAGGGCCCCCGGTGGCCCATCGCTGGGTCCCGTGTGTTAATGGGGAAGGATTAGCCAGCCCCCTGCCTGGTTGCTGGGGGAAGCGTGGCTCTGTGGGAGTAGGCTGTGCAGTAAAATCACTGACATCTCTCTCTCTTGCCCTGGAATTCCAAGCACGCTGTACTTTGCGGAAGAGGCCCTGTAATTATCTATTTAATGTTGGATTTTCACCCTCACCCTGACAGATTTCGTTAGTATTTCCGTGTTTTTTTTTCAGTTCCCCTGCGAAATGAACACAACGAGGGTTCTGTTTGACCTCTGGCATGGAGGAACATTGTTTTGCTTGTTTTCTTTTCAAGTTTGCCAGCGTCATGCCAAGCTTCTCTCCTGCCCCCCCCTGCCCTCCACTCCTCTGCCACCCCTGCCCTTCCTCCCTGCCTCCACTCCTCTGCCACCCTCTCTCCGTCCCTAGCGGGGCTTGTTTCTCTGAGGCGGACAGTGGAATGTCTGGAATTCCCCATGCACCTTCCCGCCCATCAGATAAAGGCTGCAGGACTGTGCAGGACTGTGCAGGATTGTGTAGGTGGTGGGGTGGGGGGTTACACAGGCAAGAATGTACACGCACCCACCACACGAAGAAGGGCTCATGCAGTAATAAAAGCAGGACGTACTTGGAAGCGTACTTGGTCTGAACACTATTGAGTTTGTTTTGGGGTTTTTTTGGCAACATGATGTGAATCATTTTAGTGGTTTTATGATGCGATGACGTCGTCTCGGCCTCCCTGGTCTTGGCCTGGTCCTCTGCAGAGTTGATCAGCCTCGCACAGTGGAATCTTGGTCAGGGATGTGTTCTGAAAGAGCTGGACTCTTAAACCATCTCCCCCCCCCCGCTGCTACGGAAAAGATTAGTCTGCTACTTGGATTACTGTACTTGTTTGCATTCTTAATGCCGCTAACTCCCCATGGACAAGCCGGGGCCGCCTCCCCCTCAGTCCATCCCCCCCAGACTCCTTGCTACCCCCCTACAGGACGCACACACCCCAGCCAGATCAAGCCTCCTCTCTGGCGGCTTTGCCGCCTTGCATTAGCCTATCATCTTCGCACCCATGTACAATGAACACTAACTGTATTGCCATACAAAGAAATAATCGATATTTAATCCCATAATGAGATTGTGATAGTCCCTGAGCTGGTCCAGGTTAGCTGAGCTAGCCCTGTTCCTCTGTCCTAGCTGGCAGCAGAGGGGGAGGGGAGGTCTGCATCTGGTAGCAGATATTGAGGAGCTGAGCTGGGCCCAGCGGCCCTCTCCAGATGGGAGGAATAGGGAGGCTGGCTCGCTGCCACCATTCAGGTCGTTCGGTTCCTCCCAGACAGCCGTGGGCCCCACGTCATCCCAGTTGGGAACAGATTGTGTGTACAGAGCATTTTGGGAGAACTGTGTGATTGGGTCTTTATTGGAATTAGGTGACGAATGACTCCATCGCTGGAGTGCCGTACGGAAACCAAAAGTTGGGAAGTCGAGACAATCGGGGGCCTGTGTGCTTCGAGGCCTTTTGTTGTGCGAGCGATGAAGTGGACTTGAGTAAGACCTTGTTTAGCATGTCAGCGCCAGGTGCAGATTATTTTAAGCTGGTAGTTATATTTCAACATGTTTGCCCTGTCTTGGGCTAGGCTACTCGCGGCGCTCACGGCTTTAAATAGGCTCGGTTAGAGAGTGCACGTCTTGAACGTCGAGCCACTGGGCTGGATGGGGGATCTTTCTGTGGCCTTTATAACATCCTCTCTGCCCGGGAGGAAGTCATGTGGTGGGAGGTTGCGGTGGAGAAGTCGTTCGGGGGGCTGCGGCAGCACCACGACCGCGCCTTTCCTACATCTGCAGCGGCGGCTTCCGAAGAACGGGCCGACGAGACGAGAGGAGGGGATGACTCTGCGTGCGTCGGGGGAGTTAATAAATAGAAACCGGTGTGAGGTGTGAGGAATTGGACAGTTTACACTGACCCTGGTGCCTCTCCGAAAACCACGCCCTCCTCCCATGCCTGCCCCAGCACCCCTCAGTCCCTCCCATGTCTCTGCACCCTAGATAGCTAGTGACTACCCGGGGACTGGAACAGCCTGGTGGAAGACTGTGAGTAAAACCAAAACATTGTGGGATTAGCAGACTTGAGATCCAGTGATTAGTCGGTATTTGCGATATTTGAAGAAGCGTCCTGTCTGCGTGTTTGGATAGAATGTGTCGTCTTGCGCCGGTCTGCTCGGGGGAAGCGGGTTTTCTGTGTGTTTGAAGGCTCTCTCTCTCTCTCAGGTTATTTTGTCTTTAGAAGTAACCTGACCTTTATGATTCGCCTCTGAGGCAACGAACCAACTGGTGTTCCCGAGTCGAAGACGTTTCGAGATAAAGCGAGAGTGGACTCCCTTTGCCACTCTAGAGAATGCACGGACATTTTACAGGCTATTCTCGACTGACGGCTGGACAGACTGGGTGATGTAAGCACCTATTTTGTTCCGGCACGTCAACAGCCACTCAGCAGGGTAACACGCTAACCCCCTTAGTTACTGTAGGTGTGTCTGTCCATCTGTCTGAAGGTCTGTCTGGCCCTGCCCACATTGCCTCACACAGACTCTTTGAAAAGGGGAAGTTAAGAAACATTTTTCCAGTGAAAAGGCTTGGCTGAGGTACATGACCAAGCGACATACAGACAGACAGACAAACAGACAGGCCAACAGACAGACAGACAGACAGACAAACAGACAGACAGGCCAACAGACAGGCAGACACCCAGTCAGGTACTGTCAGCAGCCATGTATTTTTAGGCGCTCGCTCGGCTGATTGATGGACAGAGAGAAAGTTTGGGAGGTCCGGGGAGGGAATGTTTACCTGACTTACGGGGTTTAGGCGTGAGCGGGCTTTGTCACAAGCCGTGGCCGTGAGCACGATGACAGGGGCGTGACCTTGGCTCCCGCGGCCAGGACGGCGCCGCGGGCCTCAGTCTTTATGACGTGGCGAGCCAGGTTTGGAACGAGAGGCGACTGTCGCACGCAGCCATCGCTAGGCTAACAGAGCCCCTAACCGGCTGAATCGCGGCCCTCTGTCTGGGGCGTGAGACGTGTTCTAAAGACCCGGTCGTTTCCGTTGCAGACGCGCTGCTGGCGGACCTGGAGTCGACCACGTCCCACATCTCCAAGCGGCCCGTGTTCCTGCCCGACGAGACGCCCTACTCCATCCCCACCGGGGGGAACTCCTTCCAGGAGGATGTGTCTCTCCCGCCCCCGGTCCCTCCCCCTCCCTCAGCCGAGGCCCTGAACGGCTCTGTGATCGACCCCCCCGGGGTCTCTGCACTCCTCCCAGCAGGTGAGGAACCCAGACGCACCCCGTGACACACCCGCCTCATGTCCGTGTCCTCTCTGCACCGGGCTGACTGGATGTGTGTGTGTGTGTGTGTGTGTGTGTGCAGTCGTTGGGCTCGGCCCAGAAGAGCTCGTGGTCCCAGGACAGCAACAGCCCCGACCTGTCCCACGTAGAGGAGGATCACGTCTACAGGTGAGGAGCTAGCCAGCCACACAGCCAGACGCCAGCCGTCTGTCCCCGTTTCCCCTGTAAACAGCCGGTGTCTCTCTCCCTCTATCTCTCTCTCTCTCTCTCTCCTCTCTCTCTCTCTCTCTCTCTCTCTCTCCCTCTCTCTCTTAGCTTCCCAAACAAACAGAAGTCGTCTGACTCCGCCATGAACTCAGCCCTGGGCAGCAACCTGTCAGAGCTGGACAGGCTGCTGCTGGAGCTCAACGCTGTCCAGCAGAACTCGCCCTCCTTCCCCACCACAGGTACACACACACACACACACACACACACACACACTCTCTTGTCAACAGAGGCCTTGTCTAGGAATACAAGGGAAAACATTGACGTGTGTGACGTACGACAGTATCGGCATCAGGCGTTTCCAGGGGAGTTCTTTGTGTGTGTTGACAGAGGAGGCCGCCCCGCCGCTGCCCTCCTGCAGCATCACCCACTACGAGAACGGGGTGGACAAGCCCAAGAGGAACGGCACCCGGGGGGGCGAGGAGGGCCGCCCCACCGTGGAGAGCCTGCTGGATGAGCTGGAGGGCTCTGTTCCCACCACCAGGTAAGAACCCCCCCTCCCCCCTCCCCCCCCCTGGAGCCGGGCTACGGTGTGCTACTGGGGGCTGTGTGTAGGGTGGATGTGGCGGTGTCTCTGTAACCAGCTGTGTCGTGTTTCCCCAGCCCCAGCCCCTCGGTGCTCCACAGTGAGCTGGACACGCCCTCCCAGCAGCAGGCCAGGATCTCAGCCTCCTGTGCCACCCGGGAGCTGGATGAGCTCATGGCCTCCCTGTCTGACTTTAAGGTGTGTGTGTGTGTGTGTGTGTGTGTTGACGAGCGTCTGTACGCTTTTCTCCCTTGATCTGCTTGATCTTTCTCTTTCATGAGTGTCAAGTTCTACTCTGGGTTTGACTCTCTCCTTAACGTCCTCTTCATCTGCTTTCCTCTCCTGTCCTGTCCTGTCCTGTCCTCCAGCCCAGCTCTCTGGGCTCTGTGAACTCTGACCCCGACCTTGATCAGGCGGGAGTCTCCCCCACCCCTCTGGGCGTCCGTCCTCCAGGCCCCGCCTCCACCCCCTCCCTGGCCGTGCCCTCCCCCCTCCTCCCCCCGCGGCCCTTCTGCGACTCCCCCGTGTTCTCGCACCCGGCGTCTCTGGAGCTCCACATCGAGGAGGAGGGGGGGGCGGAGCAGAGGGCCCCGCCCCGCGCGGCCCCGCCCCCGCGGAGCCCCCCCCTCCCCCCTCTCGACGGCCAGCGATCTCGAGGCGGACGCCGTCGTCGACGTGTCGCCCGTCATGCTGTCCTATCAGCACAGGTCCCTGGTTGTCCTCTCCCACGCCTCCAGCCCGTCTCCCCCCCCCCGTACGAGCCCCCTGAGACCAGGGCCCAGTCCCCGGTCCACAGCCCTAAACCCTCGCCCAGTCCCCCCGGCCCCCCCCTGCAAGCCCTCCAGTCCCTCCCTCGAACTCTTCTCAGTGACGATAGAAGAGCTCTCCTGTGAACTCGAGCCCACGGCCAACGGACTCAGCCTCCTGCGGGACCTCGATCTCAACTTCTCCAGCCCGGCTCCCTTCAAGTGCTTCACTCCCCCCCTCGCCCACGCCCCAAAGTCCCCCTCCCCAGCCGGCGTCACCAAGTCCCCCTCTCCCACCCTCGCAGCTCCCAAGCAGCCCTCGCCGTCTCCAGCCACGTACAAAGCCCCCTCCACTCCCGGTGTTCACCAGGAAGGAGCCTAACCCCCCGGCCCAGGGAAGCGCCCCTGGCTGGGCGCGTGTCCCCAGACCCCTCCCTGGACGAAGCCCTGGACAAGCTGCTGTCCATGAGCTTCAGCAAGATGAAGAACGACCACTCGGAGAGGGAGGCCCCTCAGCTGAAGAGGGAGACCCTGGGCCTGAACAGAGAGGCTGCGCGGGAGCTCCACGAGGAGGCCGTCGTGCCCGCCGACCGGAGGGACGTCCAGCCGGACACGAGCACCCAGGACGGCTCGGTGGACGGCTGCATGGACGGGCAGCGGGACGTGCTGGACTGGGCCGACGTGGAGCTCAACATGTCCCTCCACGACGGCATGGACGGCTCCATGACCTCGTACACGGAGAGGCCGTACACGGACGGCAGCATGACCCCCCTGACCGAGGCCAGCTGGATGGACGAGTCGCTGACCCCGTCCTCCTGCCCCGGGACGCCCGACGCCGCCTTCGACCTGCCCCTGCTCCAGCCCGCCGCCCTGGACAGGATGTCTGCCTCGGGACATGTATGGCTCTGCCGCGTCCCCGTCCCCCCCGTTCTGGCTCCGCCCACCTCGCTGAGCCGACTTCGCAGAAATGCACTGTGGCTAGTAACGTGTGCTGTGTCATTGCTAATCTACACGTTACACGGTTAGCTCTCCCGGGGGCTGTTTCACATCCAGATATTTACACATGCAAACAGCTGAATCTGATTGGCTGTATCTTGGTTCTAGCTTTGTGAGATGTAAACCACCACCCCCTCACAGACACACACACACCCCAGTCACCTGTTGTCACCAGTGTAGCATGACGCTTGTAAAGGACCAGTGAGTGCCCTGAGGGTGTGTTGCTAAGCCGTTGGCGAGGGGTGGGGAGGGGACGGGGGGAGGGGGGGGTGTCTGAGCATGTTAGAACCGCATGGAGTGTGACACCGAGCCCAGCGGCTCTCCCAGAACGCTCCACCAGGGCTCCCCCTGCATCCCGGCTTTTGATTGGCTTGCAGTTGGTCCCCTCATCTAACTGGACCCGCCTCCCAGCTGGATGTGCTAACCGGGACTCCTCGATCAGGGGGGCGTGTCTGACGAGATCCTCCCTCTCCCAGCTCAAGTCCGTGATCAGACGCACTAAGGAGACCCCGAACGTGCACCCCATGTACCGCGACGGGCTCCTGCGCAGGAAGATGGGCCCCATCATCGTCAACAAGAGCAGCTCCCAGGACCGCCTCATAGAGGAGCTGCAGGGGAAGCTGGGGATCGGCCGCGCCGAGCGCCGCCGCAAGCAGCCCGACGACTGGCTCACCGAGGGCGTCATCGTCATGTCCAAGCCCCAGCGCTTCCGCCCCGAGGGGGCGGGGGTCGAGGTGGACAAGGTCGGCCACCCCCCCCCCAGCGAACGACACGTTCAGTCGGGGTCACGTCCTCGGCATATCGCCGAGACTGTGTCTCTCCGTTTTGCATTGAGAAATTTCCTTTTTCTTTTTCCTCTCATTTTCCATTGTTGTTGTTCCTGTCTGTCTGCTCTCCTCTCTCCTCCTCAGATCATCATCCCCCCCGAGTCCCCCGTCCCTCAGAGGAAGATCATCCTCCCTCCTCCGTCCCCCCCCGCCCCGCGCCGCCCGCCCCCCGTAGAGGAACGCGCCCCCCCCGCCGCCGCCTGTGAAACTGGCCCCTCTCCCCATGCCCCCACCTCCTCCTCCTCCTCCCCCCCACACCCCCTCCACAACCCCCCCAGGAGCCCATCCCTCCGCCTCCCCCTCCCCAGCAGCCAAAGCCCCTGCCTGTCCCCGTGCAAAGGCCTCCCTCCCCTAAACCGGAGCCCCCTCCGCCCGTCCCCCAAGCCCCGCCCCCCCAGCCTCCACCCGTGGTGCTGCCACCTCCCCCGCCCCCCAAAGTCCTGGTGTCGGTCGGCTGTCAAACAGAATACGACCCCATCTTCCCTCCGATGCAGGCATGGATCTCTGTCCGTTTTCTGTGTGTGATTCGCTCTAAAACACTCTTCTCTTTCACGTTTGTCAACTCAGAACTGTGTGCGTGTGTGCGCGGCGTGTGTTTTGCGTGACACAGAAAAATACTTGTGCTGCTCTGTTCGCCGTCTCACCCTCCGTCCTTCCCCCCCAGATCATGGCTCAGGGGAAGGGCGGGGCCCCCCGGAGGCCCCCCGACGCAGGTCAACAAGCTGGACAACATGCTGGGCAGCCTGCAGTCTGACCTCCACAAACTGGGCGTGCAGACCGTGGCCAAGGGCGTGTGCGGGGCCTGCTGTAAACCCATCGTGGGACAGGTGAGGGGACTCCAGCTGGGTCTCATAGACGCTGGTTCTAAAGCTACGGAATGCTTTTTTTTTCTTTAAACCTTCGCTAGGTCAGCAGGATTATGTCCATTCTGCCTCTTGTCTGTCTGACTAGGTGGTCACGGCCATGGGGCGTACATGGCACCCCGAGCATTTCGTGTGCACGCACTGTCAGGAGGAGATAGGCTCCAGGAACTTCTTTGAGCGGGATGGCCAGCCGTACTGTGAGAAGGACTACCACAACCTGTTCTCCCCGCGCTGCTACTACTGCAACGGACCCATACTGGACGTCAGTAGAACGCGCGCACACACACACATGCGCACGAACACACACTACTTGTGATAGGAGAGTAATATGTCGTTTCGTTGCCCGTGTACAGAAAGTTGTGACGGCGTTGGACCGGACATGGCACCCGGAGCACTTCTTCTGTGCTCAGTGCGGATCGTTCTTTGGCCCGGAGGGTGAGTACTCTCCTCCCGCCCCCTTCCCTCCCCCCCCCGCACGCCCCCCGTCCCTTCAGACGTTCAGTCCCGCTAACCCCGCGCTTCCCGTGTCCCCCCCCTCCATCAAGGCTTCCACGAGAAGGACGGCAAGGCGTACTGCAGGAAGGACTACTTCGACATGTTTGCGCCCAAGTGCGGCGGCTGCGCCCGCGCCATCCTGGAGAACTACATCTCCGCCCTCAACTCCCTCTGGCACCCCGAGTGCTTCGTCTGCAGGGTGGGTACCGCTCGACGCCCCCTCTTTGTCCCGACAACCAAACAGCGTGCTGTTGCTCATGCTCATCACCCCCCCCCCGATCCGTAACACGTGTCCCGCCCTGCTCTCTTTGTTTCCCCCCCCCCTTCGCAGGAGTGCTTCACCCCCTTCGTGAACGGCAGTTTCTTCGAGCACGACGGCCAGCCGTACTGCGAGGTGCACTACCACGAGCGCCGCGGCTCCCTGTGCTCCGGCTGCCAGAAGCCCATCACCGGGCGCTGCATCACCGCCATGGCCAAGAAGTTCCACCCGGAGCACTTTGTCTGCGCCTTCTGCCTCAAGCAGCTCAACAAGGGCACCTTCAAGGAGCAGAACGACAAGCCCTACTGCCAGGGCTGCTTCGTCAAGCTGTTCAGTTAGAGGGGGAGCATGACAGAGAGAGAGAGAGAGAGAGAGCGAGAGAGATAAAAGAGAGAAAGTATACGCCTGTATGTATTCAAGTGAGTTTGGGAAAAGGGGGGACACCGAATGTTTCTCCGAAAGGGTGTATTCGAGGGATGTCTGCGTACAGATGTCTAACTATGGAATTATGTATGGCTCAAGTATGTAGGTGTCGGTATATGTAGTTTAGGTATAATGTGCAGGAGATTCCAACAGTCTCCCGTTGGCGCCTGGAGTGTAATGGATCTAGTCAGGCTGCGGCCTGCCTCTGCTCTCTTCTGAAGCTCAAACTGCGTGGTTTTCTTCAAGCCCTAACAGTTAACCTGAAATAGTTAGGGTACGTGCTTGCTGACGTGAACACTGTACGAACACATTGAAACACATGACAGGTGTTTGAGGTATGTCGCTCACTGGCTGAGTGTTTCTGTTTGAAACCATTAAAAATGTGTCTATGTTATAGCAGGAAGCAGGCATTAAGCAGTTGACCTGTTGTTTTCTTTTTTTCTAATCTCGTGAAAACTTTGCTCGACTGGTTAAAGAGGCTCTCGTGACATGTTACCACTTTTCTCACCCTGTGACCGAACAGAACTGAACGTATAATTGTAGCATTGACTGGAAATAGGCTGTCAGTAGTCAGATTTATTTTTGTACTTGTGACTGCATGGTCAAGACATCAACACCCTCGAGGACTCGCACAGGTTTATAGATACCTTTTCTGACTCATCACATTAACCCTCGTGTACTTTCAATGAGTCATTCAGTAATTCAAAATTCTAAGATATCACTGTAACACATTTAGTTGGAAAGCCGTCTCAGGTTTCAATCAAGTCTAATTTCCTCCTGAAGATATCCTGAAGCATTTTTTGTAAATATTTTCAATGTATTCTCGTTCAAAGCGCTGGTCATTTCACATTGAATGTCCATCTCTTCAATAACCACTCTTTCAGAGACCTGAGAAGGGCCAGCAGACATCGATGCATTTCACATTTTGTCAAAAGCATTATTGCAAAGAACACCCCAAGTTGCCTACACAGTGGCAATCGTTTTTTGCAATGATCCGCACCAACACTTTGTCATTGTAGCCGTATAAAAAAATCTTTGTCGGGTCCTTGATTCCATATTCTTCAAGGATTTGATTTCTTTGCCAATGTCTTTTACACTGGTGAAACCAGCAAAATACTGAGTGAAGGACTCATTTGTGGTCTGATCTTTCAGTTAGTCCACTGGATAAGTTAGAAATGGTCTGAAAGTGAGCTCAGAGGACAAAGGAGAGGGGATGAGTTGAACCTAGCCTACTGTTGTCTGTCGACACTAGTTGAATTGTTTTGGCTTATTACATCTATCATGTAATGTGCATTATATTGGGCCTGTATGTTTTCAGGGATTTACACCCAGAGCCTTTTCATTTCTTTGTGCTGTGTTATATTTAATAAATCTTGTCCAGAGTCATTTAAAGAGTGTTATTTAACCAAAGCAATACCTTTTTAAAATGTTGTTCTCTCACGCTCGGTTTAAATGTAACACTGATCCAACTCATTTCTTGGCTGATTATGCAAATAAAAATCTGTTTTGGTAACAAGTGTTTCAATGGTCTTTATTACATTGGGGAAGCCATTCAGGGAAGTACATTTGGGGGGATTCCGGGCCAATCTAAGTTCTCTGGGGAAATGGATGACAGGACACCACTCCTAACCCAATGACATTGTAGGTAAAAAGAAATAAGAACAAAGTATATTGATGAAGATATTAAATATGCTAATATTTTCCTGATACACGATGGATGCACTCCACGTGGTGGACCACAGTGTGTGTGTCTTGACCCGGATGTGAAACGAATAATTTCTTCCTAGCTGGATGGAGACCGGCAAGATGGCAGCCGACACGCAGGTTTGTGTCGCTGATGTTTAAAATGGTGTTCATTTTTCTTTGACCATTCTCAGCTGTAATGTGATGTCATGAGAGCTGATGTACAGAATATGACAAGTACCTGATTTGGTCTTTCCAAACACAGGAATTAAACTTTCCATCAAGTAGATAACCGCAGTTGGCTAGTCAGCTGGCTAACATGCCAACTCAGCTAGCATACGTAGCCTATAGAAAATGCGTTAGCAAGCGACCATCTAATTTAGATGGTCTAACAGTATTATAGAGTTGGCATGACTGGCCAACCATACAGCCTCCTTGTTAGTCAACAAGTGTTATTACAGTCTATAATCAAATATTCTCAATATTTTGTTCGCAAACGTAGTTTCGTGGTGATCTGTTGCGACAACTCGATAAGGCTGCCCTGTGGGCCAGTGTGACGTTGGTTAGTGCTGTGTTAATACGAATAGGAATGTAATTGTGCTAAATGGGTGACTTTAAACATAAGCATCTACATTATATAACGTGTTGACAGGTTCTTGGCGTAGTTTCCAATCACTATTTTGTACTTGTATGCATTTATGTCCACGGTGGTATGCTATATTGTCAAGCAGGATTTGCAACCAGGTTCTTTTGTTTTGGGTCAGGTTTCGGATACACTTAAGAAGTTTGCTGTAAAGGTGACCACATCAAGTATAAAGGAACGTAAGGAGATCATTGAAGAGTTGAAACAATGTATCATTGGAAAAGGTAAGGCAACAGAGGTTCTTCAACCATATAACTGTTCTACTGAAGTTAGTTACACTATTCATTCAAAACATTCGGTTGACACTGATTATTCTTATTCTATCACAGAATTACCAGAGCCTGCCATCAAAGGACTATGCAAGCTATTCTGTCTAACACCACACAGATACAGGTAGGGTTTTATCACGGATTGTTATTTATTTATTTTAATGTGATATTTGAGTCATCCATCATGTTCATGGTCTTTTACACATGGAAAGAAACTATCTGTAGAAATTCCTTCCGATCACGTCTAAAGAAATCCATCATGAAAACGACTTAGTCCCGATCCCTTGTGCTGCTTCTTGGAAGCGAGAGAGGGATGTGGCGGTTTTGAAACGGCACTTAAAACGCGAGTCTTCCTAGGGATGCTGCCTCACGTCGGGCCGTCCTGTCTGCCATTGGTCTGCTGGCCAACTCCCAGCCCGACATCTTAGCGGCCAGCCTCCTCCACTGCCTCCTCAACAGTGGAGTCACCAACAAACACGGAGTGCCTAGGTAGGCTTTCCTCCCGCGCCAGCGCACGTCCCTTCCAGAATGTCGGTTATTGGAATGCGACACTGTGAGATGTTATCCAACGGCACCCGTCTCTCTCTGCTCTCCCCTGTTCTCCTGTGTGTGTGTGTGTGTGTGTGTATGTGTGTGTATGTCTGTGTGTGTGTGTGTGTGTGTCAGTAAGAGCACCGGCTCGGCGGCCTTCACCGGGCTGACCTGGACCTGCCTGCTGGTGCGCACCGTGTTCTCCGCTCCAGACAAGAGAGAGGGACCCGTCTGGAAGAAAACGGTGCGTGGGAAGTTGTCTGAGAGACAACAAGTGATGTCAGCCTTGGTGCACTACTTTGTTTTGGGGAGGGGAGATGTTTCTTCTAGTGGTCATCTCATTGGATGACTGGTCTTGTGTTTTGATTGGTGCTCCTGGCAGGTGGAGGTGCAGGGTCTGCTGCTGGCTGAGGTGGTGGGCGGGGCCCAAGCCACAGCGCTGAAGTCGAGCCTCAAGAGCCTGAGCCGTCTCTGGAAGGAGGTGAGAACGAGGGCCACGTCTCTCGACAGGGCTGCATGGGGGAGCCATGCAGAACATTGGCACTGAAGGGCTCATTTGCTACTACGTGCTATGAGTACCTTTTTTAGCAATAGGTCTGGGATATTTTGATGGATGTTTGTTCTTATGCTTCTGTGTTTTAATACCACATCCTCTGCTCTACCTAACAGAATCCTGGGCTGGCCGACCAGACCATCAGTACCCTGTTGAGTCTGGATCAGAATCCCCAGCTCACTGGTCCTGCTGGGGGTGTGTCTGGACCACTGCACAGCCCAGAAAGATATTGCCACAGTAGAGAAACACAAGGTGAGTCTGACAGTAGCTTGTGTTTTGTGTGTTTTAAAATAAGGGATGTTATAACATGAAGTATAACCAAGTCCTTTTCTGTTTTTAGAGTGCCCTTCTAGACCTGTACGTGAAGTCTATCCTCATGAGCAAGACCGCACCGCACCAACACATACTGGTGAGGGATACAGGAAGTAGGGAGAGATGATGGCTCATATAAAGTAGGATATCAAATATAAGGGAGTAGGTTACATGCATGGGAAAAGTAGGTGTTGGATGCTGCTGATCGTTCTAATTTCACCTAGAGAGCTCGCACGGTGACCTCAGTACTAACGGTGTCTGACTCCGCCCCCCCCCGCAGGACAAGTGTGGCTCCCTGCTGCGCCACGTGTCCCACCCCGAGTTCAAAGAGCAGCTGCTGCCCACGCTGCAGAAGGCCATGCTGCGCAGCCCGGAGAACGCCATGCAGAGTGAGTGCTCCGGGAGGCGGGACGGGCCCCAGACACGCTCCGACGTCACAGTAAACACAACTGAACATGTCCCTTTCTCTCCTCCCCCCCCGCAGCCATATCCTGCCTGCTCGCCTCCATGACCCTGGATCTCAGTCAGTATGCCATGGATATAGGAAAAGGCATCGCAAGTAAGAACCCAACTGAAGCTTTATTCACAAGTTCTCTGTGAGGGTCTGTAGTGTGTGTGTGTGTGTAACCAGGGGATACTGTCTTGTGTTACAGGCCAGCTGAAGGCCAACAACCCCCTGCTGATGGAGCTGGCGGTTCAGGCCATGCAGAACCTCTCTCAGCAGTGCAGCGACCCCAGCGCTGTGGAGGAAGTGGTCAAGCACCTCTTCAACATCCTGGGAGGTCAGAAGAGACGCACCAAACCACCTCTGACCCCCGTCTTGTCGCCTCTGGAACTTTCCGCAGCCGTACGCAACACTGTTTCGTCCAATCATGCCTATCATGCCTATTATGTGTCGTTGCAGGTTCAGAGGGGAAGCTCACGGTGGTGGCCCAGAAGATAAGCGTGCTGTCAGGTAAATTGGTGCTCGGGACACCTTAGCGTCTCACCTCATTGAATCCGCCCGCGGTGCAGCCCCGACAGGTGGATGTATTAACCTGTCGTCTCCTGTCCAGGTATCGGCAGCTGCAGCCACCACGCCGTGTCAGGAACCTCCAGCCAGACCCTCAGCTCTGCCGTGAGCGTGCTGTTCATCCCCTATCTGCAGCAGGAAGGTAAGACGCTCTCTCTCCTCTCTCTCCCACCGCCTCCTAACCTCTCTCTCCCCGCGCCGCGGCCAGTCCTCACGACGTGTGTTCATCTTCTCCAGTCCACGAGGGCACCCTGGTGCACGCCGTGTCCATGCTGTCCCTGTGGAGCGCCCGGCCCTCCCTGGAGGTCCCGCCCGCTCTCCTGGACTGGCTGAAGAAGGCGTTCACCCTCAAGATCTCCACCTCCCCGGTGCGCCAGGCGTACCTGCAAGCCATGCTGGGGGCTTTCAAAGGTGAGCCGGGGGCGTCAAAGTGGCTGGGGGGGCCTCCGAGCGTTTTTTTTTCGTAAGTTGGTCTCCGTCGAGCCGACCTTCGAGGCCTGGATGTGTTTGCTGAAGGTCGGCTCTGGTCCCTCCCGCCCTCTCAGGTGACACCCTGGCCCAGGCGTCCGATCTCACGCCCCTCCTCCTTCAGACGGTGGACAAAGCCGCCTCCCAGAACTCCCAGCAGGCTCTGCTCTCGGAGGCCGTCACCGCCTCGGTCCTCCTGAGTCGCCTGGCTCTCCTGGACGCCCAGTCAGGTGAGCTCAGACGCGGGCCGTGTGGTTCAGGTCAGGAGAGTCCCGTCTGTGGACGTGCGCGGTGTTGACCCTCGGTGTTTTGTGTCGGTGCAGAGGCCCAGCTGGCCGGCTTCTGGAACATCATCCTGAACGAAAAGAAACCGCTGTTCACCACGGAGAAGTTCCTCTCTCAGGCCAACGAGGAAGGTGAGGCTCACACACGCACACACACACGTGCTGAAGACACACCAGACGCACGGCGTCAAACATTGACGTGAAAGTACATCTGTTCCGTTGAAATCCGTTCACGTGGGATCATGATGGATGAGTTGGCCTGTGTTGTGTCTCCCCAGCCCTGTGCACCATCCTGCAGCTGTGCGAGAGGCTCTTCCTGGACCACGCCCAAAGGCTCAACACCAGCAGCAAGGCACAGTGAGTTGCCGTGGGCGTTTTTGAGAGAATCAATCGTTACGCTGAAGTCGGGCGAAGTACATTGTACATAAGCCCAAAATGTCTTTCACGGAGTGTGTCTTCTCTCTCTGGAAAGACCTCACACCTGTGACCCTCCCCTCCTCCAAACGACTCTAACTCCCCCTCCCTCCCACCCCTCCCTCCAGGATGTACCACCGTGCCCTCCTGGCCGTGCTGCTGTCGAGGAGCTGGCGCGTGAGGAAGAGAGCGCTGCAGACGGTCAGGAAGCTGCTGTCCTCCCACGGCGGCTCCGACCTGGCCCACGGACTTCTGGGGGAACTCCGCCTGGTCATCAACAAACACAAAGTATGACACCGCTAGACAGGAAGTCCCCACTTCTGGTGGCGCCCTCCTGTGGACTCTTTGCTGATGGTCTGGTTTGTTGTCTCCCTCCAGGTGTTACCTGTGGAGCTGCTGTTGAACGAGGCTGGGGAGTTGACTGAGCTGGGCCGTGCCTACAGTACCCCCCGCGTCCTGAAGGAGGCGCTGTGTGTGGTGTGCCCGGTGGCCGGTCAGTGGAACGACCCCGCCGAAGCTGACAAGATAGCCATGGACATCCTGATCGTCATACACCATCCCTCCATCGGTACGTCAGTCAACACGACACAGTCCACACTGCTGGAAACCTCTTCCAGGAGGTTCCTCAGTGCACATGGTCTCCAACGTCTCTTCTTCTCCTTTCCCTGTGGACAGTGGCGGCTCGTCCCGGCCTCTGGCCAATCCTCCTGTCCTCCATGAACATCAAGGCTGCCGAGTTCATCGAGCAGAACCTGGACAGCATCCTGTCACACCTGCTGGAGGGCAACACTGACAATCAGGTCTCCCACATCCTCCAGAGCACTAGAATCACACGCATGGAAGCATACAAACAGCTGTGTTCACCCGTGTGTAGCGTATTCAATTATGCTTGTCGTAGACTTCCTCCCTCT
Organism: Mallotus villosus; assembly: GCA_903064625.1. Lineage (NCBI taxonomy): Eukaryota > Metazoa > Chordata > Actinopteri > Osmeriformes > Salangidae > Mallotus > Mallotus villosus. The sequence goes on from CAEFZP010000097.1 coordinate 197,697, forward strand.
GGGATTGGCTGAAACCTGCTTGGTGACCTGCCCGTCTGATTGGCTGTGTGCCTGCTTTTTTCCAGGCGGTGAGGAACGCCGTGGGCGCCCTGTGCGAACTGGCCCCCGCCAAGCTGTTGCCGCGGGTGATAAGTCACGTGACAAAGGGGCTGTCCAATCCGGCGCTGCTCCAGGTGACCCGGGAGGAGTACGACATCATGCTGACCCCAGAGGGAGACCTCCACGACAACAGCATCATCAGGAAGTACGGACACACTCACCATACACACACACACACACACCATACACACACACACACACACACCACACACACACACCTGTCCTCACAGGGCTGTGGAAGCACGCAGGTGACATCTCTTGTGTCTTGTGTCTGTCCCTGGTGCAGCGCTCAGCAGGAGACCACCAACAAGGGGAACATCAAGAGGGAGAACAAGGCGTACTCCTACAAGGACCAGATCATAGAGCTGGAGCTGCAGGAGGTAGTCCCCACGCAATCACATGACACATCACATGACCCATCCGTACGCCAATCAGCCCGAGTTGGCGTCTGGCTCCGACAGCCGTGGGGGTGAGCGGGGCTGATCGTGTGTGTGTGTGCGTCTCTTCCAGGAGATCAGAAGAAGAAGGGCATCAAGGAGGAGGTGCAGCTCACCAGCAAGCAGAAGGAGAACGTGCAGCTGCAGCTGGAGAGGGAGTCCGCCGTCCGCAAGAGGCTCCAAGTGGTAAGTCACCTCTACTGAAAGCCTCCACGTTGCCGAGGCAACAGCCCCGTCCCTCCTCCGGGTGGCTTGAGCGTTTGTCTCTGTGTCGCCCCCAGCTGGACGATGAGCTGCAGTGCACCGTGGGCCTGCTGGAGGCTGTGCTCATCCAGAAACCTCCCAACATCTCCTGGCAGCTCCCCGGGGTCCTCCAGGTCCTAATGCCCCTCCTGCAGTCGCCCGTGGCTGCCCCTCGTATCCAGCAAGTGTTCCTGGACATCGGGGTGTGTCTAATGCCCCCAGATCTCCACAACCTGGGTACGAAGACCAACCAAGGCTACATGTGTTTCTGACACCTTGTCGTGTTAGACGTTGTGAAGGGACGATGGTTCTCATCCGAAGCGTTTTTTTCTAAGCCGCGTTCTGTTTTCTCCCCCCCGTGGTCGAGCAGCGGTGCTGGTGGGTCACGTGACCCTGCGCCTGGTGAAGCCCGAGTGCGACCTGGACGAGGCGTGGGGCCAGGAGTACCTGGACACGGCCACGCAGCGCGCCATCCAGCTGCTGCACACTCACACCGTGCCTCACCGGGACGCCAAGAGCGGTACGACACACACACACACACACCAGACCCACAGCTCGAGTGTGTCCGTCGGGTGATGCTAACGTTGCTAACGGTTGTCCCCCCCTCCCCCCCTCTAGACAATGCTCCCCTGTCCGCCCCGGCCTTCTCCTTCTGCTTCCCTCTGCTCAACACGGTGCTGCGCGAGGAGTCTGGCGGCGACGAGGACACGGAGACCATGCTGGTCCGCGCCCTGCAGATCATCAACCAGCACGCCCAGCTCCGCGCCGAGATGGACACCACCGACACGCTCATCGACGAGGTAAGCGGGGAGGGGGGGGGTAGCACGCACGCGGCGACGCTCTGTGGCTGAACCGGGGGTTTGAGGTGGGGGGGAATAGCTTAGTGGTTAGCAAACTTGACTGCACATTCAGAGGTCCCAGGTTAAAATCTCCCCTAGTACTAGTATGTGGTTTGGGATCAAAGCGTGTGCTAAATGACGTGCGTCATTACACAACGTTTGTCTGTGTGCGTTTCTCAGAACGGGCCGGAGCTCCTCCCCCGAGTCGCCATGCTGCTGCTCCTCACCAGGGTGATCGCCACCGCCGCCCCCCAGACTGCAGGTAAACACACACACACACACACGACTCAAACCCTCTGAAATGAGCTTTGACTGGACATGTAGCTGATGTGTGTGTGTGTGTGTGTGTGTGTTAGGTGCTGGCGTCCCAGTGCCTGACGGCGGTGTGTGCCAGTGCTGGAGGAGGAAGCGGCTGCACGCTGGCAGAGCTGGCTGAGATCGACGTGCTGCTGGAGGCCCTGCTCTCCCCCTGCTTCTCCGTACGAGACGCCGCGCTCAGGGTGAGAACCAGCAGTGTGTGTGTGTGTGTGTGTGTGTGTGTGAAGTCTTTGTGATTGTGTATGTGTGTGTGTGTATCTCCTTCGTGGATAAACTGTGTATTAACATCCCGTGTGTGTATCTCCTCTCTGTGTTTTAACATCCTGTGTGTGTATCTCCTCTCTGTGTGTGTTTTAACATCCTGTGTGTGTGTGTCCAGGGCCTGCTGGAGATGGAGATGGCCCTGCCCACAGGAGCGTCCGAGCCCAGCGGGATGAGCGTGCTGCGGAGGCTCTGGGTGGCCAGGTTCGACGTGGAGGAGGAGGGCCGCGCCCTGGCAGAGAAGTACGTCCCTCCCACCAGCCGCCCCGTCTCCGAGAGTTCACATGGTACCGCTGTCTACATGTGACTGTCTTTCCCCCCCCCTCAGACTCTGGGAGGCGCTGTGCCTGGAGCTGGTCCCCGAGCTGTGCGCTCTGCTCATCGGAGACGTCACCCACCACGAGGAGGCGGTGCGCACGGCCGGCGCCGAGGCCCTGTCCAAGGCCGTGTCGGAGTACCGCGGCCAGTCTCCCCACCGTGCTGGCCCGGCTCACGGAGCTGTACCACCAGAAGCTCTACGTACGTCCGGGGGGGGTGGTCGTTGTGTTGGAGGTGGGGGTGGGGGGGGTTGACTGTGTGAGATGTGACACCTGGAGGCTTCTGTTACTGTGATGTGTCGCCGCGGAGGAGAGCTGTGATTGATGTGCGTCTGTCGTGTTGCTATAGAGACCGCCTCCAGTCCTGGATGCCCTGGGTCGAGTCATCTCCGAAGCTCCGCCCGACCAGTGGGAAGCCAGGTACGTTTCCCCCCCAAACGTCTTTATTTTGACGACTCCTCTCTGAGAGCTCTGCTTTCACACAACCTTGACAGATGTTTGAAGGTCTCTCTCTCTTTTCCCCTTATTTCCATCTCTCTCTCTGTAGGTGTGGCATAGCCTTGTCTCTGAACAAGCTGTCCCAGTTCCTGGACGAGCCCCAGGTCACGCCTCTCTTCCTGTTCTTCGTCCCGGACGCGCTGAACGACCGCCACGCCGAAGTGCGCCGCTGCATGCTGGACGCCGCGCTGGCCGCCCTCAACACGCACGGCAAGGTAGGGCCCCGCCAATCCCATCTCCCCCCCCCCGCTAACTCGCCCGGCGACCAACCGCCACCGCTTCGTCGGATGTTGTCCGGAGGTTTGACCGGTGTCTGTGTGGCGTTGTGGTTGCCAGGACAACGTGAGCTGCCTGCTGCCCGTGTTCGAGGAGTTCCTGAAGGACGCCCCGCAGGACGCCAGCTACGACTCTGTGCGCCAGAGCGTGGTCATCCTCATGGGCTCCCTCGCCAAGCATCTGGACAAGAGCGACCCCAAGGTCAAGCCCATCGTGGCCAAGCTCATCACGGCTCTCTCCACCCCCTCACAGCAGGTAAAGGACTGGGATAACCAGGCTGTCCTCTGGGGAAACCTGGGACCTAATCATATGACAGTTATGTATGTTTTATTTGCTTTTGGCAGTTACTGATTGCTAGTCGTGTGTAAGAGCTCTCCTGTGTAAAGAAAGTGTATATTCTTTTCAGCTTGTCTTGATTTGTGGCGCGTAGGTCTTTGTCAAGCAGAGATGGATGATGTTGATGTTTTGCTCGGCCCTCTTCCCCTCCCTCCCCCCCCCAGGTCCAGGAGTCCGTGGCCAGCTGCCTGCCCCCCCTGGTCCCAGCCATCAAGGAGGACGCGGCGGGCATCGTCCGGAACCTCCTGCAGCTGCTGCTGGAGAGCGACAAGTACGCCGAGAGGAAGGGCGCGGCCTACGGGCTGGCCGGCCTGGTCAAGGGCCTGGGCATCCTGGCCCTCAAGCAGCAGGAGATCATGAGCACGCTGACCGACGCCATCCAGGACAAGAAGAACTTCAGACGGAGAGAGGGTGAGGGAGGGGCCTGGGGTTTTTACTGCTGTGGGGTCTGTGGTCTCTCGCCCGCTCGCCGACCTTGGGTCTCAGGGATTTGAAATGCCTCGTGTCTCTCCTCCCCCCCCGCCCTCCCAGGTGCCTTGTTTGCGTTTGAGATGCTGTGTAACATGCTGGGGAAGCTGTTTGAGCCCTACGTGGTCCACGTGCTGCCCCACCTGCTGCTCTGCTTCGGGGACGGGAACCAATACGTCAGAGAGGTGACGGCACTTCCTGTTGAACTCCCCCGCTACCTCTCTTTCTCTCTCTCTCTCTCTCTCTCATTCCTGTTGTACGGAGAGTAACCTTTTGTGTTGTCTTGCCCCAGGCGGCAGACGACTGTGCCAAGGCCGTGATGAGGAACCTGAGTGCCCACGGGGTGAAGCTGGTGCTGCCCTCCCTCCTGGTGGCCCTGGAGGAGGAGTCCTGGAGGACCAAAGCAGGTTAGACAACACCACCCCCCACCCCCCCCCAGCTGCTTTCTTCCTTCCTTCACGTCCGTTCCTCCCCTCACCTCCGTCCTCTCTCCTCCCCCCCCAGGGTCTGTGGAGCTCCTGGGAGCCATGGCCTTCTGCGCCCCCAAGCAGCTGTCCTCCTGCCTGCCCAGCATCGTGCCCAAGCTGACAGAGGTGCTCACCGACTCCCACGTCAAGGTGCAGAAGGCCGGCCAGCAGGCCCTCAGGCAGATCGGCTCCGTCATCCGCAACCCCGAGATCCTGGGTGAGGCGACCGCGGCGGACACCACCGCAGAAACACCACGTTTAGTTAGAGCACTGTCTTTTTTTGGGGGGGATTTAATAGCGCCTTAGATGGATATAACAAATGCAGAAAATACAGTGTTTATTTTGAACTTTTGTCGAGAATGCAGACCTTTTTTTTCCTTTTGTAAACTTTCACCTGGATGGTTGAATGATTGAAAGGGTTAATGACGGTCTCTCGTTTGTCCCGTGAAAGCCATCACCCCCCATCCTGCTGGACGCTCTGACCGAGCCGTCACGCAAGACCCAGAACTGCCTGCAGACGCTGCTGGACACCAAGTTTGTCCACTTCATCGACGCCCCGTCCCTGGCCCTCATCATGCCCATCGTGCAGAGGGCCTTCCAGGACCGCTCCACCGACACGCGCAAGATGGCCGCCCAGATCATCGGCAACATGTACTCTCTGACCGACCAGAAGGTGGGGGGAGGGGAGGCTGCTGGCAGATTAGGCCACGGTTTTTGATTTGCAAAACTGCAAAGATAAGCAACATGTTCAGTTGTATGTCTCGTAGGTTGAGGTTTATTTGCTGTAACTGTGTGTGTGTGTGTCTCCAGGATCTGTCTCCATACCTGCCCAGTGTCATTCCTGGCCTCAAGGCCTCTCTACTGGACCCTGTGCCCGAGGTGTGTAGTAACCTCACTTTATAGCTAACTTCTATAGTTCCTCATCCTGTGTTGGTGTGAAGGTGACCCCCTCTCCTCTCCCCCCAGGTGCGGACGGTGTCGGCCAAGGCCCTGGGAGCCATGGTGAAGGGCATGGGAGAGACGTGCTTCGACGACCTGCTCCCCTGGCTCATGGAGACCCTGGCGTCCGAGCAGAGCTCCGTGGACCGTTCCGGAGCAGCCCAAGGTCAGAACTCTCTTTCTCTCTCTCTCTCCCCCCCTTCACCTCCTCACCGCGGGGCCTGTTGAGGCCACGGCTGGCCCGTGTCTCCGTCTGACTGTGGTGGTCTCTCCTCCCGTCTGTCCTCAGGTCTGGCTGAGGTGATGGCCGGCCTGGGCGTGGAGAAGCTGGACAAGCTGATGCCCGACGTGGTGCAGATGGCCTGCAAGGTGGACATCGCCTCGCACGTCCGCGACGGCTACATCATGTTGTTCATCTACCTGCCCCTGACGTTCGGCGACAGGTTCACCCCCTACGTGGGCCCCATCATACCCCTGCATCCTCAAGGTACCACCCTCCTCTCTCTCTCTGCACTCCCCCTTCACTCCCGTCCTCTCTCTCCCGTCGTTCCGCTTCTCACCTATCTCTCTCTCTCTCCCCAGGCCCTGGCGGACGAGAACGAGTACGTGAGGGACACGGCTCTGCGCGCGGGCCAGCGCATCATCAGCATGTACGCAGAGACGGCCATCGCTCTGCTGCTGCCCGAGCTGGAGGAGGGCCTGTTCGACGACCACTGGAGAATCAGGTACCGTCTCTCTCTCTCACACACACTCTCACACACATACATACACGCACACACACTCACACACACACATGCCGATCCAGTGAACGAGAGGGCCGTGTCGCTAAGCGCCTGTGTTATTTCTGGGTTGCAGGTTTAGCTCGGTGCAGCTGCTGGGAGACCTGCTGTTCCACATCTCCGGCGTGACGGGCAAGATGACCACAGAGACGGCCTCCGAGGACGACAACTTTGGAACGGCGCAGTCCAACAAGGTACCCAAGTCACACTAACAAAACTCGATTTGATCAGGAAGTGCAGTACACACTCGAACGGCCGAGGCGTTGATTCTGGATGTTTCTCTCCCCTCGTCCTCCTCCAGGCCATCATCGGGGCTCTGGGCCCCGAGCGGCGTAACCGCGTCCTCTCCGGCCTCTACATGGGCCGCTCGGACACCCAGCTGGTGGTGCGGCAGGCCTCCCTCCACGTGTGGAAGATCGTGGTGTCCAACACGCCCGCGCACCCTCAGGGAGATCCTGCCCACCCTCTTCACCCTGCTGCTGGGCTTCCTGGCCTCCACCTGCCCTGACAAGAGAACGGTACTGACCGGCAACGCCTCTTCCCTCCATGGCAGCATGTTGTCGATGTTTCCCGTCGGGGTCTATCTGCTCGATACGTGTTTTTCTCTGTACTTTGAACCCTTTCTATTCACTCTACAGATGAGTCTCTTTCACTCGTAATGTTCTCATGTTTTCATACTTCGTGGCTTGACCTGTGTGTGTGTGTGTGTGTGTGGTTCCAGATCGCCGCTCGGACCCTGGGCGACCTGGTGAGGAAGCTGGGGGAGAAGATCCTGCCTGAGATCATCCCCATCCTGGAGGAGAGCCTGCGCTCCGACAAGAGCGACGAGAGGCAGGGCGTGTGCATCGGCCTCAGCGAGATCATGAAGTCCACCAGCAAGGACGCCGTAAGCTGCCCCGCCCGCCGGCCCCCACGCATCCCCACCACACACGGGAACACGAGTCGTGGATGTGTGACGTGCTGCTGTTCAGACTCGGGTGTGTTTGCGTTCCAGGTTCTGGTGTTCTCCGAGTCCCTGGTTCCCACGGTGAGGAAGGCGCTGTGCGACCCCCTGGAGGAGGTGCGAGAGGCCGCGGCCAAAACCTTCGAGCAGCTGCACGCCACCATCGGCCACCAGGCCCTGGACGACATCCTGCCTGCCCTGCTCAAGCAGCTGGTGAGCAACACACACACACACACACACACACACACTCCGAACCCTGACAGGAGTCTGGAGGGAAAGATGGAGGGTAACACTGATTCGCCGTGCTTTCAGGACGACGAAGAGACGGCAGACTTTGCCCTGGACGGTCTGAAGCAGGTGATGGCGGTGAAGAGTCGCTCTGTGCTGCCTTACCTGGTGCCAAAGGTGAGGCCCCCTCGCCACACAACACCCCCCCCTCCCCCTCTGATCTCACTTCCTGTAGGCTTGTCTCTGACTCCTCCCCCCTCTCTCCCTGCAGCTCACGGCCCCGCCGGTGAACACTCGCGTCCTGGCCTTCCTGTCCGCCGTGGCCGGGGACGCCCTCACGCGCCACCTGGCCGTCATCCTGCCCGCGCTGCTCTTCTCCCTCAAAGACAAGCTGGGCAGCGAGGAGGGACAGCAGGTGACCGCAGCCCTCCCCCGTCACTACACGATGGCTCACAGGAGTCCAGGCCACATGTAGAGTCCCTCCAGGCTGGATAGATATTAGTCATGGGATAAGACCTGTAGCTCTATCGACGGGTGTACTGTTTGTATGTCAAGTTGGAATAGAAATGTAAACGTAAATAAAAATACAACAATAATGTATTCAAAATAATTATATACCGGTATGCAATAATGAGTAATAGGTGTCAAAATATGAAATGTCAATGTTTGTCGTTCCAGGAGCTGACAAACTGCCAGGCGGTGATCCTGTCTGTGGAGGACGAGCTGGGCCAGCGCATCATCATCGAGGACCTGCTGGAGGCCTCTCGGGGGCCCCACGCCAACGTCAGGCTGGCCGCCGTCACCATCCTCAACGGATACTTCGCCCGCACCCGCCTGGACTACAGCGCCCACACGCGCATCCTGCTCTCCGGCCTCATCCGCCTGCTCAACGACTCCAACCCCAGAGGTCCTCGTCCAGAGCTGGGACACCATCCACTCCATCACCAAGGTAACGCCGTCCCTCCCTCACACACTGGGAGGGGTGACTGGACTGGAGAAATCAGCCCTGTGTTGGATTGATGGAAGATGTATTGATTATTTTTTGTTTGTGTAGAAACTGGATGCGGGAAGCCAGCTGGCTCTGATTGACGACCTGCACAGAGACATCAAATCGGCCGCCGCAGAGGTCAAGGGTCAGCACCTGCCAGGGTTCTGTCTGCCAAAGAAGGTGAGTGGCGGCCTCACACACCCACCTGGGTCTACATAGGACCCAACACCAGGCAGATATGAACACCTCTTCACCTCCCTTGTCTCTCCTCTCCTCTCTCTCCCTGCTCCCGGTCCAGGGTGTGACCTGCATCCTGCCCGTGCTGAGAGAGGGCGTGCTGACCGGCAGCCCGGAGCAGAAGGAGGAGGCGGCCAAAGCCCTGGGCGGAGTCATCAAGCTCACCTCCCCCGAGGCTCTGCGACCGTCGGTGGTCAACATCACCGGGCCGCTCATCCGTATCCTTGGAGACCGGTTTGCGTGGACCGTGAAGACGGCCCTCCTGGAGACTCTCACCCTGCTGCTGGCTAAGGTCAGAGTTCACCCTGTACCGAGCTGAGCTACACTGGATCTGCATGGCAAAAGAGCATGTTCTTAAAGTCGGCCTTTCTCGATCCCGGTCCTCCTGCCCTGCATGTTTTAGATGCTTCCTGCTTCCAACACACCTGATTCAAATGAATGAATCGCTATGAGGCTTCTGCTAACCTCGATAACGAATCATTCAATTGAATCAAGTATGTTGGAGCAGGGAAAACACCTCAAACAACTCCATCTCTTCAACTGCCTCTCGGCTCTCTCCCTCCAGGTGGGCATCGCCCTGAAGCCCTTCCTGCCCCAGCTCCAGACCACCTTCCTGAAGGCCCTGCAGGACTCCAGCCGTGCTGTGAGGCTGAGGGCAGCGGAGGCCCTGGGCCAGCTGGTGTCCATCCACAGCAAGGTGGACCCCCTCTTCACCGAGCAGCTCGCTGCCATCCGCAACGCCGAAGACTCAGGAGTCAGGTACACACATGCACACACCACACACACACCACACATTACATTAAGTCATTTAGCAGACACTCCAGAGCGGCTAACGGTAATTACAGGGACATTCCTGGTGCACACACACACACACACACACACCACACACACACATGCAGCAGTGGTGCTCTGGGTATGACCTGAAATAAGAGAATTTCATTGGTCATGTAGCTGCTAGGTTTGGTAAGGTCCCAGTTGTCGACGCCTGGTTCTCTGTCCTCTCTCTCTCAGGGAGACCATGCTGCAAGCCTTGAGGTTCGTCATCCAAGGCGCAGGGTCAAAGGTTGATCCCGACATCCGCAAGAGCATCACCACCACATTGCTCGGCATGCTGGGACATGATGAGGTATGAGGAGGAGGAGTCAGCCTGTAGGGGTTGAAGGCCCCAAATTGCAGGTTTTATAGTTTGACTCTTTATTTGCTTTATGAGTTAAAGTTGTTCACAAAAGGTTCACATATGCAGTACATAATATATATATATAGTATATATGTGTGTGTGTGTAAAATACTATATATAGTTGATGGATATGTTTCAAAAAGTGGGTCATAAAGACTGCTGTTCTGTGGTGTAGTTACTTGATCAGACTCTACATCCGGACGTCTGGGTAGGATGTGGTTTTGCTGAAGGTGTTTCTGTGTATGTGTGTGTGTGTGTGTGTGTGTGTGTGTGTGTGTGTGTGTAGGATGCTACACGTATGTCCTCTGCAGGCTGTGTTGGTGAGTTGTGTGCCTTCCTGTCTGAGGAGGAGCTGAGAACCATCTTGCTCCAGCACATTCTGGGTAAGCATTTACACACCTTCCCTCACACACTAAGGCTCTAACGCTTCCAAACATCACCGTTTCTTCCAAAGTCTCTTTTTAAGACACAACCTGAGCCATGAAGCCCCGTCTCCTTCTCTTCCCCTAGCCGATGTTTCCGGTGTGGACTGGATGGTTCGTCACGGCCGCAGCATGGCCCTGGCCATAGCAGTGAAGACAGCCCCGGAGCAGCTGTGTGTGGAGGAGTACTGCCCCGCTGTGACAGAGGCCATCCTGGCCAGCGCCACTGCAGACAGGGTAGGAACACAAACTGTCTGATCATATCTGTGCTCTGCTGCCTGGGACTCCGGAGTGCGTTGGTGTTCATCAGACCCTTCCTCTCCCTGCCCCCCCTCCCCCTCCCTCCTCCTCCTCTCTGGCCTGGCCCTGCCGCCGTCCTCCAGATCCCCATCGCCACCTGCGGGGTCCGAGCCATGGGCTACCTCATGAGGCACCAGCTCAGGACCGAGGACTCCAGCGGGGTGTCTCAGCGCATGATCACGCAGTTTGTCAAGGTGAGGTGAAGCAGGCCGACACGCTCTCACACGTGTCATCCCCCCCACACAGCCTCCTCCTTCTTTTTCCCCGCGTTCTTCCGGGGGAAAACCTTCGGGCCGGTTTGCCGTGCCAGTGCACGATGGTGGTTGTCTGTCGGTAACCCCCTCCCTCCCTCCCCCCACGGCCCTGCAGTGTCTTCAGAACCAGTCCAGTGACATCAGGCTGGTGGCCGAGCGCGTCCTGTGGTGGACGTTCAAGGAGCCGGCCACGCCCTCCCTGGAGCCCAGCCTGATCAAGCCTCTGCTGAAGAGCCTGCTGGACAACACCAAGGACAAGAACACCAGCGTCCGAGCCCAGAGCGAACACACCATCATCAGTCTCCTCCGACTGCGCCAGGGGGAGGAGACCATGCAGGTCAGACACCGCATGCACATCCACACGCACATCCACATGCACATCCACACACACACAGCCACACTATGCGTAGAGTTTTTTTTCTTTCTGCTTGTTTGTTTACTGTATCGGCGTGGATGTCATGTCTGAAGTGGTTGTGCGGTTTCTGGTTTTCAGAGCATGGCTGCCATTCTTGACTCTGCTAGCAATGACCTGCTGTCAGAATGTTACAGACGGTCCCTCAAAAAGATGGCCAGCCTCCCTGACTCCAACGAGGAGATTGACGACACAATCCTCACGTAATGGGGACAGGACCGGTCCGACTTGATCAATCCATTAGGTTGCTCGTGTACTCAAAGAACTTCCCCAGCAACTGAAAAAAAACTCAGCTGTACAAGTGTGCACACACACACACACGTCTTTGGAGAGAGAACACACACACACACACCACCTTCTCTGCCAACCTTGGAACACAAAAGAGTTGAACACAGTATGAAATTCCCTTCATATTCTGAAACGTGTATTTTCTTTAATTTCTTGTTTTATTGGAACCATGAACCACCATTTGTTTTATCCCAATTTGTGCAAGTTATTCTCATAACGGTTACCTGAAGTTAGCTTGCGTCAACAGCAAAATACTTTTTCCTCATTTTATTTCGACATGTCATGTTGAAGTCTTATTTTATTGATTCAATCACTGGTTCCAGTGTGACAAATCATCTACCCTTCTTTGGTTAATCACTCCCCCATATGTGTGTAACGATGGCAACCTTGGTATTCTGAACAATTATACGCTTGTACAAAGACGATACAAATAAAACATGGTTTGATTGAAGTTTAATCGTTGTATTTCTCTTTAAGTAAAAATATGTCAGTTCATGCATTAGGTTTTAAGAACTTTACGAATACTTTTTGTTCAATTGTATGTGAAAATGTGCAAATCAGTGCCTCCGCTCTGGCATTTAAAGGTTGCGTATTATTCACGAAAATAGTTCAAAGGATCCGTTTGGTTCTGAAGTTATAGATAATTACAATTAATCCAACCGAAAGCGTCCAATCTCCAACATCGCCACTCCGACCTGATCGATTGACTGATCGTATTGCTTTAGCTACCCATACGGTTGTGCTGTGCGTCTGCGCAAACAGCTTAGATCGCAGGGTTGGGTGCAGTCACTACCAGAGAAGGAAGCGGAGTTTCCGGCTATTTGCATCGAAGAGAGTGTATTGCTGACAGCGCGAAACCCCGAAAAAAGCCGCCGGCTTGGGGGTTTACGATTGGGCATAGTAGTATCATTCTTATTCATATCGGGGATAGGGCAGGTGAATTACGAGCCAAGGGTTCGGACAGCAAGTCGCGAGGAAGAGCAGTGAAACGGCATAAGGCGGGGGTGACCCACCAACTACCGGCATGGCCAGGGACTACGATTACCTCTTTAAGCTGCTCATCATCGGTGACAGTGGTAAGCGAATGCCGGGGATGCGTGACGGGAAATGGGCCTCATCATGTTTTTACGTGGGCTGTTGTAGAATGTGTATTGACCCACGCAACATGATTTTTCGACACATGTCAAACGAGAAGGCTCTCCCATTTAGTTGTTTTTTTGTGAAGCAAATCGATTCACTATTGCACTAATAGAACGATGGCAGGGCGGACATAGCCTACTATTGCAGGGCTGGGCATGTCAGCCGGGCCGGATATCGCTAGCTAGCTAGTTTCAATGCAAGAGATCTGGCCGGGCTAGCTTCGTTCATTCAGAATAGCATTAAGTAACTGGCGCGCTAACAACAACCCAGTAAGGTAACTCGTTATATACAGATTGTCTGATATTTTCAACATGTGTTAGTAGCCAATATGTATCTATGATCTAGCTGTTATTGCTAGCTAACATGTCTAGCTAGTTGATAGCTTTTTATTTTGAATTGTCGGCTGCTAGCTAAGTTAGCGGTAGCCACTAGTTATGTCGTTGCTAGCTAACAAGATATATCTAAGAATTGGTATTATTGTCCATGTTGATGCCCATAGAGGTATCACATTTGTAGCCAGTAAGGTCTTGATAGAATCAGCTATTTGTTTTTCTTCTTGGTAGCCGTTTCAGTATTGTTTATTGAACCAAGTGAATCTGCCTTGAGTAGAGCAAGTTAATTGTGATTTGCATGGCAGGACCGGCCATTGCAACTAGTAGTCCCAGTGCTAGTCGAGTCCAACTTTGTGAGAGCTAAGTTGATGTTCAGGGCCATGCCCGGCCATATATCTGCTCGTCCTGAAGGCGTTCAACCCCTTTATCAATCATTACCTGCATAACTTGCACAGCACAGCATTTATGGCGCCGTGCTTGGTTCATGGTGCACATTTTGCAGCCTACATAAAAAACAGACTTGCATGAGATGCACAAGGGGGTATATGTCATAATACACTGCTTGTATGCATTCAGTTGGAAATTCGGGCCCACAAAAGAAGCAAATCACTGGGCAGTCATTCTGCGGGTCCCCTTTGTCGGTGAAAGATCCGTACAGTCATTGACGTCCCGATCCTGGCACTACCCCATCAGCTGGCTGTTGACAATAGTGGGCAAGGCAGCACAGCAGTCCCTTTACTATCACACACACACACAAGGGCCAGTGTCCCCCGCACTGCTGCCTCTGAATCAAGCAGTTGAACCACTGTTTCCTGCCAGTATTTAGACGAGATTTGGGCCAATTCTGTGGCGTCGGTTTGCTCCTCAGCCCCACACACACATATCTGCTGCTTAGATCCAGGACTCCCAGGCAGATGAGTGGGGTTAGTAACGCCAGTGAAGCTCCAATCAGGGACACGAGGAGGAATCAATCATTTGGACACCTGTAAACAAATAAGTGCCATGAAGTCTAACTCGAGTTCGAGAACCTCTGAGCCTCTGTCAAACGGACCTGGCCTTGGGAGGGATCGTGGCCGTTGTTAGGGGTCGTCTTGACTCAGAACATCCTCTGTCAGACTGTGTCCCACCCACGCTCCCATCCCTCATCAGAGGCAGATCTTTACGTGACACTGGGTGCTTTTGTCCTCGGCACAGCACGGGAGGCCGCAGTTCTGGTTTGCTTGACTCGGGTAGGTCGCGTGCACAAGTCCGGTCGTCGGTCGCCGTTTACCTCAAGTATCGATCGCGTCTACCTCCGATGTCGTCGAGTGCATTACGACCGCTGTATTTGTCCACAGACTAGCAGCATGTTTACAACATGTGATCCCTGAGCCGTGAGATATAAGCTGAGTTCACAGATGGTTGTCTTAAGTTCCTCCCAGACATACATGACAGCTACAGATCATGTGAGTGAAGGGGCTCTTCTTTGTGGTGTCTCTGTGGAAGCCGGTCGGACGTCTCCTTCGTATAAATCTGTTTTGTGTCGTCCTCAGGCGTAGGGAAGAGCAGTCTCCTCCTGCGGTTCGCAGACAACACGTTTTCGGGTAAGAAACCTGGTCCCCTGGTGGGCTTGCATCACTGAACTTTTGTTTTTGCACAAGTCGTGTCACCTTGCAGCCCCGTGTTTCACCTTGGCCTCCTTGTGCCCGTCTGCAGGAAGTTACATCACCACGATCGGGGTGGATTTTAAGATCCGGACGGTGGAGATCAACGGAGAGAAGGTGAAGCTACAAATCTGGGACACGGCAGGACAGGAGCGTTTCCGAACCATCACCTCAACGTAAGTACACACACACACACACACACACACACACACACACACACACACACACACACACACACACACACACACACTGCTTTACTGCATTCTCACACTGAATCGTTTCTCACTTTAAACCCCTGCTTATTTTTTACACCTACACGTAAATGTAGTTATACCTTTTAGTTGACTTGGTACCTTTTAATGTTTTATGATCTTAAAATGATCTTTATGATCTGTTTTATGTATCTTTTGTTTTGCTTATTTCTTTGATTTCCGCTTCCTTGGTGACCAGAACCACATCTAAAGCACTTCATTGTCCAAATGACACCGTCGCTCTGAACATTGTGAAGTCAAACACTGAGACTTAGACACTCACACTCATACCAGTCTCAGGATCCTTTGATGTGTTTCTTCTTGACATTCAGCCTCAAAAGTATCACGGTTTGAAGGATGTGTTTTGAAGTAGGTTTCAAAGCATTTTAAGAGGACAATTGTCATGTCGATTTTTTTTATACCAAGTACAGATATCCAGAATAACTTGCATACTTTTTCAGCAACTAGAGTGGAATTTCCCCTCAAACCTTAAATTACAGATGTTGGTTTTGGTTACGGGCGGTTCCTGGTATATTCAACTGCGAGAGGCCCCTGCGTGACACTGATACCCAGAATACCATCCCAAGAGATATTATTTGAGAACAATTTGGCGAGCAGCACATTTTTTTAGGTGCTCGTCCTCCTTGTCCTTGCGTCGCTTGTCTCTTCTCACCTCTACCCGTCCTACGGCAGAGTAGACAGGCCATGACTCCTCTGCAATGACTCCTCTGCAGTGCACCTGCTCGCTCTGAGGCTAGTCTTTTAGTGTCCCCTGGAACGTGGGAAAGTTGTTTTTTTCTGCACACATTTGACCCACAGGCTTGTGTTTCCTTTTCGATGAATGCAACCTTGTGTGTGGGTGTTTATTTCTGTGTGTGTGTGTGTTTATTTCTGTGTGTGTGTATGTCTGTGTGTGTGTGTGTGTGTGTGTCGTCCTGTTAAGCAGGGTGTTTTTGACATGTTTGGCCGGCAGGGAGAACTGTTTTCTGTTGAGCTAAAGACTCTTTAGACGTGGCTTAGTCCCCCGCTGTTGTTTTCAGAAATGTGCAGTAAATAACCAGTCAGGCATTGTGACGCAGCGAGAACGCTGTCCCAGAGGAGTCGGGACAGGTGACAGCTAGCTGGAAGCTAACAGGCAGCAGGCCACACAGACGTGTTGATCGCACTGCTTAGTGTGTCATGGATAACGGAGCACATAGACACCACTTCACTGCCAGGTTCTAGACAGCACCCGATGCTGTCGAACTGTCGCGGCCAGCGACAAACTCATTCAGACGCGGCTGTGTGACGCACAAACAACTATCAATTGAAACGGTTACGTGCAAAGGGAAGGACATCCAAAGGTGTTGAGAGAGAGTGTGCGGGGGCCGTTTTACGGTCAATTCGTCGACGATACGTTTCCATTTCCCCTAGAAACCAGACTTGTTCTGCTCTGGTGGAGCGGGCGTTGTGAAGGCGGCCTGCAGGAGAGGGACGGCTTGTTCTGGCTGCTTGTTAATTGTGCTGAAGCAGAGTGACATGGTGCCTCATTAGGGCCTAAGTGAGTTTCAGGATAGGGATTGCTCACAGCCCGGCACACCGGACTTGGAAACCCCACCTTTGCTACTCAGGCCAGGGAGGGATGGAGTGTGTGTGTGTGTGTACTGCCATATGTCTATTTTTGTCTGTCAGTTCCCTCATAGCCCGTAGCGGACATATGTCTGTGTCTGTGTCTGTGTGTGGTGGACGACAGCCTGGTGTATGTGGGGGGTCTTCTACAGGGATGGTTGTGGAGGGTCTGTGGCCCCCATACCTGCTGTGTGTTTGTGTGTGTGGGTCTTCATTCATCTGTGTACAACTCCCTGCTGTCTGCCTGTCTGAATGCCTGCTTGTCTGCCTGCATGCCTGTCTGCCTGCATGCCTGTCTGCCTGCCTGGCTGTCTGTCTGCCTGGCCGTCTGTCTGGGTCCTCCTGGGCAGTGTGTGACAGGCTCTCATACAACACACTGGATCCACACGCTGTCACCCCAGTGAGAATCACTGCGAGTATGCACATACACAAACACGCTTACAGACACAAACACGGTCACACACAGTCACACACACAGTCACAATAGGACTGTCAAAGGGGTCTTTGTGTTTGCGTTTTGGCGCAGTGAAGTGACACCAGGGATGCGCCCCTCTGGAGCCGTGCGGACAAAGAGTCCGTCTCTGGGGCGCAGGTTCGACCTCAGTCTGGGGACTAACAAAGATGACGTTTGGGTTTTTTCTGTCACAAGGTGACATTTGCTGCTTCTCTCTCTGGATGTCTGTGACCTGACTTTATTAGTATTATAATTTATATTGCTTAGAAGCGATGAGGTGGAATCAATGTCTCCTACGTCGTCTGGAGTCGCATCTGTGCTTCCCCCTGGTGGCCACTCGATGCAATTAATGACATGGTGGTGACGGACTGCTCGCTCCCCCCTGTCTCCACATGCAGGTATTACAGAGGAACGCACGGCGTCATCGTGGTGTACGACGTCACGAGTGCCGAGTCCTTCGTCAACGTGAAGCGATGGCTCCACGAAATCAACCAGAACTGCGACGACGTCTGTCGAATATTAGGTGAGCCCGCGTGGTCCCTGCCCCCCCGTCCCCCCGGCGCCCGCTGCTCTGACACGGCCCCTGAAAACCCGTCGGGGCCGATAAGAAACTCACCGTCTCTCGCCCCCCCTCTCTCTCTCTCCAGTGGGGAACAAGAACGACGACCCCAACTCCAAGGTGGTGGAGACGACCGATGCGCAGAAGTTTGCCGAGCAGATGGGCATCAACCTGTTTGAGACGAGCGCCAAGGAGAACATCAACGTGGAGGAGGTAATCACGCCAGGATGGGGGGTTCGGTGTGTGCCTGTAGCACGTACGCTATAAAGCCGGGCATTTCTGTCGGAGCCGGTGGCTGATTGGGGCTGGGGTGGTGGTGGTGGGGGGTGATTCGGAGCTCCGCGGATCGGGCTCGACGTGAGAGACTCCGTCAGGTGGGCGTCCGCGCTCGAGAGCGGTAGTCTTCTCATGTCGCGGCGGTCGAGGCTGCATGCTCACCGCCACTGATTTCTCTCCCCCCCCCCTCCCCTGCAGATGTTCAACTGCATCACGGAGCTGGTGCTGAGAGCTAAGAAGGAGGTGCTGGCCAAGCAGCAGCAGCAGCAACAGAACGACGTGGTCAAACTCACCAAGAACAGTAAACGAAAGAAGAAGTGCTGCTAACGAACTTCTGCCGCTCGCAAAGACGGCGCCCGTCTGCTCCAGAGAACACACACACACACAGGATGGACTCCCAAGCACCTAAATTAAATGACGAGATCACGATTTAATAGATATACCATGCCAAAAAAAAATGAATTGAGGAAGACAAAAAAAATGACAAAATAGTCCCCTTTGGACAAACAAATCATGAAGACTTTAAGAAAATGTACAGATTTTATTAGAAGTCAGATCAAGTTTTATTTGGAATTCAGCAGATGGGCAATATTTAAAACAAAAAAAAAGGTTCTCGTTTCTTGAAGGACCTGCAAGCTCGCCACTGATCGCCATGTTGCTCAGATTTCTATATGCATAAACAAATACTCGTACATCACTATCTATTTTCTCCTTCTCATTCCACTTCTCACCGGACATTACAAGTCAAGTCAAACTGCACCTGAAGAAGAGTCATTGTTGGATAGCTTTCTTTTTTTCCCTCTTTTTTTTCTTTCTCTGTCCTCAGTGGGCAGGAGTGGGAGGGAGGGTTCGGCGGGAGGGCGGGGTGGGGCGGGAGGGTGGGGTAGGGTGGGGGTGGGGTGAGTTGTGGGAGGTGTCAGAGGGAGAAGCTGGATTGGGTGAGGCGGAGGGAGGACAGTTCACCACCTTTTTGTGTTTCATCTCCACTTTATTTTCGTGACTTTTCAAACCTGAATTTGCCGTGGCTCATGCCAACAGATCATGAACTTCTAGTTTAAATAGTTTTTGTTTGTTTTATTGTTGACTTGATGAGGAAAAAAATCATGTGGATGATTGATAGGTGATCTTTAGCAACTAATCCAATGGACTGAACTGGTGATGTCATATTTTTGTTTCCGTTTTCCTATATTTTTGCCAAGATTTCTTTTCTTTTTTTCCCTCTCTCTCCTGTCTTCTAACCTCTGTTAATGAGCCAGCAACCTTTCTGTCTTTCCAGTGATGGTCAGAGCAGTGAACCACTCCCTGAGCCCGGGACAGCAAGCCTGACCATCTCTATTCACTTGAGTCTTACCCTGCTTTGAGTTTTGCTTTTAGACTCTCCCTTCAACTTAACCCCACCCCAAAACAACCAAACAAACACAACGATACTGCCAACACGATAGAGTCAGACGCTGTGTGGCTCTCCCTGTTCCATTGTTGCCATAGTGACCCTTCTGGCGTGGTGGTACGGCGGCGTCAGGGTCAGAGGGCGGGGGTCTCCTCAGCCACCCTCCCCCCCCACCCCCCCCCTCTCTTCCTCTCTTCCGTTGCTCTCTGTCCCTCCTCTCGTATGCACCCATCATCACCCCCCCCCCACATATCAGCACCTCTCATGGCTGTGGACTCCCCTTCACCTCGGTCGCTTGCACGGCGTTTTCCACAACGATTGACTGTGTCATCGGCGCGAGGCGCATTTGACGCGTGCCTGAGTGGTGGAACCTGGAGGCAAACGCAGCCAGTGCAGTGATCCTCGTCCATAGCAAACTGTGGGTAACCTCGTGTGTCGTTTCAGCACGTAACACTTTGTTTCCGAGGGGTATTGTGAGCTAACGCCTGACCCTGCGTCAGCCTTTAAAAGACCTCCAAGGATTCTCTGCTTGCAACTGTTGACAAAATGTTTACGTCTGCTTGTCATGTTTCTATCGCCGTGTTATCTGTTCCACGGTTCTGTCCAGTGTTCTGCTTGATGTGTGTGTGTGTGGCAGGGGGGACTAGCTCCTTCCTGACGGGCTGGGAGGGAGGGGTCCTCCTCCCCAGGGCCCTGCCCTGAACACCTCCCCCTCTCCTCCTGCACAGCCAGCCTCGGGTGAAGGGTTACGGCCCACCGCTGAACGTTGCCATGTAGAATACTGACCGTCGTCGCTAGGGAGAATCAAGCAACTCTTCAAACGGCATTTGACGAGTTAACACGTTTTGGTTTTTTTTACACCTCCCGAACGTCCCGGCCCTCCGACGAGAGGTTGGGTGTGGGGTGGGACGTCCCCAGAGGGGAGCTGAGAGGGTTCTGTGTGTCCCTCACCACCACGTCAGGGTACACCAAGTACAGTGGTGCCACCACCAGAGAGCAGAGGCCCTGGACAAATGGTATCCAATCTCAAACTATGACTTCTACTCATTATGTGTATGTATATATAAATATATTTGTGTGTTTATATTCAATATATAGAACATACACACATCTTGGCACACATCATCGCGCATGTATTGACATGCCCTGTGTTGCTAGGGTTGAAACACACTTATCAGCTGTTGTTTGCTGTACACTGGAGAAAAGAGATGTACTATTCATTTTCCCTACATGAATTTAATCAATAATAAACGTTTTAAAAGAAGAAATATTTGACACAATGACTGATCTCATTTGTCCATGATTTCATTGCTAATTGGATGGGAGAACTTCTGAATGGTTTTGGCACACTAAGTCATTGTGCCATTGTGTCACCAGAGACGAGCCAAAGCACGATCAGAACTCAGTCACCATTCATCTGCCCCCATTTTATTTGTTAACTTTTTCACAGTGATGTCCAGATAGAAACACATTCAGTGGACACACTCCACCCCTTGAAAACACACACACACACACAGTGCCCTCACCAGAAGCACTGAAACAATGTGAAATTCCAGGCAGCATATCTTGCTCGTAAGGACAAGCAGATGACACCCTCTGGAATGTCAGCCTTTGCCACATACCAGAACAGCATCACACAATAAATAAATCAATGTTTGCTATGAAGTATATGAATCCATATAATTGTATGTATGTATATCTAATTATAATCATAACATTGATTTATTCTTTAGCCCGGGTATGAGTAGATAATGGGTGATAATAACAGATAAATACTGTTCAGCCAAACTAATGTCCCCTCCAATCAATCCCATCTAAACCAACCACTTTCAGAACTGCACTTGTAATACTCAGTCACATGACACTACTGGCTCTTAAAAACCCGCTCCATAGGGCTGCGCTTTACCATCGCCATCTAGTGTTTTACTGTGGGAACTGCACTTGTAATTCATACTTTAAACCACTAGAAGTATTGAACACTGAATACTTATATTCTATTTGTAAAAAAATAACATAATTATTTGAACAATTAATGGAGATATCCAAATCAACACAAGCAAACAACAGCCTAATGTTAGTCTATCGTCGAGTCCCAAGTCACTCGTAACTATTAGTTTACCGCATTTGTAGCTAGTTAGCATATACCCAGTGCCTACGAAACATTTATGATTGATTTAGAATGTTTAGGCCTAATGTTTGAATTAAATATTATTTTATTGAAAGTGTCCATTCATTGTCATTGTTGTTATTTTAAAGGCAACTTTTATAAAATGAGCAATGTGAATGAATGAGATGGTGCGAGATCTAGCTCGGCTAAAAAAAGTGAAGTTCACAATGCTGTCTGTCCGTTGCATAGAAACAGCCACTATTTACAGGGACTATTTTCTCTCGGCTACTGAAATGCGATACACAACGTTTGTTGGCTCTAACTATTTTGTGCTGAAAGGCAGCTTACTATTTATTTACTATTTATAATGTCTCTGGTAAACGTATTATAAAGGCAATAAGGTACGAGAGGCAGTACTTTATCGTCAATAAAGTATTATTCATGAGTTTTAATTATTGATGTGTTTTAATGATTTTGTTTGCCATGGCTCATGGTAAGGACTAAGTACTCACCTCATTTGTCAAGATCCTCCGTCTTCCACACTGGGTATAGAACATTATATTACAGATAAAACTTGCTTATCCACACAGGGAAATGTATTTTACTAACCTCACATGGTCAGCCCAGTGTGATGGGCCTTCTCTTTGGGATGAGATTGACTCTCCTTTAGCATCCCCCCTGTGGACCAGATTGCAATGGCGACTCTTGTGGTTTCATACGGTGGCCAAACAACTATCCTTGTCCACGTAACTCTGTCATTATGGTATTTCGGACTTCTGTAGTGGACGATTAGTTTTTCTTCAGACAAATCCTGCTTCTTTCAACTGCGTTTTTAGCGTGCGCATACTTAGTTTAATGTTGTGAAACGTTAACAGCATATCTAAGATTATTTCATAGGAATGTCCCTGATCAAAATAAAAAGTGCAACTACATGACTCTCTGAATTGTCAACACAAATGTTTATTCTTCTTTTCCAATCAAAACGATCAACTTGATAATAACAGTTACGTGGACCAGGAGTGGTTTGGCTATCGATTTTTATAGAGGGGGTACTATTAAAATGCCACCATTGGGTTGCGCCTAAATCCCGCCATTTAGTGGCTTAAAGTGAGAATTACAAGTGCAGTTCCTAACAGTAAACCACCAGACGGCGATGGTAAAGCGCAGCCCTATGGAACGGGTTTTAAGGGGAACTGTTTCGACAGCGCAAATTCAGAGTCATGTAGTAGCACTATTTATTTTAATCAGGGACATTCCTAGGAAATAATCATAGATATGCTGTTAACGTTTCACAACATTGAAATAAGAATGCGCAGTCTGAAATGCCATAATAAAAGAGTTACGTGGACCAGGATAGTTGTTTTTGCTATCGATGTTTACGTTTAACACCCAATTTATACTTTTGCAAGTAGGCTACTTGCTACATCCTTTGATAGCTAAAGAACTGTCCTGGTGCACGTAACTGTCAGTGTCAGACTATTGCATTTTGTACTTCTGTCGATCATTTCTTATTCAGTTAGTTACTGCATTCATTCAGCGACGAAAGTGTTGTACCAAGCAGGGTTCTCAAGTTTTGAAGACAGGCAAGAGGGACACCCCCATGCATGTCAGCAATATATTTTGGAAAATTACTATTTACAGTTATTTTGCTTTAGAGAATATGGTGTTTATTACTAGCCAATTCACACACAAAAAAGCCTAAGTAGAAATGAAAGACCTTTTCAGAAATCCAGTATAAAAACGTTTCTGTGAATTTTTTTGGGCACTTCAGAACATGCCGTAAACCAAGTCATTTTTTTACTTGAAGATACATGCGCCGTGTTTTTGCCATGAAATAGCCTATGCACATCGGAGAATTAGGCCTAAATGTTCAGCGGGCGAGTCAGAATTTTGTCACAATAGCTATGATGTCACAAAGCAATGTGTCATTTCTAATGTGTCATATCTGTCGGTCATAATGAGTAAAGTAACTATAAAAGTCTATGTCAACAGTCAACACTGCAGTCACTTTCTTTTCCAACAGAACCGAGAACATGAGCGGATTTCCAGGAAAGAAGCCGATGGATAAGAAAAAGAAAGAACGGACACCGGTGGTAAGAACCGGGCCACAGGTATGTGCAGCACTGAGAGCGCACCGGAGGATGCAGAAGGCACAGAAGGATGCTGAAACGCTGCATAAAATTAAAAGGTGGGTCGACCTGAAAAACACCTTACAGAAGCCACGTGAAAAGAGGCTGGCAGAGTTAAGGGAGGCAGGTAAAAGGCTGACAGAAGACCTTGAGGACTTGCAGAGGCAGGAGAGGTTGACAGAGTGGATACAGAAGGAGGGAGAGCTGTGGAAGGCAGAGCAGAGACAGAAAGAGGAGCTGGAGCTCAACTCCAAAAAAAAAGATATGCAGGAGACCAAGACACCTCACACACAGGTGCCACACAGGTCTCTTACCATCTTGGAGGAGTTGAAGCTCTTGGATGAACTGCTTGAGGAGGTAAGAGGCCAACATGTCATTCGTTTTTTACTTCTGAAAGGTGTCCTTTGTGTTGGGTATTCCATTACAGTGCTAACAATTTCCTTGTCTCCAACACAGACAGCAGATATGCTTCCATCCATGTCCCCCATCCATCAGCCAGTCTCCCAAACCCCCACACCCCTCCCACTGGGTAAAGATGGACCATACTTGGGCCTCACCATCACCAAACCCCTGGAAGCTCAGGCCAGGCACCCCACCGGGGTCAAGCATCCCACCTGCACACCTCTTCCTGAGGACACTCTCATCTACACCCACCCCTCGTCCAACCAGGAGGAGGGATTAGAGAGTGTACTAGCGAAGGTGCAAGTACTGGAGGCATCTGTTGAGGAGAGTTCCAACAGTGACATGTTGATGACAATTGAAAATGAGATCAAGGCTGAGGAGGGGAAAACACCAAAGAAAGAGAGGGAGTTCCTAGAAAAGCAGAATAAAGCAGAAAAGCTGGCGCAGGAGAATATGGAGAAGAAACAGAGGAAGCAGCTGCAGCAGGCAGAAAAAAGTAACAAAGAGATTCAGAGAAAGTTGGAGAATGAGAGACGCAAAATGAAAGACCTAGAAAGGAAAGAGATGCAAAGGTTATCAGAAGAGCAAAGAAAGGAAATAAAGAAGAAGGAAAAGGAAGAGAAGAAGGCAGAAAAAGGAAAACTGGAAATGGGGTCTTTGACAAAACTTGGCTTCTTCGAGAAGATAAAGAGGGCCTTCCATTTCCACTGATGAGACTTTCCATCTACGGTAACACCAACCGTGAAAAACATCATGGATCTACACCTTTGCTCAGTCATTTGGATCACTGGCACACTTGAAGAACCCTTTGAAGCTCTGTGAACAACCTTTATAGAAGTTGTGTAGTAGTAGTAGTAGTAGTATTAGTAGTGGTAGTAGTGGTAGTAATAGTAGTAGTCGTAGTAGTGGTAGTGGTGGTAGTAGTGGTAGTAATAGTAGTAGTAGTAATAACAATAATAACAATAAAAATGGTGAAACAGCAGGTGTTTTTCAGCATGTTTTTATTTACATAACAGACTTTTGAAAAGTAT
This sequence comes from Mallotus villosus, assembly GCA_903064625.1. Classification (NCBI taxonomy): domain Eukaryota; kingdom Metazoa; phylum Chordata; class Actinopteri; order Osmeriformes; family Salangidae; genus Mallotus; species Mallotus villosus. The sequence goes on from CAEFZP010000097.1 coordinate 222,542, forward strand.
ACACCAATAACGATTCGGGGTTGATCATTTCTAATTTGCAAAAATAAATACATAGAAATCTCAATGAATGTGGGATGTTAGTTAGTGGGATGTATTTCTGTACTCGCCTATCAATATGAACCACAAAAAAGGAGAAATACACTCCAGATTTCCAATATAACAAACAAAACACGACAGGCATACAAGAGCCCTACCTATGAATGACTGGCGATGCTCTTACCTTGTCAATTACATAGAGTCTGGCTGGATTTTCATGGAACAGGTAGGGGAGCAAGAATATTGCAGCACAGACGGTGTGTCCTAAAAGGAAAAAAACACAACATACAAAGACACACTCCCCCAAATGGAAAACAACATTACATTACTGTAACTCAACGTTTAAAAACCTGTTCCATAGGGCTGCGCTTTACCATCGCCATCTGGTGGTTTACTGTGAGAACTGTACTTGTAATTCACACTTTAAACCACTAGATGGCGGTATTGAAGCGCAGCCCAATGGCGCTGTCGAAACAGTGCCCCTTAACACGCAGTTTATACTTTTTGCATAAGTAGGCCTACTTGCTACCTGCTTCTTCGATAGCTAAACAACTGTCCTGGTGCACGTTACTGTGTAACAGGCTATTGCATTTCGTACTTCTTATTCCCTGTTAGTTATTGCATCCATTCAGCGACGAAAGTGTTGTAGGCCTACCAACCATTTCCTATTTGAGTTAATGTAACGGTTTTGAGTTAATGTAATGCCGGTACAGACCGCATGAACACGTAGCACTACTTTATTGACGATAAGGCACTGCTTCTCGTACCTTATTGCTTAACTATGGTATTGACACGGAGCCCAATGGCGCTGTCGATACAGTGCCCCTTAAAAACCCGTTCCATAGGGCTGCGCTGTACCATCGCCATCTGGTGGTTTACTTATAGGAACTGCACTTGTAATTCACACTATGAACCATTAGATGGCGGTATTGGAGCGCAGCCCTATGGAGCTGTCGAAACAGTGCCGAACGAGTGCCCCTTCAATTTATCCACCTGTTTCCCCAGCAACCAATGGGTGCTGAACTACTTCCGCTTTCCGGTATTGTGTTTCCTGTTCAACGGCTAACATTACTAGCGTACCGTGATATCGACAGAGAAGACATTGATTAGAATTAGTTGTGTTTAATTAAATGTAATTGTAATTTAATGTAATTGAAACATGAGCTCAGGTGATATTGAAGCGCAACCCAATGGTGGCATTTCAATAGTACTCCTTTAAAAACTGCTTCCATAGCGCTGTAATTTATTAGCTTCATTGCTAACATTAATCTGCAATGAATCAAAGTATGAATTCGTAAATCATCGCTAAAAATATAATGGACTATGAGACACTTGGGAATCTCTCTGAACGGGACGTAAACAGGAAGATGGCCGGCGTCTCGCTGCCGGAGAGCGTCGGACGGTGTTGGGACGAAACGGGCAGATGAGAACGAGATAGACCGGAGCAAGGATAGACCTATTTACTGGGTGTATAGACATTTCTACTGGCTGTCATCTAGTAGGGAACTGGTCTTTGCCGGGTTGATTGAACTGTGCTTCATGGTTCATTAGTCTTATCTATCCTTAGTTAAGTCCAGGCCCTCTACCCCCCCTGCAGAACCTAGCATACGTTCCTGATGGTTCTTCAGAACCTACTGTAGGAGGAGATTGGAACCCAAGGCCCCAAGCTGAAACATTTTTGACTTATTTTAACTGTTTATGTCTATCCAGCCGTGAGCAGATCACTAAAGATGAATGGCCCCACATCACTTGCAGAAACTAACTTGCATAGAGCAAACCAGTATCAGGGCCTGATTGCACTTGTGTCTAAATTGAGGCTGGTTTTGGGTGATTTATGAAACATTTAATAAGTTGGACCAAAGCTGTACCACAGGAGATGTCACAGAGACATCCCTAGGATCCTCCAGCAGACACATCGTTACTGAGGTCTTCATCAAGAATCCTATTCTTCGACATGGTTTCCACAACACAACAGCATCTAAGGAAGAACACTGAATACACCAAGTTTGTATTTGGTTTTTCTAACAGACTTTATTTCCACTCTGCTTCTTTGACTAAAAATGGTCAGAACCACCAAGCCATACCAAAGACACAGCACTGTACGGTATCATAACAGCTTTGCTCTCTGTGGTACAGGCCTGGGAGTCTGATATACAAGATCATTGACAGTTCAGCTCCTTTCCCTCTTCAGATCTACACGATGAACCTAGCGTGCGCCGCCGACCTCCTCTTCGCCCTACTGCTGCCCTTCAGGATCGCCTACCATTTCCATGGCAACGACTGGGTGTACGGCGGCGGCATGTGCCGCCTGGTGACGGCGGCGTTCTACTGCAACATGTACTGCTCGGTCCTCCTCATGATGTGCATCGGCATCGACCGCTTCCTGGCCGTGGTCTACCCCATGGACTCCCTGGTGTGGCGGTGTCCGTGGTGTGCGGGGCCATGTGGCTGCTGTCGGCCGGGGGGGTGGCCCTCGGTGTTCTTCTTCGTGCCCTTGATCGTCACCGCCGTCGTATGCCGACGGCTCCTACCAAGCCTACCTGCTCTCCATGTGCGTGAGCAGCGTCAGCTGCTGCCTGGACCCCCTCATCTACTACTTTGGCTCGTCCCAGTGCCAGAGGCAGGTGGCGGCCCTGCTCGGGTGCCAGGGCGGGGCGGCGGAGGAGGGCTCCCAGTCGGGCAGCACCAGGACCTCCAGGATGGAGAGTCTGAGGAGCACCCTGGGAGGCCAGTACGGGAAACTGGTGGGCTGAGTCTCCGGAGCTGCGAGAAGGGCTGAACACATATTTCCCGATCCCCTCAACCCCCGTCCCCGCCCCTCACCTCCACCAACGCGGTCATGACTGTAATTAATAATTTGCTTAACCCAAATAATTTACTCAATGATTGCACTTTATCTTCATTGTTTACTCATTGTTTGGGCTGTGAACTCCTTTTAATAACAAGTATCTTTGTAGCCATGCACCAATTGTTCCTCTTGTGGCCTCTCTGTATGCACTTCACATGTACTACACTGCAATTCCTTCATATATAAGTTTCTTTACTGTTGAAATAAGAAGTGCAGTTACAGTAAGATTAGCAATGTCTGGCTTTAGATTGTTTTACCATTCACTTTAAACACAAGTTGTCTAGTGTACAACCCTGGCGGTTTTACAGTAAAACCATTTATTTCATGTTCACCTAAATCAATAATGTATGGTGACCAGAATTTGAGAATACAACTTAAAAGGTAACATTTCATTTCTCTATTGTGGTTATGGTGGTGTTAAAGTACTATGTAGTCCCAGGCTGTTATGTTAATACCATTTGATCCAGTATCTAGAGTAAAAAAAAGATCTCTACGTTTTTACTGCTACATGTGATGCCTGTGTTTGGGTTGTCATGGTTGTCCGGGCTTCCGATCACTGAATGTCTCCTCTTCAGAATGTGGCTGTCAGTCTGTGTCCTCGCTGGTGTATGGACACATCTCTGCAACCCAAAGGAAAAGAGAGAAAGATTGTGATGAGAGAGAAATAGAGAGAGAGAGAGAGAGGGAGGGAGGGAGGGAGGGAGGAGGGAGGGAGGGAGGGAGGGAGGGAGGGAGGGACGGCTGACACCAGAGTAGGCTGCATTTTCATCAGTGATCCTCATTGTCACGGACGAGGAAGTTGCTTTCATTGCTGTTTCCTAGCCCAAGGTAAACTGTAATTTATAATTAATTATACAATGTTATAATTTATGGTTGATTATTTTGCGGATCCCTTGGCTATGGTCTGCAGACCCCATACTTAGATAGAATAGAACCACTGGCGTACAGCATTACAGTGAGCTACACTGGCTTAAAACTACAGGTATATAATGATAATTGTACCCATGAATTGTTTACTAGTAATATAATGTCATAATAAATCATAAAACGTTTATTGATATGTGAGGCTTGTTTATTATTTGAACGATTGAAAACGGATGTATCACAGACCTCTATAGTATATATGTCGTCCAACAGAGTCTAAGGAGAATATTTGGAGATATTAGACCGGCCCCAATGGCTCATAGATGAAGGACACTGTCTCGTAAACAAGAGGGTGATGGTTTGAATCCAGGCTACTGTTAGGTTTTAAAATCTCGAACAGATTTGCAGAGGCAAGTTCCCAAGAGCGGTTACCATATCTTATCAACCAATGGCTCATGGAAGTTTGATTTCCTCTAATGTTGATGAATAATGGAGATTGCAGCTATATATTGGTCATGTGATCTGATTGCGAATCAAAGTAAACGGTTGCCAGGTGTGCAAGTGGGCGATTGTGAGCAGCTGTGTGGCGCCACAGAAATGATTTGCCAAGTATCCAAGAGTGGTATCAACACCATACCAGTCCCAATGGCTCATAGATGAGGGACGTTGTCTCGTAAACAAGAGGTTGATGGTTTGAATCCAGGCTACTGTTAGTTTTTACAAGCACTTATAGATCTAAAACATGCTGTCAGGTTTGAGCATGTGGTTCCCCATAGACTCAATGTTAAAGCTAGATCTGCCAACTGTTTCTATCCTGGGGATTGTTGCATTAGATCTCGTTCATCTGGATTGGTGGTATTGGTCATGTGATCTGAATGCCAATCAACACAAACGATTGCCAGGTGTGGTTCACAAATGAGTGAGTGCTTATGACAAAGTGTGACTGTCCACATGCAACTTATGTGGTTGTAAGGTTGGCTAAATGGTTAGAGAGTATGACTACAGATCAGGAGGTTGGGGGATCACATCCCCCAAGGTGCTTTTAGATGAAAGCTTTCAATTGAACATTGAACTTATGTCTTCAAGTGGAATTCATGAAGACATAATTAGATTCCGAGGGAAATTCAGCAAGGCCCTGGTGGCCGAGTGGATATGCATGGGATCTTGAGTCCTGACCCCTCCGGTTCAAATCTGGCCGGAGGCAGTGTACCCCATGCTTGCTTCCTGGCATGCAAAACGTGTTAGTATCTCTTTTCAAGCAGAGCACTTTTTAAAAGATAAATGCTACCTTCACATGCCGGAGATATGGGGCCCCAGTGGCCTAATGGATAAGCATGCAGACAAGCAAATCCCAACGGCGTGGGATCAAATCCACCCGAACCCAGAGAAATCCTTTGACTGAGCTTGCTCTAAGGTCGCCCCCAAGGTGTCGGGGGCTGGTGTCGTGGGCTGCTCAACAAGCTGGGTTCAGATGAAGCACAGGGCGTGGTGCCAATCAGATCCGTGAGCCCAGATCCCTGTGACCGCAGCGCACTCCCCCGACTGTCCAGACTCCCCGACTGCCAGCCGGGATATCCCAACTGTCTTTGTAAGTACCCGACTGTCCCACCAGGAAAGACAGTTGGGAGAGGGGAGCCCGGGAGTCCCGGAGCCGGGAAAATACATTTACCTTTTATCAGTTTTATATATAAGTCCAGCTTTTTTTCCAAGTCCAAAAGCAACAATTGAGTTGTAGGAAGATCCTTCAGCCAGATTTGAACACAAGTGTGAGGTCATTAAAGAGACCTTTTCTTGCAGCCTTCCATGGGGTTTGAACCCACAAACCTTATCTGTCAGGGTACACGTGCTTATCCACTGAGCCATCAGGGACACAAGGAAACATGAACTCGTTGGAAATACATCCTTAAGGTGACGTGTGAGGTCATTAAAGAGACAGTTTCTGCAAGGAACGACCAACGCAGCCCTCCATGGGGTTTGAACCCACAACCCTTATCTATCAGGGTACACGTGCTTATCCACTGAGCCATCAGGGACACAAGGAAACATGAACTCGTTGGAAATACATCCTTAAGGTGACGTGTGATGTCATTAAAGAGACAGTTTCTGCAAGGAACGACCAACACAGCCCTCCATGTGGTTTGAACCCACAACCCTTATCTGTCAGGGTACACGTGCTTATCCACTGAGCCATCAGGGACACAAGGAAACATGAACTCGTTGAAAATACATCCTTTAGGTGAAGTGTGAGGTCATTAAAGAGACAGATTATGAAAGGAAAGACCAACACAGCCTTCCATGGGATTTGAACCCAAGACCCTTAACGCCCATGGTACATGTGCTTATCCACTGAGCCATCAGGGACACAAGCATATATGAACTTGTTGAAAATAAACCTTGAGATTAAGTGTGAGGTCATTAAAGAGACCATTTCAGCAAGGATAGTCCATTGCAGCCTTCCATGTGGTTTGAACCCACAACCCTTATCTGTCAGGGTACACGTGCTTATCCACTGAACCATCAGGGACACAAGGAAACGTGAACTCATTGAAAATACATCCTTTAAGTGAAGTGTGAGGTAATTAAAGAGACAGTTTCTGAAAGGAAAGACCAACGCAGCCTTCCATGGGATTTGAACCGAAGACCCTTAACACTCATGGTACACGTGCTTATCCACTGAGCCATCAGGGACACAAGGAAACATGAACTCGTTGAAAATACATCCTTTAGGTGAAGTGTGAGGTCATTAAAGAGACAGATTCTGAAAGGAAAGAACAACGCAGCCTTCCATGGGATTTGAACCTTGACGCTCATGGTACACATGCTTATCCACTGAGCCATCAGGGACACAAGCATATATGAACTTGTTGAAAATACATCCTTGAGATTAAGTGTGAGGTCATTAAAGAGACCATTTCTGCAAGGATAGTCCATTGCAGCCTTCCATGTGGTTTGAACCTACAACCCTTATCTGTCAGGGTACACGTGCTTATCCACTGAGCCATCAGGGGCATGTTACGAGACATGAACTCATTGAAAATACATCCTTTAAGTGAAGTGTGAGGTAATTAAAGAGACAGTTTCTGAAAGGAAAGACCAACGCAGCCTTCCATGGGATTTGAACCCAAGACCCTTAACGCTCATGGTACACGTGCTTATCCACTGAGCCATCAAGAACACAAGCATATATGAACTTGTTGAAGATACATCCTTGAGATTAAGTGTGAGGTCATTACGAGACCATTTCTGCAAGGAAAGACCATAGCAGCCTTCCATGGGGTTTGAACCCACAACCCTTATCTGTCAGGGTACACGTGCTTATCCACTGAGCCATCAGGGGCATGTTACGAGACATGTATGGGCAAGTAATGCTGATCTGATCGCTAATCAAAGTAAACGGTTGCCAGGTGTGCAAGTGGGCGATTGTGAGCAGCTGTGTGGCGCCACAGAAATGATTTGAAGTATCCAAGAGTGGTATAGATACCATACCAGTCCCAATGGCTCATAGATGAGGGATGTTACCTCGTAACCAAGAGGTTGATGGTTTGAATCCAGGCTACTGTTAGTTTTTACAATCTAGAACAGATTTGCAGAGACAAATACCCAAGAGCGGTTACCATATTTGATCAATCCCAATGGCTCATAGAAGTTTGATTTCCAGCAACTGTCAGTTTTTTTAATCTAGAACAGATTTGCAGAGGCAAGTATCCAAGCACGGTGACCATACCCTACTAGTCCCAATGGCTCATAGATGTCTTGTAACATGCCACTGGGGGGCGCCACAGAACCAGGCGGGGGGAGGGAATGACTTCCCCCCTACCCCCCAATTCTTTTCTGAAAATTGGGGGGTAGGGGGGAAGTCATTCCCTCCCCCCGCCTGCTTCTGTGGCGCCCCCCAGTGGCATGTTACGAGACATCTATGGGCAAGTAATGCTGATCTGATTGCCAATCAAAGTGGGCGATTGTGAGCAGCTGTGTGGCGCTACATAAATGATTTGCAGAGCCAAGTATCCAAGAGTGGTGACCATACCATACCAGTCCCAATGGCTCATAGAGGAGGGGCGTTGTCTCGTAAACAAGAGGTTGATGGTTTGAAACCAGCCTACTGTTAGCTTTTAAAATCTAGAACAGATTTGCAGAGCCAAGTACCCAAAAAGAGCATAGAAGTGTTACAAGGCCCAATGGCTCAGAGAGGAGAGAGGCTGTCTTGTAACCTAGAGGTTTTAGGTTTGATTCTCAGGACAGCCTATTTTAAAGCACAGATTGGAAGAGGCACTTGAAAAATGCCCGGAGAAAATCTATGTTATAGCCTGGATGGCTCAGTGAGGAGAGCGGCTGCCTTGAGATCAAGAGGTTGAAGGTTTGATTCCCAGGAAGGCCGAGTTTTTAAGCACTTGGAGAACACCCAGAGAAAAGGAATGATATGGCCATAATTTAGTGGCGGTCGTTAATGATGAGTCATTGGCTAGATGGGAGTCGTGACATGGCTAGTTCAATCCCCACTCACATGTGATTTTTATATTCACTTTAAAACATCTAACACCCACTTTTTGCCTCCCCTTTCGAATTCAACATTCAAATGACTACACAAACAATTATATCCTGAGAAAAGTGGATTTTGAGGGGTATAGCTCCAGACATCCATTCTTTCTGCACTGGACCGTTAGCGCCCTCATATGGAACTAGGGTGGAACTGCAACCAGTTCAGAACCCGGAAGTTTCCCGAGTGTCAGTTTTTATGTCTATATGGTTCTCCCCATATTAGACATTCTCTGGTCAGGCATCCCGCAAACAAACCTCTGTCAATGCGCCAGCACAAAAGCAACGCGCAATCTGCAATCACAGGTCTCAATAGACCACTTTCATGTTTACCAACATTCAGGATGCGCGCGCAGCTAGGTTTCAGAAAACCGGGAAAGGATAGCATTTACAATGGCAAAAGGACCATAGGATCATACAAATAGTTCGATTTAAAAGACCAAAAAGTCAGAGGAGGACAGCCTTAGAGAGAGAAAAAGCTATTCCCCATTGATCTGTCGGATCAGAATTTTGATTTGGGTCACGAAAGTCTTGACATTTGAGTGAGAATGTCGCCCGGTACAGACCGCATAGTGGAGCGGCAGCCATGTCTTCGCGTCATGTCACAAAGTTCATAATTTTACAGTTTTACAGTCAATTCAACATCTAAAAAGTCGAGCAGGGCAGCTTTCAAGAGATATGGGAATTCGGCTTTTAGCCAGCTTGTCCGATTATTTTTGTGATTTGTTTAAACTTGCCATTTGAGTGTGAGACTGCGTCCCCATTAGCCTCAGTCAGACTTGTCGCTCACTGGCAGTGTGCACAATGTTGTATTTCACCCCAGAAACGTCAGAGAGGACTGCCTAACGTAGATACGAGCCTGCTGAAGATAGCCAGCATATTGTATTTCTTTAACCGAGCCTGTTCATTACTCATTTTCCTGAGAAAGCGACCTCCGTTAGCAATGCTAGTTTTGCCCGATCACTTGGTCAGGCTATTTAAAGCTATGGGGGTCAAGTGACTTTTGTGCATTGACAAGTGAAATGTAAAAGTACTCGTCCAAAGGAACAGAGATATATGATGACCTGATCGACACTCCAAGTGTATTAAACAGGGGAGAAGTTCGTCTTTTGCAACCCACATGCGCAGTTGAGCCAGCTTGACAGTCGTGTGACGTAGGTTTGAAAGTGGTCTATTGACTTTAGGCAACTATCGGACTGTGTTAACGTTCAATCACCATGGTAACATGATGACACATTGAATATGTCATAAATGCATTCCCTGTTTATAAATGACAAGATTCGACTTATACTCAGATCCATGAAGACATCGTGAAGGTAAGACCTCGATCCTAAATTAAACATGCAAGCTATAGCTTTAAAGTATACTTTAAAACATTTGTTTAAAATGTACTTTGAATAGGCCTATATGTGAAAAACAATCATATCTGCGCTCATAAACACATCATATGTTAGATCAGGTTAGATCTCGATCCAAAATTAAACATGTAAGCTCTTATGTAAATCAAATCAACTTTGAATAGGCCTATATTTGAATATATTTGAAGGTGGCCGCGGCCGCGCAAGAACCTCGCAAACCTCGGCCAAAAGATGGCCAAATTCATGTTTACGTCTACTGAGGGATAGCCAAACAATAATTTTAGTCTAAACATAGCAGATTTACAAACGGGCTTTTTCCAGTTTGGCCTCCAATCCAGACCATTGTTTACGTCATAATGATTAGAATGTTTAGATGAACGCAGTGACGTCCGATATTTTCTCAACACATCAGTAGCACAGCGCGCACTCATTGTTATGCATCTTTCATGAAATATCTAATTTTCTATTTATTATGAATGTAGCAAAGGAACAATGAATCTGGATGAGAAGAAAGACAAGGTACCTCTGATGATTGAGGAGAAGCGTGGAGACGTCCTCAGGGCCACAGCTGAGGCCGAGAGGCCCACTGTCAGAGAGAGGAATCTGGCCAAGGTTGAGAGGAGAGCCTATGAGAACACGATAGAGGAGCTTCACCAGAAGCTCCTGGTGGAAGTGAAAGCTCGTGTTGAGGCTGAAGAAGCTCTGGCCAGGGCTCGGACCACTCTGCGGGCCCACGCCGCCGCTAAACCGCTACACCTCCAAAGAGCCCGACAGGAGGATGGTCTGACCTCTCACCTCAGAGCCTGGGAGAAGGAGAGGCAGTACCTGACATCTGGGAGGAACCAGGCGGTCGAAGCCCTGAAGTTGTCCGAGCAGGGCCTCACTCTGGCCACAGCCAAGTTGCTGGAGTCGGGACACACGGCCCCCAAACCAGCTCAGCTCGGGGGAGAGTTCCAGCTCTCTCGCCTCAGAGCTGAAATCTGTGCGGCCCAGTCAGCCAGAAAGACGGCCGAGGTTAACTGGAACATGACCAGGACCAATCTCCTCATGCTGGAAAAAAACCTCAGAGCAGAAATTGCAGAGAAGGATGAGAAGATCATCGTCCTTTCCAATGCGAAGGAGGCCTTCCAGGTGACACAGAAGGAGCTGCAGGCTTTCCAGACCAAGCTGATGGAGATGGCCCGAGTCATGACCAGATTGCAAATCCACTCGAAGGAGAAGGACATGCAATCCAGTCAAATCAGAAAGGAGCTGATGGATAAATGTGCAGAGATGGAGTCTGCAGAGAAACAGGCTGCAGACACAGCTGAGGAGCTGCTGTCTCTGCAGAAGACGGCCGACCAGTCGGCAGCCGACCTGGAGGCTCTGCGGAAGACGGCCGACCAGTCGGCAGCCGACCTGGAGGCCCTGCGGATGACGGCCGACCAGTCGGCAGCCGACCTGGAGGCCCTGCGGATGACGGCCGACCAGTCGGCAGCCGACCTGGAGGCCCTGCGGAAGACGGCCGACCAGTCGGCAGCCGACCTGGAGGCCCTGCGGAAGACGGCCGACCAGTCGGCAGCCGACCTGGAGGCCCTGCGGAAGACGGCCGACCAGTCGGCAGCCGACCTGGAGGCTCTGCGGATGACGGCCGACCAGTCGGCAGCCGACCTGAAGGCTCTGCAGAGTCTGAGCAGAAAGCAAGCTAGGTGCCAGTCGCAGGAGACCCAAACCGAGGTAGTCCAGTCGTATCCAGGGCCTAAACTAATCCTTTGTGTGCATAGAAACAAGCCTTCTAATATGTCCTGTAACGCATATTGGAGTGTAAACCCTGCATGCTCCCTTGTGTACTGGGGTAGATGTGTTATATACTTTGTGTTTTTCAGAAATGTATCGGCAAAAAGAAGAAAAAGAAGGGTTGCTGCCTAGCCCGCCTGATGTTCTGGAGGAAATCCCAGCATGCGTAGCAAGAACACCTTCATTCTCCGCCCTCGTCTCCTCCCTCCCTACAACCTTCCTCCACCACAAACCAACACCATCTCTACCCTCTATCACAAACCAACACCATCTCTACCACAAACCACCACCATCTCTATCCTCCACCACAAACCAACACCATCTCTACCCTCTATCACAAACCAACACCATCTCTACTCTCTACCACAAACCACCACCATCTCTATCCTCTACCACAAACCACCACCATCTCTACCCTCTTCTACCACAAACACACACACACATATCCTTAATCACCCAAACACCCTAACCCTTCATACATGGCATCATGCATATCAACATTCTTGCATGCAGAATAACTCAATAAAAGATACCTCCCAAAACTTAGGGTCTTGCTTCTTCCTTCCTCATGATAGTTCCGTAAGCCTGTGTACTGACCTAGTAGATAAACTTTCCATGGAATCACATGACATGGAATGTGTTTTTTGAATGATAGTTACGAAGCTCTGTGTGTGTGTATGTGTGTCTGTGTGTATGTGTGTCTGTGTGTGTATGTGTGTCTGTGTGTATGTGTGTCTGTGTGTGTATGTGTGTGTCTGTGTGTGTATGTGTGTGTGTCTGTGTGTATGTGTGTGTCTGTGTGTGTATGTGTGTCTGTGTGTCTGTGTATGTGTGTCTGTGTGTCTGTGATTTGTTAGGGTGCGTCCCCATTAGCCTCAGTCAGACTCGTCGCTTACTGGCAGTGTGCACAATGTTGTATTTCACTCCAGAAACGCCAGAGAGGACTGCCTAACGTAGATACGAGCCTGCTGAAGATAGCCAGCATATTGTATTTCTTTAACCGAGCCTGTTTCATTACTCATTTTCCTGAGAAAGCGACCTCCGTTAGCCAGGCTAGTTTTGCCCGATCACTTGGTCAGGCTATTTAAAGCTATGGGGGTCAAGTGACTTTTGTGCATTGACAAGTGAAATGTAAATGTACTCGTGGTCTAGACACTTTCAAACCTACGTCACACGACTGTCAAGCTGGCTCAACTGCGCATGTGGGTTGCAAAAGACGAACTTCTCCCCTGTATAATACACTTGGAGTGTCGATCAGGTCATCATATATCTCTGTTCACTGGATTACATGGCTTGTACATGGCGGCTGCCCTGCTCGACTTTTTAGATGTCGAATTGACTGTAAAACTGTAAAATTATGAACTTTGTGACATGACGCGAAGACATGGCTGCCGCTCCACTATGCGGTCTGTACCGGGCGACATTCTCACTCAAATGTCAAGACTTTCGTGACCCAAATCAAAATTCTGATCCGACAGATCAATGGGGAATCGCTTTTTCTCTCTCTAAGGCTGTCCTCCTCTGACTTTTTGGTCTTTTAAATCGAACTATTTGTATGATCCGTGTGGTCCTTTTGCCATTGTAAATGCTATGCTTTCCCGGTTTTCTGAAACCTAGCTGCGCGCGCATCCTGAATGTTGGTAAACATGAAAGTGGTCTATAGGTAGCAGTGTTCTTCCAGCGACACACCACCACGGGCAACACGCGCCAAACAATTCAAACAACCGGCGAATGACACAGCTGAGATTTGGTTACGCTAAAAGAAACAGTTTCCTATTCATCTAGGCCTACTTCCGATAGTCTCGTAGCGCAAAATATTACTCTACCATCAGAATGCCGCCACAGAAGATTAATTGATAAAAACTGTTGATTCATTTGTGCGTGTCCGCTACAGCGACGCGAATCGTTTGCCTGTCATCACAGTGCACCACGCTCAGGGGCGTGTTAGACAGATTAATGCAGAGTTGTAGTTCTCTAAAGTTACAGTTGTAGTTCGTATAACGTCATGAAAAAGACAGATTTGGGTTTACGTACTCGCAATATCGATCTAAATACAACTTTTACACACATTAAGGCCAAAAGAGGAAAACCTAGGCAACCTAGACCAATTTTACTGGGGGGGGCCAAGGGGGGTCCAGTGTTAATCAAAGGGGCACATTAAAAACGGAAACAAATGATATTTAAACATTAAATACTTTAATTTTGCTTTACATTAAAATCATACAAACGGCTCTGGCTCTCCCTCTTCCAGCATCTCAGCTCTCTCAATACCTTGATATGTTTCTCAAACTTTTTTATTTACTGGGGCAAAAAAGGCTGCAATGTCCCTTCCTCGGTTCATGATGACTAGTAGAAGAAGAAAAAACAGTTTACAGGGGCACTGGCTCCCGTGTAGAAACGCCCCTGTGCATACGATATGCATAAAGAACCAGGAGGTAGAGGAAACTAGAGGGACCACTGACCTGTTTCTCCATCATAGGTGTGTGGTTCTGGAAAGTTCAGACATCCCGCCTGCTGTTTAAAGGTTTCCACGTAGTCTGGATCCAGTTTCCCTGTCCTCGCTGAGGGAGTTAGGGAGACAGAAACAGAGAGAGATGCTTTCTGGGGACGTCGCAGAAACATGCCAACATTGACATCCTGCGTGTGAGACTGCTTGTAGTTCCATCGACTCTCCTATGACTCTGGCTCCAGGAGAGGACTTACTAAAGAGGAGGAGGAACCTGCCAGTGTAGTCCCGGTTACGGAAGTTGTCCGACCACAGAAGACAGTCAGGGCACGTCTCCAGGATCTGACCTTTGTGCACTGCCAAATTTTCTGTGGGGCCAAGATATCAGAACACGACAAATCGACTATCTTCTGGGACATGTTCTATGCAGCAGGAGTACTTTGACCAGAACTACATCTAACTTACTTTACTACATACGGTACACACATTAAATAACGTTTCACTTTTGCCACCTACGGCATTTTAAGGCTCCCTGCTTGGTTGTTAGAGCCACTTACTGGTAAAAGTCGTGGCACCGCTCGAGATGGTCGCGTTTGTCGAAGCAAAGTGGCATTTGCCAAATCTGCAGAACGACAAATGCAAAGGAACGACAAATGGAAGAGCACTCGTTAGCATGACACAGCAAATCCAGTTATTTACAAGGGATTCATTGCAGTGAAAAATCATTCGATACTATTAGAAAACTGCTTCTCCTACTACTGTGGTCACTCTCGGTGGACGGGCACTCACTGGCGGTCCCCCCATCGGTAAGTCACCACCTGACTCTCCGAGGTAGCAGACAGTTCCATCCAGGAGTTTTTCACTGACCCCAGTGCCTCATGGTAGGGCTTTGGGTCTGCAGCCCCCAGCACCATCAACCACTTCCCGTACACCTGCAAGGAACAGCCCAAACTGTAAGTCACAGTATGACTGGCCAGTGTCCATATCTTCTGACTATTTGCAAGACCAGTGCAAAGCCTCTGAAAGATTGTTTGGGCTGCCTTTTTCCACACCCGTAATGCTAGGTGAGGTCCTCCAGACTTCAAAACAATTCTACACTGTAGCACTGTAATCAAATAAAATCCAACTTTTTGAATGTAGCATTTTTTACATGCAGAGTCACAATGAGCTTCATATAAAATCCACAGATTAGCACCAATCTAACCTGAATCCTCAGAAGACTCCATAAAAGAGACCGAATTGCAGAAAGCTCAGGGGGAGCCATTCAGTAACGGCAAACGCAAACCCTCCTCCGGCCCTTGTTCTCCTCTTTCTCCCTCGGGTAGGAGAGGCCTTTGTCGCCGATCCAGAACATTCCGCCCATACACGGAGCTCACAGATGCTGCTGAAAGGCTGAAAACTCAGAGCATCTACATCTGCTGGAGTCCCCTGGGTCTCAATGTTCCACGGCTTAAGCAGAGCCCTGTTCCAGGCTTACCGGCCCAAGGAACCTAGCCAGGCAGCTGCTGCTACACAAACAACGTGGAAAATTATTTCAACTTACCGGGGTGAGGTCATCCGGTAGAAATGGCTTGACGAGTCCTTCGCAGTTGGGTGAAGATGCAGCAGATATGGAGGCCAAGGCCAGGAGATATACAACCTGTTGTTGGACAGCCATGGATCAACTCATAAAGAGAGTGGGAGAGAGAGACTTCTGTCAGACCACTGACAGTCCTACTGCAAGTCTGCCTCGTCCGGATTTCATTATGTGGAGAAGGAAGCTTCCCCACATGAATGGATCAGTGAACAGTCTTCAGTGAGAGCCTGAATGAACATGCAGACCCAGACCTCTCTTACGTAACAGCAACTGTTTCCTGGCATCCAACCGCATCTTGTCTAACAGTAAGCTCTCTGACAAGTGCCCCCTTCAAAGAAAAAAACACCAGACTGAATGCAGCTTCTGAATGCAGCTTCTCTTGTTTAAGTCATGCTATCGCAATGGGATTGGAAACTGCTTTTGTCAAGGCGAATCAATCACACAATGTCAAAGGGGTTGTTGTGTGTGTGTGAATGTGTGTGTGTGTGTGATCACCCAAGTGAGAGGTGGCCCTCTCTCCAAATGGGCTTTCCCTTTCTGAAGAGTTACCTGGCAACAGCCTATTTACTTGCCCTCTTAAATCCTATAGGTTTGCAAATCCGATGTCCGAAGTATGCATACAAGGAAATAACACGGTAGCAGACCTAGAACTAACTCACAAACTAGGCCACCCTTGTCAAGTTCAGATACTATATAAAATAAAGTTACCACGAACAAATACTAAATGGTGTGAACTTTTATTTAGTGTTAAACCAACTTCAACAAGTTAGGACGAGTGTGTAATTGTTAGTAACGAGAGTTCTCAATCAGCACCACCAGAGAGCACTAGAGAGTTATAAAATTGTTGAAGGACACCATAGTAAAAGCAACAATTACAGTCTACTGTGTGATTAATGTAGGAACAGCTTATCATTGTTACAAAGAGAACATCTTGAGTTAAATTGTAATACTTTATTTATTTTATTAAAGCCAATCTCAGAAAATACCTTGGGT
The DNA here is from genome assembly GCA_903064625.1 of Mallotus villosus. NCBI lineage: Eukaryota > Metazoa > Chordata > Actinopteri > Osmeriformes > Salangidae > Mallotus > Mallotus villosus. The sequence goes on from CAEFZP010000097.1 coordinate 238,975, forward strand.
CAAACAAGCAGAGTCACTTTATAGGACATATGTACTCAAAATATCTGGAGCTACAATACAATACAGTTGCATCTGGACTTCAATCTGGATGTGCCTACAGTCCAATGTGGATGCATTGGTTAAGATTGGGTGATATTGCCTTCGCTTTCCTGGTCACTGTTGTCGGTAGGCTCTCTGTCATCAGCACACACGTCTGTAACACAGAGACACAGTTCATGTTGGAGAGAGTGGAGTAACAGTTTGTTTGTTTAGTTTTTTGTGGGGTGGGGGGGTGGTGGGGGGTGGGGTGTTCAACTCAGGGAGTGTGAGGTGAGGTCTGTGGTTGGATGTGATGATGGATGAGGAACCTGACCTGTGCTTGGGAAAATGTAGTCTGGGAGGAATTTGAGACACTCCGCCTGTTTCTTAAAGGTCTCCAGCTGGGATTCCTCCAGATGCCCAGTCCTCGCTGTGAGCATGGGAGAGAGACAGAGAGAGACAGAGAGAAAGAGAGACAGAGAGAGAGATAATGAGTGAGAAAGAAAGAAAAACAGGAGAAGAGAAAGAGGAGTCAGACCGAGCAGGATGAAAGGTGGACAACCACACTGTGTTTTTTTCTTCTTTTCTTTTTCCCAACACAGAGGAGAGACAACGAGTGTCTGATCCGGGCTGTGGTGTGACTCACTGAAGAGGAAGATGTAGCTGCCCTTGGTCTCTCCGTCTGGGAGCAGAGTGGTGTCTGTTGACAGCATGCAGTCAGGGCACGTCTCATAGTATTTCCCTTCATGGTAAGACGTGTGGCCGTGGATAGTGACTGTCAAACATGGGAGAAAATGACATCATCAACCCGTACCTGAAGCAAGCCGTTATAACAGCTACTTATAAGCATGTGTGGACAACTTGGTGTTTGACCTACAAGTCATATGGGTGGTGGCGTCTGAGACGGTCATGTTAGCATATCCCTGCAGGCATTTCCCATCTATCCTGGAAAGTTCAAACATGTAAACATCAACATTATTTCCAGTCAGAAAATGGTGAGAGGAGGAATTCTCGCTCGTCCGTGACAAAAGACTGAAGGTTGGTCTCTTACAGTTTGTCTGCCCAGTAGAGTCTCATCAAGGTGTTGTCTGACGTGGGCACCACATCAATCCAGGAGCTGTTTAAGGTCGCCAGATCGCTTTTCAGCGCGGGGCTGTCCCAGGAGGTCACATGGAGGATCCATTTGCCATGGATCTGCCAAGGATAAAAAAAGGGATTGTATAACAACAACCACACCCTTTTGAGTGGCTCAAAATACAGCCAGAACAGAAAAGGGTGTGCGGACTAAAACAATTAAAATGCAGAGGTTAAGTATTTGGAAGGTCTTCCGAAAAAACGTTTCAGTTGAACACTCTCATAATTCACCACTATCATTTGGAACAAGCCACAGTAAGTACGGTTCAGCTGATTTCAATAAATGACGTCAAAGACAGTTACAAAGTCCTGCAGGAGGATTCGATTTCGAAGTTGAAATCAAATCTCCGACTTTGCACAGAGTTTTCCTTCCAATGCCAAAAAACGGAGGCAGCTGGATTTACCTTGCTATGGTCCTCCAGGATGAGAGGCTTGACCAGGTCGCTGCAGTCGAGAGGGGACGCGGCACTCAGGGACGCCAGGGCCAGGAGACATGCTGCCAGCTGGAGAGACATGGCTGCACTGACTGGAGGAAGAGAGACGCTGGAGCCAAACGCTTGTGACAAAGGAGGGGAGGGCGCTGGAGGGGAGGGAGGAACATAAGAAACATACTGTATATTCGGAACCCCTGCTTGTTTTTCTCTTCCGTTGCACTGAACGACTTTAGCTGCACACACACATACACACATCACTGTGGGGTATGTAGGTTCGTATTAAAGCTGTATATACTGTATATCTGTATAAAGGCATGTACAAAGTAAGTGTGTATGTATATACGTACACATATACAGTATATGTACAAATATACAGCATATGTATACATCTTAACCTACTGGGCTGCACCCAACTGTTAAGTAAGATCTGTTTACTACACTGCTGTTCATCTTGGTCTGTCAACGAGAACACCCATCTGGTGTTTGTGGAAGCACGATCCCGACATGGGACCCGATACGTCCTGCTGGGCTACTTGAACCTCAGCCTGCATCCAACCAAGTAACTTAACAGCACGAACCCTGCAGTTTGCTGTGGATGCAACCCTTTGTGCTTTGAACATCAACTACAAGCCCTAATTCCCAAGCTGGGGACATCATCCGCTTCCAGAGTCAGGAGAGACACAGCTAGCTGGACAGCTATAATATGATAGAGGCATCCACATTCAAAGGTCAGCCAGAGGGAGTTATACAACAGAGGGGAGGGGGGTTATGGGTGTGAGGTTGCATACATTCTTTTGACATGTAGTCATTTAGCAGACGCTCTTATCCAGAGCGTAACGATGGTCTTTCAACGAATGCTTGTTTACACCTGCCAAGTCGGGTGATCAGTTTCAAAGAATGACGTTTCCCCTGAGCCTTCAGGCTATCGTTAGGTAACGTGGGGATCGTTACTCTAGCGGGAGGTTGTTATGTTCTTCCTCGGGTGCAGAAACAAAACACACCAGTCTGCACAAGAGCGGGGCCTCTTGATTCATGTGGCAAAGTTCATCGACGACCATGAGAACTTGGCTTTCGAGATGCCAGATCGCTCACAGAAGATTGCCTCGCCTGGTGTCTTTCCCCTCGCCTGGTTTTAACCGGCAGAAAACGGCCCTCTGGACAAGGGATGTTGTGCACTGTCGCATAGCGATGGGTTCAGTTGCTGTCTTCTGAGAATCCAGTGAACGCAAGCATTCCAGAGGGAGCTCGTGTACGGCCCTGCTTGCATGTTTTTGTTGATAGGATTACATTGCTAATTTTGACACACTAACTGTTCGAAACAGGGGGTTATGGTATAATACTAGTTACTAAATCACTGTATACACAGTACATTAGTCCTTTAACAATGATACAGTTTCATGATTTATTTGTTGTTATGGTCAAGAGAATAATAGCAGTAAAATATATTGTTCATTTACATACCTTTTACTGTGTTTTTAATGTATTTTTTATTGTGCTACAATTAGATACTGTGAGAGATATTTTGACATCAAGAGTGTGCATTATAATGGGACACAAGTTCCTAGCATGTAACTCATAGTACACATGCTACATTGCCAACAGTGATACTACAAATTGAGCCGTACAACTGTCCATGTCACAAGTGTCGATGTTGACGGCGTTTGGTAGATGCCTGGGATTGCAGCTGGTGGATGTCACGAGCTCCAGTTACCACCTGTTTACTTTGGACGTTCTTCAGGACACAGCTCTGGAGAGAGGAAGAAGAAATAAACACTGTTATTGTTCGGTGCTGCACAGCATATCAGAACCCTCTGTCCGTATTCCTGTGTTTTCCGATACCCATCTACGTCTTGTTTGAGTGAATTTCCCTCTGGGATTGTAAAAATACCTGATTTGCTCTACTTGTTCCTACCATGTCATTGGTCGACTTGTCTAATCTCAAGTGCACATTCAGGAAATGAACCAGGACTAGCCATCTGGCTGCAGCACAAAGTGAGCGCAGACTTTCATCAGGATCCTGTAGAGGGAGGGTGATTGTCCACAACGTAAACGAGGGTAAGGGTCATGTCTGACCTGTGACTCCATCGTAGGAATTGTACGTCTGAGGAAAGGTTAGGCAAGTAGCGTGTGCCCTGAACATCTCCAGGTGAAGCGTGTCCAGCTTCGCTGTTCTTCCTGAGGAAACAGACGTGGTTGTCTAAAGTTCTCCCTGCCTTTCTGACACGATACTTCTGAATGGTAAATGACACTGCAATAACAACATTGGATTCATGACTAACGTCGATTTTCATACGAAAACATGTAGGTCCGTATGGAAACACAGCGTAGGAGATTCTGGTCTGCTTACTGAACAAGAACAGGAGTCTGGTGGGGACGTCGAGCACGGTGGAGGTTTCTCTCCAGAGAAGACAGTCAGGACAGGGCTGAAGAAACGTCCCATTGCGAGGATATGGCACATCAGCTCTGCTGTACTCGACTGGGGAAAAATCGGGTCAAACGAAGCGTTTTCATGGGGAACATATCCAAACGTGTGACTAACTACGAAATACATGAAACGGTCAAAATAAAGAATGACCGGGCCACTTACGAGAGGATCTGTTGGAGCCTTGTTCTTCGACCACCACTTTTGCTGATCCGTGTTTACACTCTCCGTCACTACAAACGGAAAGGAACCCACCCGTTGACCAAACCTTACCACCTTAGAGGTTGCTATGATTTTTTTCAATTATATTTCACCCGGGTGTTTTGGATGTGCCCCAACATGTCTGTTGATACACTGTATAGCCGCACGTTTCTGCAAGGGGGAATTCCTTGAAGGGAGAAAGAGACTGACAAAGAGAGATAGATACAGAGACAGAACGAGAGAGAGAACAGTAGTGACAGACAGACATGCTCGTACATGCGTTCACTCCAGCGCAGGGTGAGGTCTGTGCTATCAGTGGTCGGAGACACGTCGATCCAGCTGCTTTGTGTCACCTCCGGAGGATACTGGGACTTGCTCTGGTCAGAGGCGCCTATGACATAAATCCATTTCCCGTAAATCTGCAAGTGAAAGGGAATTTGATTATAAGGGATCATCAGTGAGACAGTGGTGGCTTGTACTACATACTGAGTCGTCCTACTGGTATATGTGTTTACGTCTAGGGATTGTATACTGTAAAAGACTAGGTTGAAGTTTTATCATCTCTTGCTGTACCCTAGAAGGACATATTCTACAGGAAATTGTATTTGTTCTTGTTTACTTCATGGTATGTCACTCTGTAATCTTTCCACTTCATTCATTTGACCACCAAGTGCAGTGTAGACCAATGACTCCGGGACGGTTACTAATAAAGCATTCTTATCAAACTTTTTATTGATAGAATGTTTTTCTTTGCCCATCGATTCTGTCTTTTTTTGGACACCACCTCAACAGGAGGCTGTAAACATTTCTGAGGCAAGTTTCAGACAGGAAGAGAAGAAGAGTTTTTTGCTCACAGGGGTGAGGTCCTGCAAGGCCCGGGGTTTGAGCATGTCATCACAAAGGTCAGGATCTTTGTTGTCCGAGCACACCTCTAGAACACAAGGACAAGGAAGAAAAGAAACCTGTTTGATTATAATATACATGACACATCCCAGGATCACTTCAGTCAAAACACTGATTCGTTGGCTAGACATTCTAGTAAGTTCTCTCCAGCGTTTGTACTGTAAGGGTTCTATTCTACACTGGTGAACCATTTGCATACTGTCACAGCTGCAACAACAGTTAGCGAACGTCAAAATCTTACTGGACTAAAGGGGAAGTGTGTATCGTCTGACCTGTGAGTCCGTCGTAGGAAGTGTACGTCTTGGGGAAGTTCAGGCAAGCGGCATGATTCCGGAAGATATTCAGATGAAGAGATTCGAGTTTCGGAGTCCTTCCTGACACGACAACAGCAAAAGACGAAGGATCAGAATCCGGATCAGAATCAGTACATAGTTCTATTGTGGTGGTTAGAGTATTGGGAAAAGGAGGAGACACAGTAGGGAGTCGATACGTTTTATGACCACGAGAGACTTGTCTCTTGCTGAGGTCAAGAGGTCATGAAGAGGGCCTCTTACAGCCCGCATATAGACTCTCTGGAGACAGTAAGAAGGACATGATGTACAAACAGGACTTCCATGAGTTATGATGTTATCCCCCGTTTGACCTTTCTACCTTACCCATTTGCTGACCATGCTGTGTCTTGTAAGGACACGTTCTGTGAAAACTATATTTACTGTCTAGGACATTTGTGAACCATGTTCCTTACTCATATGACCATTCTCTCCTGACTGGTTACTTGATCCGAGCTCGGTCTAATAAACAGAGTCAACTCTTTTGAATTGTCGTGCATATTTCCTGCCAGCCTTCTGACAGATTTGGTTCTTATGTGGTTGAATATTTCCACTTGATTTAACCCAAGGTTTATTTATTCCACCCCTTTGCATATGTCACTACTTACTGTACATGTCAATGTTTTTTCCGGTTTGACCGCTTTCCTCGACCGTGTCTATCCAGAGCAGGCAGTCGGGGCATGGCATTAGATAGTAGCCTTCCCGTTTGGTTGAGTATGAGGTGAACTTCACTGTAAAAGGTGTGAAGAGGTATACGCTATGGTCAGAAATATCACGAAGAAAAGATGTCTGATTCGAATGAATGACACACAACACGGTTGACTTACAGCAGCTGGATGGGTCGTCAGAGATGGTCACTTTTGTGGTCCCATAACTGCACGTCCCCTCTCTGTCGAAGGAGAAGAAGAACCACCAAGATGGCCGTCAACATTCGAGAGGATGTCAGTCCGTGGACTCCAAGAGAGAGACCTCAAATAGGAGATTCTTACATCCTCTCTCCCCATCGCAGCGACAACCCTGTCGCATCATCCGTGGGCCTCACATCTATCCAGCTACTTTTGACCGAGATATGTCGGACTCGAAAGTGTGGACTGTCCGAAGCTGAGATGATGAGATACCATCTCCCGTAGATCTGCAAGCGTAAGAGTGAAGTCCACAGATTGTTAGGGTCAGCTGACCAGCCGGGTCATGTCCCATTGGTCAGGACACTGAGGACAGGCTGTTTTCAAAGGGTGCCAGGATGACAAACCATTTGCCACTGATTAGATAGATTAGAAAGACAGAAATATAGAAAGATAAATAGATAGCCATCCAGCACATATTAGAAAATGAGGATGTCATTGCATTCACTTAAAGAAGGAAAATGGATTGCACAGTGAATTGGATTCCATACATGCCACCTTCAGTAGTGCGTGATGAAAACAACAAGGGGCATTTGAGCTACTTCTTGCTTTCTGCACTTAGATTGTCGAGGGACGCAAGTTTATAGATTTTGAGCACTGCCATTGTTTTTTCATTTAGTTCAGATACAAAACATTTTTTTACATTAAAGGTTGGGCCTTTAAACGGGACTTGCTGCGCAACATTTACATGACCTGATTGCTGAAACAAATGTGTGGATCAGAGTATGTACGATTTGAAGTTGTTTAAGAATACTACATGCTCTACCCTTTAGACTTGTGTCTGCACACATTGAATCATCCCTGAGGCCAAGTATCACACTCAAACAGTATCAGTGGCTGCACAGTCATAGGTAAACTCAATCAAGCACACCCCCAAAGCACAGTACGGTCAACGAGATTCGCAAAGGATATTTGATCCAGGCAGGCCTCCTTACCACGCTGTGGTCACGGAGACCCGACGGTTTCAGCAGCTCCTCGCACCCAGGAAGTGGGACAGAGCCCACGCAGGTGACCGCCAAGAGAACGACCAGACCTCGGGGATCCATGAGACGAGCGAGTCCGCCAGAGGAGGCACGACCGGGGGGCAAGTTCACACAGGCTTGGCGCCTCTGCTGTGGAGGTGCTGCAGGTACGGGGGGGAAGTCAACACGAGGCTGGAGTGAGAGGTGGGTACGAAGATAAAGGGTGAGACTCGACACGCCTCCCCCTGGTCACGCCTGGATTGGATCGTGTACCCGGTACATTTGGATCACAGGTGTGCTGTTCCTAACTAGAAACATCAAGTACAAGTGGATGACGCCCACCAACCACAGATGTGTACACACTTGTTTTTTTCACCCCAGTCACAGAATTCGGGGGGGGATTTTGAGGAAACTTTGCTTACCGTACATGAAGTAAAAGAGACATACCTTGTGCATTGAGATAACAAAACCCTAATCAGAAAAAAAGGAGTAGCCGTATTTTTGAGCGCAGAGAAGCTTTATAGCATATTCAAAACCCATATAGTACTTCTCAGTGTATTTACAAAAACATAACATGAGATAAAAAAAGAAAGAAAATGGACATCTCACGAATGGAATTCCACCAAAACCAGAACAAAGAAACAGAGTATGTAGATTCAAATGTACATATGCCTCTCTCGGTAATCTCACTTGTGACTTCAAATGAACATGAAAACAAACATATCCTGTTTGTGTTTTCAGTGATGGCGTGCCAAACTCCGTCCCCCTTAGCCTCTATTCCTCTCGACATTTAAATAATGCACATACAATTAGCATGGAGTTACATTTGTGAACTGTACATTTTCCTCGAAGAGTCTGAGAAGCAGACGTTTTTTTCCCCCAATCGCTTTTTCTGCTCACCAGGTAATCTAACATGGGCAGAGAATCGGATTTCAAATCATGATAAAAACAAAGTACTCCCCTTTACTAACAGTAAGATCACAGTTTCTCCGGATGACGGTAATAAATTAAGAGACTGACTGCATCTAGCACACGTAGGGATAAATGTCACGTTTCTCTCGGCTCCGACTGCCATCGCATCCTAAGCATGATAGGGTACGGTTCATTCTGTTATTCTCTCAATCAACAGTCGTTCCTCTGACGAGACATCCGAAGGTCTGAACTCGGGTTGTACTTCTCAGTCTCACGCGAACGATTCTAAACAGGTTTTCTTTTCTTTTTTTGACATGTTGCTATGTGCCGTGTCTAGGCACACAATCCTCGGGAAACTCCTAGGCTGCAGTGAACACAACGAAAACGACGACGACGACGACGACGACACTGGGCATGAAAACGCTCAACACAGGAAACCAAATGGACCCAAACGAACAAACACAAACCGAGGTGACGTTCGCCGGCCGCGCGTGAAAACAGCCGACCGTCGGCCTGTTAGAGGAGATCTCACGCCTGATCCTTTCACCCCTCGGCCTTTCTCTCTCCGTTCCCCCCGTCTAGTAACTGGACACTACGCTACATCAGGGCCGGGGCGGTGGAAATAGAAGTCGAGTTCTGAAGTGACCCGTCGCCTCGTCACCCGCTCCGACCAGAGACCGCAAATTGACATCTTCCATCTTCTTCCTCCATGAGAAGCGAGGGCTTTGCTGGGACAGTCACCGGTTGCTCTGGAAATGATCCAATCGCTTTAGTTTTCTTCCTAAGTCAGCCAATAGAGAAATCGTCCACGTGTCCAATCAAAATCTCAAGCCTCCTCGTGAGAGGGCTGGCTCCAGTCTCACAGGTAGGAGAGTCTTTTTTCACAAGATGGCGGAGGAGGAAAGGAACGGCCTTCCGTTTTGATTTCAGCTCACGGGAATGTGTCACATACATACATAAATATACAGAGAGTCTGTCGTCTCCTGCTCAGTGGGTTTGGGTTCCTTTATACATGGAGAGTTGATGAGTTTCAATGATGGGGGAGAGGGGGATTGTGTGTGTGTGTGTGTATGGGGTGCGGGGGCGTCACACCTTGAAACAAGGGAGGAAAAAGATTGGAGGAGAAGAGACAGACATGGGCAGAGGGCAGCAGGAGGAGGAGGAGGAGGAGGGGCCAGGGTCCATTGATTGGACAGGCCAGATCCAGGAAGAGACACCGGCCTAGATGACACCACATCCTGTCTCTGTGCATTCAACCAATCCGCTCCGCTGTTAGACCAGCACTCCAACCTGTCCCTTTGCCCTTCACACACTCATCGTCATGTTTGGAGAATACTAGAGAGAGAAGGAGAGAGAGAGAGAGAGGAACCAGTTAAGGGGTTTCGCTGTGCAGTGTATCAACGTGTTTGAAACGGGATGCGTGTGACCCCACAAATACCCCCCCCCCTTGAGGGATGAGGAAGTTAATCTCGACCGTCCGGGCCCGGCACTCACGCTCTCGTTCTGGAAGGGGTTGAGGAAGTTCCCCCCCCATCTCTCCGTCCTCCCTGGGGGTCCCCGGCTGGTTGCTCATGCTCAGGTTGCCCGGGGAGTTCTGCTCAGGGCACACAGGGCCGGTTACACGCCGCCACGACCCAGAGACAAGCTCACACATCGGACACAGTCATCGGGATGTCTTTCTCTTACCTTGGGGAGACTGTCCATGTCACCTGATCCTTGAACAGAGAGAGAGAGAGAGGGGGAGAGAGAGAGGGGAGAGAGAGAGAGGGGTGGGAGAGAGAGAGAGAGAGAGATAGAGAGATAGAGGGAGATAGAAAGAGCTACGAGAGCGATAGAGAGAGAGGGTGAAGAGAGGGATACGGTCAATTAAAATACCTAGCTTTCTGTGTAGGAGTTTACGCCTGGGATTCTAGAATACATATTACGAGGATTATGGGATGGTTACCTAGAGAACCGTTCATGTGATGTGGTTCCATTCCAGCCATCCCCCCCCATGGGACCCTCACCACCTGGACCCATAGGGAACTGAGGGGAACACACAAACCACACACACGTTACGTAATGCACGTACTACACACACAAACACACACTCAGTGAACGAGGGATGGCCTCACGTTGGGTCTGTTGCCAGGAGGGACGGCGTTGATCATGGTGTACATGTTGTCACCGGAGTTGGTCGAGTCTGGCGGGAAAAAAACAAGTTTGACTGAGGCGTGAATCATTTCCCACTTTAACCGGCACGTTAAGATACAGACAGACAGACACGCACACACACACTGTACCTGCTGGGCTGGGCATTATGGGCGTTCCCGGTGGCCCCCCTCCTCCAGGTGGACCCTAGAATGACATTGAAGGCCAGAGGTCAGCCCTTTATGATGTCACACACAGTGAGGACAGACTGAACCTTGCTGGAGACAAAAGCACGGTGGAGGTTCACGGGACTGTCAACGACAGAGAGGCTCTGATGAAGGAGAGCCGGAGCGGCGCGGTCACACACCACGTAGCTCCCAGGAGACGCAGAGGAATACGGGATCTACAGAGACAAAAGAACAAGAGAGAGAGAGAGACAGCAAGAGAGAGTTAGAGAGAGAGAGAGAGAGAGAGAGGGAGTGAGAGAGAGTTAGAGAGAGAGAGCAAGAGAGAGTTAGAGAGAGAAACACAGAGGGAGAGAGAGTTGAGAGAGACGAGAGAGAGAGAGACGAGAGAGAGAGTGAGAGACAGAGAGATAGAGATGAGCTAGAGAGAGACAGAGAGATAGAGAGACAGACAGACAGACAGACAGACAGACAGACAGAGAGAGAGGGCTGAGTCATGAAGTTCAGCATTGGGACTGTGTGTGTTTCTGCATGTCCTGTACGCTGGGGTTTGTACTCACCGAGTTGGAGTTGGGATTCGGCCAGGGTCGCCCTCCAGCAGGGCCCCTGAAATGTAGCCTTAAAATTAACACACATTTAGCCTGTTCACCTCTTCACAAACCTCCCTTTCTGGTTCACTCTGAGGCTGTGCTGGCATCAACACATGGTGTGGTTGCCAGAGCAAATCAGGAAGAATGTTGAAGGAGGGGGGGGCGGGGGCAAGAACATCACTGAACAGAGCGACTATTGTAAGTGACTGACTGTCTTTATGTAATTCTTACATAACCGTGATCATTTGGGAAAAACAGGGATTCTTTTTCATATATATATATATATATACTGACAGTCGTTGCTCATTTGTCTCAAATGCGTGTGTGCGTGTGTACTGTGCCTCGTCTCTGTGAGTGCGTGTCCGGGAATATATACGTGTGCACATGCCTGTGTTTTCGTGTGAGGGTTTCTGTGCGCGTGTGTTCGCCGTGCCTGTGCATGCCTCGACGTGAGTGGGCTCGTATTCGCGCGGATCGCTTACTCACATGTTCATGCCAGGCATGCCCGGGCCCACCAGGGCGTTCAGGGGGGGCCGCATGCCCCCTCCATAGCTCTGCAGAGACACAAGACCCACCCGTCACGACCGACCCCACAGATAAATACACACAAACACCGGGTCGCAAATTCGACTCTGAAGGGGGGGGCGGAGAGAGATGGCCCGTAAACCTTAGCCAATTGCATACCTGTGGCCCGAGTGGGACCATCCCCCTGGGAGGAGTCATTCTCTGCATGGGCCCGCCCATATTTGGATGTCCTGGGAATAACAAGAACGGGTGAAGAGGCTGCCATCTCCATTGTCTTGTGTGTGTATGTGTGTGTGTGTGTGTGTGTGTGTGTGTGTGTGTGTGTGATAGAACACCTTGCTGTCTGCTGGGGTCCATTCCGCTTGGTAGAAGGCCTTGGTTGCCTGGGACACCCCCAAGAGCCTGTTAAGACCAGAAACAGGCCCTCGGGTCAAATGTTAACATAAACTATGAACCCAATAGCACCAACCTGCCATTGTACAACCTTTCCCCCGCTACGTTTGAAATGATCCCCAGAGTGATGTATGAGGTTTTGTGACATGATTGATTCGCGTTCATTGTGGATTAAGGAGTGGATGTACTGTGTGTGTCCCTGAAAAAATTGGGTTCACTTTGTGTCCCGCACGACTGACGGTCGGTGTCAGTCGAGGATCTAGCAGATGTTGTTCCCGGTTTGGTCACATGGGGGCGGTGTTGCAGCTACCTGATTGGGTATTCTGAGCGGAGGCCTGGGACCTGCGGGGTAACGCGGCGACATGAACGGCTGAGGAAACAAACACAGAGGGCACACGCTCAGGAGCGCGTTCACAAACGTAAACGTGTTTCAGTATGTGCAGCTCCTGTCTGTTAACACACAGTTTACGTTGCACGTTGCAAATGCCACACGAGCAAGCCATACATCATGAACGCACGACCCACAAACACAACCAGGTAATGTGCGTTAAGTCTATGTGTGTGTGTGTGTGTGTCTGTGTGTGTGTGTGTGTGTGTGTGTGTGTGAACAGAGTGTATGCCCATTGCCTATCATGATGTTATCAGGTGAATGCTGTAGACTTGTAGAGATAAGAGGAGAGCTAGCTATCTATTCAGTGATCCCTCTTCAGACTTTGAACAGACTCACTACCTATGCTTCACCACTAGAGAGCAGTGTTTCCTTATAGTTGATTCGGGGCCGTAACCCCCCCCCCTCTCTTTCAAGCTTCATCCCTGAGTGAACATGTCAGCCAGTGACTGTGGCTACTGGTAACAAAGTGTTTTCCAAAGCTCATGTTCCCCCTGTTCGTCAAGTGGTTGTCATGGCGCTCGGAACCAAAACATGTTTATTAATACCATCATGGAGAAAAGCAAGAAAACAACAAACAAACAAACAAACAAACAAGCGAAGGGATAAGGATATGAAAGAGATGTATGTCACAGGAGATGTGTCATCACTATGGGTTAATGTTACAGTGCAGGAACGATGCCAGTGTGAATGTGTGTGTATACTGTATGTCTGTGTGTATACGTGTGTGTGTGTGTGTGTGTGTGTGTGGCTCTCAGTATCTGGGTATGTTGAAGTGTAAGTCCAGCCAGGCATAAGCTGGAGTCACTAACGAACCACGCTGGTTTAGGATTGGCCTTGACAAGCCATCTTCAAATACAGCTTCCGAAGAACAATGATCGATCTGCAGAAGAGCGTGTGTGTGTGTGCAGTGGGGTGGGGGTGGTATTATGTACATAGAACCGGCTCCGTTTGGCCTCAACTCGGTTTTGTGAAATCGGAGCTAAAAAAACAGCCGTGAAGTCTATCGATCTGGACGTCAGACGGCGGCTACAGAGTTTGACTGTTAATGACGTTTAATCAATCAGAAGACGGCCGACCCCCTCATTCAGAGAACAG
>CAEFZP010000097.1:255000-375318 GCA_903064625.1 Mallotus villosus
CCCACGACACCCACCCTGGCAACACTCTGCTCCCTCCAAGCCGTGTTAGGGTTTGGGCCGCGAGGGCCGCGAGCATCACCACGCGGGGGCAGGCCGCGAGAGACCGTCACTCGACACCAGATAAGACGGAGGATTTGTAGGCTCCTAGGAGCCGATATCTCTTAAGCCGTCCAGCGTCCCTTCAGATCGATACCGACTCTGTCATTAGGGCGAACGAGCCACCGAGGCACTGGAAAGCGTTTCCCGGTTCCTCTGTTGGTGTGTAAGTGTGATTATATGGCACTACCGGGCCCCGTCTCATTCAGTCGTTCAAGGAATGGGGGCATCTGCGATAGCAGGAGGTGGGATATAGGGTTTTGGTCGAACTCCGAGAGTTTCGGGCTTGATCCCAGCGGATCAAGGTGGATTCTGGTAGGTCGCCGTGGCGACAGCCCTGGTGACAAAAAAACCTGAATCAGTGGCCACGCCCCGCCCGAGGGACTCTTTGACAAACGGATTTGTTCCCTAAATAATTCAGCCGCCCTCTCCCTCCTCGGTTTTCCTCCTCCCCTCTTCTTCTCTCTCCTCTCCTCCCCACACCTAACCCTCCCCTCCTCGGCCCTCCTCTCTCCCCCTCCACACCCCCCCCTCTCATCTCCATCCCTCTCCTCCTCTCTCTTCGGGCCAGGCTGAACGCGGCGCTTTCCAGCCTTCTCTCCTCCGCAACCCTCCCCCTCTCCCTCCTCCCCTTCACTCATTTACGTATTCAGGTATCAATCCGTCAATCCGTCAAACTAACTTACCTCAATCGATTGTGAAGAGGAGCATCGCTGGACAACAAATCTAAACCCGTCGTTGTGCTTGTAGGCATTCGTGTATGCGTGCGTCTGAATAGCCCAAAACGTATGTGTGTGTGTGTGTGTGTGTGTATTGGGAGAAAGTAATCTCCTCTCATTACGACAGAGACAGAGACGTGAGAGGCATCGAGAACGCCTGTCTGTCTGTCGCTCCCCCTGCATCTCTCTCTCTCTCTCTCTCTCTCTCTCTCTCTCTCTCATGCTCCTTCTCTCACTCTCCCCTTCTCCCACACTCTCCCCTTCTCCCACACTCTCCCCTTCTCCCACACTCTCACTCAAACGATCCCTCTCGTTCACACTCCCGGGCCTCAATCTCACTGTGGCTCTCCCCTCCTCTCTGGCCCTTTCCAAACGGGTGGGAGTGTCACAAACAAACAGCCTGGAACATTCTAGAAGTGCAACGAAGGTGGCGTGCGCCACATGGCGCGTCCCCACAGCAGACTGTGAAATGGGCCGAGAGATAGGGAGAGAGAGAGAGAGAGAGAGGGTCACTGAATCCTCTTTGGCGGGGGGTTTGGGTTGGTGGTCTTACTGGTTTCAAGGCCACCATTACCACGGAAAAAAACACAAATGACACAGCACAGGAAGGAACTCAATAACAGCTCCATCCTCCCCTCCCCCTCTCTTCCTCCCACCCTCCATCCTCTCAAATGCCATTAGTCCACTTCCTGGACCAGGGAGAAGGAAATGGAAAAAATGGCTGTCATTCGCAAACGGACACACAACACACACACACACACGCGGCTATGACATACCCACACATGTTACACACACTAAGGCAAACCTGGGTTTATGAATAGGACTGCAGAAGCAGGTGTCATTGATTCAAGTTAAGCCTAACAACCTGTGGTAAAATAAAGGGATTGAATGACTACGGGGTAACGATTCACCATACATAATGGAGTGCGTGTGTGTGTGTCGCCATGCTGTGTGAACAGGAGCAGAGAGGCTTTCTAGAAGCAGACTACAGACCCGAACCTTGAGAACTTTGAGCCGTGGAGCCGGGAGGGGGGGGGGCTGCATGTGCCAGTGCTGCCGAAGATGAGAATAGTCCTCCTCGGCCTTTTAACCATGCATTATTCACCGTCTCCCATGGCGACCAAGTCGGTCTCCGCACGCTCCACGCTCCGATCCACAGCCAAACTCACTTTCACATTTCGAGGCGGAAAAACCTGAATATCAAGCCCCTGACATTCAGAGCTCCTCTCCTCTCCTCTCCTCTCCTCTCTCCTCAAAACCCTCCCTCCCTGCTCTCTCCCCGGAGTGAGTCTGTCTTCGAATTAGAATTCTAACCTATGGTTTAGTAAGAAATACCTACCGAATAAAATATGAAATGATTGAAAAAACACATACGGCAGCCTGCATTCTATGCCTGGCGCGATCCCCTTTTAAGAGAGACAGACTTACAGTGTACAGTGCTGAATCTGCAGTCTGTGTCATGGGTGTGTGGTGCACATGTGCCTGTGTGTGTGTGTGTGCGCGCGAGTGCCCGTGTGTGTCCTGTCCGCGTGGCGACGGACACCGGCGGTCAACGTTCCCGCGCGTACGTACGTTTGTAAGTTCGCAGCACTTCCGTTTGTCTACGATGCGGATTCACACCGGACAGCCACTCCTGTGTTGCATCTGCTGGCTGTCCGTCAGAGGTGATCAACAGGAGAGACCAGAGCAGAGAGACAGAGAGATGGAAGACAGAGCGTACAGCAGAAGGAATAAAAACAATGGCCGGCTTCCCATCCCTCCCTCTCCCGTCTCCCTCTCCCTCTCCCTCTCCCTCTCCCTCTCCCTCTCCCTCTCCCTCTCCCTCTCCCTCTCCCTCTCCCTCTCCCTCTCCCTCTCTCCCTCTCCCTCTCTCCCTCCTCCACTCCCCATCCTTCACATAATAACACCCCGCCAAACACACCAGGCCCTGCTGTGGAGTTATTATGAGGCATTAGAGTCATTAGAGTCACTGCAGCTGTAATGACGAGACAATGGGTGCCGGGGCCAATGTCAGGTAATAGTTGGTAGGCCGGTGTCAGCAGTACTGAAAGATGTGGAGTGGTGGGGGCCCTGGCTGCATTACTTTTATTACTGATGTCATTATCCGGCATCATAAACAAGTCTCTGATCGTAAAGCCAGGACGGTATAATATGAGAGGTGTGGCCGTGGACTGGGTGAGAACACACACACACACACACACACAGAGACAGAGTGAGATTTACAGCAGTCGATAGTCACACTAAGGCTGATAAGAAGTATTGCTCTCCTATCTGACCTGCCCATCCAACCCTTTGAAAGATAAGAAGAGAGGTGAGGAGAGGAGGAGAGAAGAGAGGTGAGGAGAGGAGGGGAGAAGAGAGGTGAGGAGAGGAGGGGAGAAGAGAGGTTAGGAGAGGAGGGGAGAAGAGAGGTTAGGAGAGGAGGGGAGAAGAGAGGTGAGGAGAGGAGGGGGAGAAGAGAGGTTAGGGAGAGGATAGGTAGGAGAGGAGTGGAGGAGAGAGGTTAGGAGAGGAGAGGAGAGGAGGAGAGAAGAGGGGGTGAGGAGAGGATGAGAGGTTAGGAGAGGAGGGGAGAAGAGAGGTTAGGAGAGGAGGGGAGAAGAGAGGTTAGGAGAGGAGAGGTTAGGAGAGGAGTGGAGAAGAGAGGTGAGAGGAGGAGTGGAGAAGAGAAGTGAGGAGAGGAGGGGAGAGGTAGGAGAGGAGGGGAGAAGAGAGGTTAGGAGAGGAGGAGAGAAGAGAGGTTAGGAGAGGAGGGGAGAAGAGAGGTGAGGAGAGGAGGGGAGAAGAGAGGTTAGGAGAGGAGTGGAGAAGAGAGGTGAGGAGAGGAGGGGAGAAGAGAGGTTAGGAGAGGAGTGGAGAAGAGAGGTGAGGAGAGGAGGGGGGAAGAGAGGTGAGGAAGAGAGGAGAGAAGAGAGGGAGAGAGGAGAAGAAGAGAGGAGAGAGGAGAGAGAAGAAGGAAAGAACAGAAGAGAAGAGGGGAGAAGAGAGGAGAGGTTGACAGAAAAGGGCACAGAGAGTAATGCTGACACGCGAGACTGGATGTGTCAGGCTTTTGGAGAGCATGTGAGACAGGACGACAGACATCCGGAAGGTTCCCCTACGCCCTCCCCGACAACTCCCTCTCCTCTGTACCCTGGCCAGCCAAGCCCATCGTGTCAGAGGGGTTGCCGTGGCCTCCTCTAACCTCAGGGACAGAGCCTGATAAGGCCGAGGGAGTCTTCCACTACAGCGACCCCCACCCCGGGGGTTAGTTGGGGTCAAGGAGACGACATTCCACCCAGCCTGCCCCCCTCCCCCCTCCCCCTCGATCAACCTCCTTGCCACTCGTACCGGTTTTTCCGCTGTAGTCCTGAATCTCTAACCCTGAGAAGCACTCTCACACCACCCACACACCCCACACAGACACACTCGCAGGGACACACACGGACACGCTCTCGCGACATGTCCGAACATGTGTGTGACACCACTCAACAGGGCTCACCAGTGGAAAATACACACTCCTGGGAGCTACTTAACAAGGGATGAGGGACAGAATAAGAAACAGAGAGAGAGAGAGAGAGAAATATATATATATATAGGGAGAGAGAGAGAGAGGAGAGAGAGAGATAGAGAGAGAGAGAGAGAGAGAGAGAGAAAGAGCGAGCCAAAGCGAAACAGATAGAAAGACAAAAATAGAAAGACAGGAGAAAGAGGGAAAAAACCGAGCACCGCTTCCTGTTCTTGTTCCCCGTTTGCATTTACAAACATAAAGACAGACACGTTAGTCAGGCATCAGGCCCAGGTGCTAGGAATACGCTTTAGTGAATAAATCACGATTCCCTTACAAAATGTTTCTTTACATGAATATGAATGATATGACAAGGTAAGGGTTAATAATAGCATACAGGTCATAAGGCCCTCTTAAACTGCTCATTAACACACATCATATGTGTGTTCATAACACTTACTAGCTTACCAAGCCCTCATCACCTATTAACTCAATATCATTACAAGCACCTCGATCCAAAGGGCTTACAAAACATGTCTATGTACGCGCGTTTAGATGAAGATGGGGAGTGTTTCACACGGCAGAGCGTTGCCTTTCTCTTACAGCGTGGCCACCGACACGCGCCGGCCATCTGACTGCTCTCTTTCCCCTCGAGCTCTGCTCCCCGTCGCCCATCGCCATGGCAATGATTCTGCTGTGAGTCACCTTCCAACATCGCCCCTCTCCTCTCTCTGGGCTCGGAAACGGGAGGAGAGGGCGAGATTGGAAGATGGGCTCTGTTGCCCTGGAAACAGACTCGGGGTCCCTCTGACCCCCCCTCATTGGTCCAAAGCTGGGTGGAATCGGCTTGGTACCCACAATGCTTTGAGGCAGGAACGTCTCCCTTTGCTAGTCACAAAGGAGAGACAGACACTGAAATCCACACAGATACACACTCCTGCTGGAGAACGGCTCGCACACCGATACCGACACAGAGAGCCTGTTAAAGTGCAGGACTTGAACCTTAATGTCAAACACAAACACTCAGATGACCTCATGTAAACATTTCTCCCAAACATGAAGACGTCGGGGTTTGTGTATAAAAGGTGTGCAGGGTGTCTGCGTGTGTGTTCTCTAACATCGGTGGCCAGTTCTGGCAACCAATCAGGAGGTGTCATCGAGAGAGAATAGTGATGAGGTCATCTCAGCTGCAGAAAAGCACTCGCTCACAGAGACATGTCCTAGCAGGCAGGAAAACTGCACAGCGGGCCTAAATAGCCCCTCCCCTCACCACGACCACAAGTGTGTGTGTGCTTGTGTGTGTGTGCTTGTGTGCATATGTGCTTCATGTAATGTGTGTGTCTTCGAGTTTCTCTTTCTGTGTGTGTGTGTGTGTGTGTGTCTGGATAGTGTGAGTCAATGTATATGTGTGTATAGTGTGTGTATGTGTGTGTGTGTGTGTGTGTTCAGGGGTCACATCAGGACAGGGGTGTTTTCAGTTACAACAGACAGACAACCAAACCCTTCATACTGCCACACCCTCTAGTGTTCCTGGATGCCTGCCAAAAGGGTCGATACACACCTGTGTGTGTCTGTGTGCAGAGGTGTGTGTGTGTGCGTGTGCTTAGTTTTGTGCAGAAAAAGTACATGCACCTACTGTCGTGGAATATGTATCGCCATTATGGTATTACTAATCAGTGCGTGTTTGTGCGTGTATGGGAGAGGGAGAGAACGTGGGAGTGTGCGAGATAGACAGAGACAGAGAGAAAGAGAGAGACGGAGAGGAAGAGAGCGAGAAATAGAGAGATGTGTAGCGTGTATATGCATGTGTGTGTAAATGGATATCTCTGTTCGGGTGCATGTTTGTCATGTGGCACTCTGAGGCAGATCGTTTTGTCAGAGGAAGTTTGCCTTTGGCACTCGTTCTTGATCTCCTCTCCTCCACAACAGCACAGTGTCAGCAGTGACATCCACTTGTATCGCTCTCAAAGTAACACGAGACACAGTGATACCAAACAGGAAGACCACAAAGGAATACCATATTGAGATTACAGAGGCTCCCCACTGCACTACCCTCCTGCCTGCCTGCCTGCCTGCCTGCCTGCTGCCTGCTGCCTGCGCTGTCTGCCTGCCTGCCTGCCTGCTGCCTGCCTGCCTGCCTGCTGTCGCTGCTGCTGTCTGTCTGTCTGTCTGTCTGCCTGATCAGCACTTGTTTGTGTCTTTTCAAGCCCAATGGCTCTCCTCCTCACATTCAGTACTTGTGTTGACAGTACACAGATCAAACACAGAACACTTACAGTACAGAACAGAACACAAAACAGAACAAACTCACGCCCCCAAAAAACACAGGAACACACTGTCCCATGTAACTTATAGCCTTAATCAAATGTGGCATTTGGCCAGTGAGCCATCGGGAGTGTTAAATGCCAATTTCAACCCAAAGCTGGGGAAGAGAAAGAACCTTGCTAACGTGCATGGGTTGATTTCATAGGTCTTACAGGCAATTTCATGCTGGCGCGACTTCTCTTTTCACAGCGTTTCGTCGGCTCGTGTTTGTGTTCCCGTCCTCGCCATCGGGCTGAAACGAGTTGGGATGAGGACCGATAGGAGAGAGGGAGAGGAGCGCCACATGCTGGAACGCCGGGGGGTCGGCTGCCGTGGGGCACGACGCGTTCAGGCTGACGGTGGCGAGGTGACATGTCGAGCCGGGTGGACGACAGCCTCCTGCATGTTTACCACACGTCACCGACGCGGTTCTCTGTCGGCCGAACCGTTTCGTGTCGACGGCTATCTCGAATGTACAACACCGATTTACGTTTCACGTCAAAGTGATCGACACGCAGAATTCCTAGAAGTAATAGAGCCATTTCCGGGGGCAAAGTGAAAGAATGTAAAAATAGATGTTTTTACGACCGCGTGGACCCTTTGCAAATGGAATGAGCTCATTTAGCTTTGAGAACACAATTTACAAAGCACTTAACAGAACTGTAAATGCTTTTTTTCCCTGCCTGAAAAGCCCTGTCTAAAGATGAAAATCAATACGGTGCGACCTTTCACTTCGTTTATCGGGCGTCGTTCCTTCTGCTCTTCACTCCATCAGCGTTGAACTTCCTGGAAGTCTCCACTGTTGTAAACATTCTGTAGGCCTACATACAGCAGACTATCTCAGCGGTAAACATTTTAACATTTTAACACGCCAACACACACACACACAGAGGCACGCAAATATCAGATCATTCACTGATTCGACGTAAGATAGTGGTCCCAATTCAAAATCGAAGCCTTTGTCCAATTAAATTGAATCTGTTCAGTGAAAGACTGCCATCACTGTCACCCACTATAGTCGTTAGACGTGCACTCTGTAATTAGCCATCCCAAAAATAATTACCAGCAAATATCTGATTCAAATCTTCATCAGCCTCAGAAGACTGAAACAAACGACATGCCCGTCAAATCAAGGTGTTTTAGTCCTTTCGCCAAGACGTTGTCTATAATCGTTTTCTATAATTGAGCTGCAGATATATTTGTGGAGGGGCTGACTTGATCAGAGAATCACCACTGCTTTACAACAGTTAATTGAAAGTGACCCGCATTCCAATTACAAAGCGTTGATTACATTCCAAACAAGGAAACGGGAACGTGGGTTGGACTCGGTGGCCTTTGCCCCGTTCATCGAGCACAGCCGGCCTTCCTCTTCATTGAGGCATTCCTGTGATCTATTTGTAGAGTTGTTGAAGTTGAATTGATCTGTACGTACATGCACTAGTGCTACTGCCACTGCAGAAAGGCAGAGGGAGGGTAGGGACGGGGCATATCAAAGAGAATTAGGGCGAGGCAGGAGGAGAGAGCGGAGCAGCGCAAAGAGATACCAGGAGACATAGGGAGGGAGGCGAAAGGAGAAAGGAGAGAGAGAGAGGAAGAGAGCAAGGGGGGAGAACCGCGAGAGAGAGAGGAAGAGTAGAAGGAGAGAAATGAAGCGACCACCACACAGAGAGAGAGGTGCAGGAGAAAGAACGACATGAGCCTAAAATGAATGGAGAAATCGCAATAACAATGTCTCTCGTTTAGATCAGGTTCGCACGTCACGCACTCGCCACGCATAGCACAGAACGAGAGAAAGAGAAAGCAATAAAGACAGAAAGAAAGAAATAACGAAAGAACTCACTCCACTCCTCCACATACGCTCCTCCTCTCCCTCCCTCCCTCATCTCCCTCTCCCTCCCCTCTCTCCTCTCTGAGTCGTGCGCTGCCTCAGCTTGATTCCCCGGAGCCGGATTGACATCATCACAGTGCTGCTGCCTCGTTCCCCGAGTGCCCTCTTCATCACTCAGATCATCATCGCATAGTATGAGCAGCAGCATTTACACACACACACACACAATACACAATACACAAACACCGCAACCCATCTTGGCTCCCCGTTCCTTGATGCCACACAAACTGTAGGTATACCACACACCAGCATGCACAGTCACGCCACCACAAACACACACAAAACACTGCACACACACAAACTGTACCTTTACCACAAAACCACTACAACATGTCTCCCCGTCCCCACCAACACACACAAACACACACAAACACACACAAACACACTCCTCAATAAGAGGGTAGAGTGTCCACAGAGCAGGATCCTCCACTTAAGCAGGACCGAGGGAGAGAGAGAGAGAGAGAGAGAGTAGGAGAGAGAGATGAGAGAGAGAGAGAGAGAGAGAGAGAGAGAGAGAGAGAGAGAGAGAGAGAGGAGAGAGAGGAGAGAGAGAGAGAGAGAGAGAGAAGAGAGAGAGAGAGAGAGGAGAGAGAGAGAGAGAGAGAAAAATAGAGAGAGAAAGAGAGAGAGAGCCAAACCTGCAGGGCTTCGCAGTCACCTGGTCCCTCCCCACAGAGACTCTGGATAAACACCCACCACGCTGAAACACGAGGAGTCAGACCAAGACCAGGAAGGAGAAACTTCCACCAGATCTCCTTCCTTCATTTCCTCCCACGCCCCCCCCCTGCCCCTCCCTCCATCTCACATCTACCCCCCCAACCCACCCTCACCCTCCAGTTTCTGCCTCGTCTGCAGACGACCACAGCCAGTACCCCTCACGCTCGTTTAACGGATGAACCGGGCCGACACCGCCACTCGACAGTGAGGCGTTAGAATGCCGGGTTCACCCACGCCCGTGCCGACCAATCGCGCGTACGGCCGAGGGCGTCTCACGTCCGCAAACGAGGAAGTGAAGTCGAGGGTTCAGATACGGAAGAAATATGAGAAAGGAAGAGATGGTAGAAGTGTCACGTTGAGGGGCTGGGGGGGACGACACTTACGTAGTCATGGAAGGCCTTGGCCTCGCTCGAATGTTCACAGTTCTCTCTCCTCTCGGGAGCGGCGCAGTACAGGTCCCAGAAGACGCTGCAACAAAGCGGGGAGAGCCGTCAGCAGGCACGCTCACACGGACCACCGGACTCGGGGTTAGGGGGGGTGCGTTCATCGCCACAACCCTCATTACAACTGCATGGTGATGGGGTTGGACGAGGGTTGGATTTTGGGGGAGGGGAGGGGAGGGGAGAGGAGAGGAGAGGAGAGGAGAGGGAGGGGAGGGAGGGCGGGAGGGAGGGAGGGACGATGTCAAGCAGGGGGGATGAGGGACAAAGGGAAGACACCAGACAGTCACTTACCACCACCAGGAGTGGAGGAACCCTGGGGGTTCTCCTAACGTGATGTTCTTCTCCCATCGGATCTACCAGAGGGAACAAAGGAGAACATGAACACGTGGAGGACGAAGGTCGTTGGAGAAACCTTGTAAAAAGCTCTGGATACACACACCCACAACACACGTGTCGTAAGATGAATGATGTCCACAAAAGAATGCATGCAACCTCAAAGCCACTCCATATCTAATCTTCATCTGGATCCACGCGATCTGACACGGTGTGTGAGTCTGGGTCTGTACACGAGGTATGTGTGTGCGTGCGCGCGTGTGTGTGTGCACAGTCACCAGTAGGAGCAGACTGAAAGGCCCATTGTTGGTTGTTAGACGGTTGGACCGAGCACACGGCAGCACACAGCAGACGTGTACCAGCCTGAGCAGCCCCCCACCAGGACTCGGCTCAGCCCACACACCTGGAGCCCACTCGCACACAGCCTTGTGTTCGCTTCCAAACAAGTCTCCTGTCCTAGTGTCTCTCTCTCTCTCTCTCTCTCTCTCTCTCTCTCTCTCTCTCTTGAGAGGACGCGTAGAAGACTACCACCCCCCCGTGCATCGACACACGGGCGAGGAGCCAATGACCCACACGCAAGCACCGACGTCACCCTCTGAAAAGACCATACACACACTCACCAACACACACACACACACCACACACACAGAGAGAGGTGGGCCAGTTCAAGCCGCCGGGCACGCCACCAGCATCACATGGCAAAGTCACATGAGCGGGCGTCGGTGGCGAGCGGGCAGGGCAGCGGGAGGAAGCGCTACACAATGGGAGCGACTGTGGCGGGATTGTTTAGGCTGGTCCTCGGAGGGACGTCACACTCGAGGCTGGGTTTGAGGCCGGGCACTTCGATCCCAGCCTCCACCGGACCTCGCCGTGCCCCGGCCTCCTGCCTCTCAACCACTGTCGTCCTGTGGATCTCGTCGTGACTGTTCACGCGAGGAATCCTCCGGCTTTCAAGGACCCCGACTGGGATAGGACAGCGCCGTTCGATCCAGTGACTGTTCGTGTCTCTGGGTGTCTCTGTCTTTGTCTCGCTGTCTCTGTCCCTGTTTGTCTCTCTGTTTGTCTCTCTGCTTGTCTCTTGCTTTTCTCTCTGTTGTCTCTCTGATTGTCTCTCTGTTTGTCTCTCTGCTTGTCTCTGCTTGTCTCTCTGCTGTCTCTCTGTTTGTCTCTCTGCTTGTCTCTCTGCTGTCTCTCTGTTGTCTCTCTGCTTGTCTCTCTGTTTGTCTCTCTGCTTGTCTCCAGGCCTGTCTCTGTGTCTTTGTCCCCGCATCTATTTCTACGGCTGTCTCTTTTGTCTGTTTTTTCCCTCAGTCTGGAGGTGTAAACACATGTAGGAGGCAAACAACATATTTAATGGATGACAGACCTTCAAACACTCTGCTCCTCCCTTCTACTCAGGCAGACTGTTTACCCTGCTGCATGGCTACGTGGTGGTGTTGTGTGTGTGTTTATGTGTGTGTGTGTTTATGTGTGTGTGTGTGTGTGTGCGTGTGGGTGGCTGTGTTTATACACGTTGCTTCTCAGCTAATGCTTTCCCACACTGCTGCCATTTCTTTTCATCTCCTCCCATCTCCGGAAAAGAGTCAGTGTAATATGCCACTGGATGCCAGAGAGGAAAGGGTGTGTGTGTGTGTGTGTGTGGGTGTGGTGTGGGTGTGTGTTGGTGTGAGGAGACGGGAGCGTGCCAGACGAAAACCTCCTCCACCCACTATCTTCACCTCCTTAAAAGACTAGTTTCAACTAACTGGTCGCCCTATTACCTTTAAACCTGAACACACCAGTACAGAGGAAGAGAGAGAGAAAAATCAAGGAAAGGAAAGAAAGAGAAAAAGAAAGAAAAGAAAGAGAAAGTGAGAGAGAGAGATTGACAGTGAACTAGAGAGAGAAAGAGAGAGTGAGAGAGAGAGAGAGAAGAGAGAGAGAGAGAGAGGGAAAGAGAGAGAGCATTCAAGAGAGAGAGAGAGCGAGCTACCCCAAAAGACTGCGCCTTAGTCAGCAGGCCTAGCGGAGCTGTGAGGTAGCTGTGAGAGCCGTCCCGATCCCAGAAAGAGGAGGCTGAACACTCCCCCCTCCTGCCTGCTGTGCTCTGCTGTGCTGTGCCGGCTCAGCACTGTTGGACCGGCTCATTCAATTAGCTCCACAGACCACAACTTACTGGACACTGCATAGGAGATGGACCAGCCCTGCCCTCTGACAGTGGACACACACACACAGACACACACACACAGACACACACACAGACACACACACACACACGCACACACACAGACACAGACAAACACACAGACAAACACACACAGACACCACAGACACACACACAGACACACACACAGACACCACACACACACACACACACCACACAGACACACACACAGACACACACAGACACACACACAGACAAACACACACAGAAAAACACACACAGACAAACACACACAGACACACACACACAAGATGCACACAGACACACACACACACACACACACACACACACACACACAGACACACACACAGACACACACAGACACACACACAGACACACACACAGACAAACACACACAGACACTCTTACCTCGGACAGGAAGGTCTGTGCTGACTTCTGTGCTCCCACGTGCAGCAGGTATTCGTACACGTAGAGTGCTAACCTGCGGGGTGAGAAAGACAGGGAGAGACCGTCAGCGGGGGGGCGTGTAGGAACGACAACGCGCCGGTCGCCGGGTACACGGTGAGGTCACGGTTCTAGGGGCGACACACGCAGACTGGAGTCATCGACAGGATCCTTTCTGTTTCCATGTAGACTGATCACAGTTTGCTATGACACGGATATGATACTAATGTTTTGTATTCTGCATTTAAATATAGTACTGTTCAGAAGACTTTAGGAAGTCAGGGTTTTTTTTTACATGAAAATGGTCTCGTATTAAAAAAGGAATTTGTGAGGCAGTAAAAAAAGTGCAAATGTTTGTTTAGTCTATTCATTTCATTAAAGCGTCTTTGCTTGACTCGTAACTTCTTTCTTATTGTACCTAAGAGTTTTGCGCAGTAGGATATATGAATAACGGTTTCTCTGGTGGAAGCACATATCCTGGATGATAAGACTTGCTGGCGCGTATTATCCTTAGCATGCTGAGATCCTTACACACCAGAGAGAGAGAGGAGAGAGAGGAGACGAGAGAGATGAGAGAGAGTGAGCGAGAGAGAGGAGAGAGAGGAGAAGAGAGAGATGAGAGAGAGAGAGAGATGGAGGAGGAGAGGAGATGAGAGTGAGAGAGAGAGAGAGAGAGGAGAGAGTGAGAGAGAGAGGAGAGAGGAGAGAGGAGCAGAGAGAGTGAGAGAGAGAGGAGAGCGAAATAAAGAGAGAGTGAGAGCGAAAGAAAGAGAGAGAGGGGGAGAAAGAGGCACACTTTCCAGATAGCTATCTCTGTCCCACCCTCCCTCGGGCCCTTCCTCCCATCCCTAAAACACACTGGCTCACACATAGAATTAATTGCAGTCTTGATTCTTCTCATCGATTCTTTACCCAGCGCTTGGCTGCGGACAGAAGCGAGGCGGGGGGGGAGTGATCTACTGGATCCTTGTACGCAACACCAACGTAGAGCGGATGTCCGATCGATAGCGTTTCACTCGGCCTCTCCTAGCAGAACACTATACGGGGGTAGTGCACTCTATGGCGCACGGTTACGCCATGAGTTTGATCCCTTCGATGGGAACGTCCTGTCACACTGTAGGTGCATGGTGAGCGTGGGTCTGAAAGGAGTGAGAAAGGAGGATCCTTTTGGCGTGAAACGGTTGATGAAGACACTGCAAGGTATGACTCCGGACTCATGATGTGACCAATTGTTCTTGCACTGTGGTGTTTCGAATGCATGTCGGCTGATCGATGCGTTTCGTCATTTAAGGAATTGAGATGTTATTCTTCACTGGGGTATTGTTTTTTGCTCACGTGGTTTACTTTGCGTTGATAAATGCAGACTCTTTGACTCTGACCACTAACATACTGTAGAACTTCTGATCCTGGATCTGCTCTGTACTTATTTCATACACTATTTGAACATTACTTGGATAAAACTGTCTGTTGAATGGATCAAATGTAAATGAAATCAGTGACTAACCAGGATTGGCTGAGAAACCAGTGACAATAAAATAAGATCAGATAAGGTAAGAAATACTTTAATGTCCCTGTAGGAACATTTGTTCTGGACAGGGTTGGCTACGAGCCCAGTGACCAACCAGGGTTGGTTTTAGGGACCTGTAACTAACCAGGGTTGGTTGAGGGACCAGTGCGACACCGTGATTGGTCGAGGTGTATGCAGCGCAGCAGGTCTCTCTTGTCCAGACGGCTCCTGAGGATAAAAATAACCCAGCAGACATTCCTGTCTGCCTGTCTGGAGATGATGGACTGCACACCTCTGCCGGCTCCACACAGGTGATTGTCTCTCTCCCCCCAACACTCGATTTTCTCTCCTCTCTCTCCGTCTGTCTCTCTCTCTCTCTCTCCGTCTCTTTCTCAGACTGCCTCTCTGTCCCGCTCTCCCGCCTTCCTCCGCTCTCACTCGATCTGCCTCTACCTGACTCGCTCGCTCTCCCTCTCTTTCTCGGCCTCGCTGTTGTCTTTCATGAGAGGCCTTGTCTGTGTGATGATGAAGGGACGGACTATGAAAGACTCCCGTCGCGCTGTTTAACCAGACGGAGTGAGAGAGAGAGGGGTGACAGAGAGGAGAGAGAGAGAGACAGAGAGAGAGAGGAGACAGAGAGAGAGCGAGAGAGAGAGAGCGCGTGTGGGAGACGGAGCGTTGTAAAGGGACAAGGTTAACAGAACAATGAGCAGCTTGACAAAACTCTTGACACCTCGACGACAGCGCATGAATAAAACATGGCCATGTTCTGCTGGCTGTGTCATGTCTCAGTACATGCACGGTCTGCCTGGCTGTCTGACACTCTATTCAGAGTGTCAAGATTATCTTCTGCCACTCGGTTTCCTGATTTACACACTCACCTCAAACGTGCTGCCAAGTATATTCGAGTGGTTCATCAAAAGTGTGTGTGTGTGTGTATACATTCTAAATGACCTGTTATTATAGGATATGTTCAAATAGGATTTATAAACTTACAATGACGGGTCCACAAATACAATCTGACATGTGGCTAATAAGGTCATGGAAGTCTTTCCCTGTGTCTGGCTGTGATTGCCGCCTTGATGACAACGGCCCGTGTCCCCTTCGAACACCGTGTGAACGGCAGGCTTCCTGTCTGAGGGCTGTCGTGAAGAGCACTGATTGGCCCGCGAGATTCCTCGGATCAGCAGCTAAGGGTCAGCGCTGACCTTTGACACGCATCAAAGCGAGAGACGAGAGCGAGGTGCGAGACGGAGAGAGAGAGAGCGAGAGAGAGAGAGAAGACAGAGGTAGGGAAGGCAGATGAGAGGTAAGCCGAGAGGAGTGAGGGGGGGGGGAGAGATTAGGAGGTATCAGGAGGAAGTGATATAAGTGGAGGAACACAGATGAAAGGAGAGAACAGGAAGGAGGGGGTGAGCAGAAGTGTGAAGAGGTGGTCATTCCCCCCAGCAGAGCTACTGCGCCCGACCTAAAAAGGCAGGTTTAAATGCACCGAGGCTTGGCAACAAAAATACACCTATAAATCATACTTATTAAACCTGCTCTCTCTCCGAGTCTTTCTGCAGAGGATGCCAGCACACACTCAAAGTCACATCACCAAACACATTTACACGAACAGAGGGCGGAATTCAAGTTTGACTGATTTCCAGAAAACCACGGGAGCTGAAGTCACTTCCAAAAGTGGAAAAAAACTCCAAACCGAACTTTTCCTCCCCAGAATCGAAGAAGCGTCCCGGATACAAAAGTCTAACTATCCTTTTTAATTTCTCGAGCTCGCACTTCAATTCCTGCTCGATAAGAGCCCCTCAAACTGTCAAAGAGAGATAAGCGAGAGCCTCCCCCAAACGTTGGCCTAGCACAGCCAACCCCATAAAAGCTACACACCAAAGCAACGCACGACGCTTCTCAAAACACAACGCTGTCCTCTACCCAGCCTCACCTTCTAATCTGCCCAGATTACCTCAGGGAGACCAGAGGGGTGATCAACACATTCAAATAATGTTCGAGTCGCACGTAAGCCCATCGACACAAAGCATCTTTTCTGGTTGCTCGGGGAGACATATTTTCTTTGTCCAAACCAGGCAGACACAGTTTTTCCCTGACACGTCTACCCCAGCTAAATCTGAACGGGGAATAAGCACTTGGCATTAATTACAGTGTGTGTGTGTGTGTGCCCCTCCCGATTGAAAAGAGATCAAGGGTTTTTCACCTCTGTTTGTCTCCTTGTGTGTACGTGCAGCGGAGGCCGTCTTTGTGAAACGAAGCATGCAGTCGTCCCCAAAGCAATCCTTCCAGAAAAACAACCAATACGTGTCAATATAAATATATCTCTTCTAATTTGGAACTTCCACTTGAATTTCGACTCTTCAACAGCGCTTCAAACCTCATACCCTGTGTGTGTGTGTGTGTGTGTGTGTATGCAAGCACGCATGCAAGTATGCGAGTGTGTGTGTTCCAATGACCCCCTTCCCCTTCAAATTCAAGTGGTCGTGTCTCCGGTGTCTACGCATTGGGAGACAAGGTTGTTCCCTCGCCCAGCGACCGACCTGAGGCAGCAGTGCAGCAGTCAGACCAGCTAGCTAGCTAGAACCAGACCAGCTAGCTAGAGTCAGACCAGCTAGCTAGCGACCGACCTGAGGCAGCAGTGCAGCAGTCAGACCAGCTAGCTAGCTAGAACCAGACCAGCTAGCTAGAGTCAGACCAGCTAGCTAGCGACCGACCTGAGGCAGCAGTGCAGCAGTCAGACCAGCTAGCTAGCTAGAACCAGACCAGCTAGCTAGAGTCAGACCAGCTAGCTAGCGACCGACCTGTGGCAGCAGTGCAGCAGTCAGACCAGCTAGCTAGCTAGAACCAGACCAGCTAGCTAGAGTCAGACCAGCTAGCTAGAGTCAGACCAGCTAGCTAGCTAGAACCAGACCAGCTAGCTAGCTAGCTAGTCAGACCAGCTAGCTAGCGATCGACCTGAGGCAGCAGTGCAGCAGTCAGACCAGCTAGCTAGCGACCGGGAGCCTAGCCTGACGGAGACGGGGAGATGAAACACTGTCGACTCCTCATACTTGTCTTTGTCACTGAATGGCAACAAAGAGAGAGAGCAGAGGAGGAGGAGGAGGAGGAGGAGAGATTGCTCCCGCTGTTTCAGCACATCTCAGCAAGGGGTACAGAAATTAACCTACTTTAGAGTATCAGCATTCGGGACCAGTGGATCGCTACTAAGCAATTTACTGCCACGCTGATCCGAAGCTGGCAGGAGAGATAGCCCACACATCACAACAGAATGACGACGCGGACTCTTTCGGGGCCGATAACACGTTGATTGGACGCCCCGTTACGTTCTGGATGTGGGTCAAACATGCTACTCTCTACCAGGCGCATCTCAGGACGTCTGGGGGGCGCCAGGGAACTCGGTCACTCACATCTTCGGACACAGGAAGGATGTGAACCACGAGAATGATAGACGCGCTGACACGGGGGGGCCCCCCGAGTCGCCCTCGCCATCGCGAACGACGTGTTCGATGATGTGTGTGGGAATGCGTGTGTGTTTTGGCAGGGAGGGGGGCGGGGTTGTTTGGACACCCCCAGCCCCAACAGCTGGATCACAGGCCTCGAGAAAGGCCCTGCAGGGGCTGCTGAATTACCCCCTTATTTGCCAACGAGATGAAAGGTTGCGGTGAGAGAAAAAGTTGGGATTAGAGGGAGGGAGGGAAGACAGACTCTGGAGGGGAAGCGGGGTGGGAGGGGAGGGTGGGGGGTAGTCCCACAATGAATACTCCTGAGGTCTGGAAACTTTCATATTGTAATGGTGAAGGATCTGAAGGAGCGGGCTCCGAAATCTGGGTGGACCCCTGCTGGGACGTCTGGGTGCAAATGAGCAGCAAATCTGCTGGTGAACAGACAACTGGGGGAGAACTCTCTCTTCTCTCTCGCACAAGAATACCCGATTTCCTGCACTCGAAACACAAGCACCCACTGACAAACTGACAGGGGGGGGGACGGCTCATGACGAGAAGATCCCGAGATTTTTATTTCGATTTCTACAGCAGGGTCTGAATGAAGAGTTTTCATGATCTTGGGAAACTAGCGAGGTAAGCCTTGCCTGTTCTCATTAAAGCCCCACAGTCGAAACACATCGTAATGACCTCCTCGTTGGTCTTTGTCCAGGACAACATAGCCTAAATGATAGTCCTAATCTGTGCCGCCTCTCCCACTTACTGTACACACTGCAGTATGGAGTGACTTTAAATCAGAGTGCAGCAGCACATCTGTAGAGACACTGGGGTCTGGACCGGAGTGTACAGCGGCATTGTAAAACGAGTGTATGTGAGCTTTAACGACGTATGACTCCCACCTGCCACGAGAGCCGCGTAAGCTACGGCGCGAGGGGGGCCTTGAGCCTTTTCGCGTTCCGATGGGACGACTCTCGGTCGGACGATGGCCGGCGTGGCCCTGCCTCGAGTCGCTCAAGCCTCGAACAACGTGAAAAACTCCCTGGGGCGTCGTCGACTTCCGAGCCCTCCTCCCGCCCCCACCGGAGAACAGCAGGGGTCCCACCATCCAAGGGCTCCCCGTCTCCCTCCCCCTCCCACCTAACAGCAGGGCGAGGCTGCGGACGAAGAGGGACCCTGCTCATAAAAGAAGATACGGCCAGGCGGTGAGATAGAGAGAAAGAAAGAGAGGAGAGAGCAGAGATGGAGAGAGAGAAGAGAGAGAGAGTGAGAGAGAGGTATAGATGAGGGAGCCAAGAGAGAGAGAGAGAGAGAGAGAGAGAGTCCTGCTAAGGATGGCCCCGGTGCCAGAGCCAAACACTTTGCTTGATTAATCAGGCCCGGGCTGCTTTATGTGCCATTAAGAGGCCCAGTAAATGACTCGACTTCATTCATTAGAGTGGAGCATCCTCTCTGGGCGGAGTGGCTCGGCCAGGCAGCAAAGTGGAGTGGGAGATTGGAAGGGGGAGATGGGCGAGATGGTGGTCATGGGGGGGGGTATGGAAGGTGGGTGGTGGTGGTGGTGGAGGGGAGGGGGGGGGTACGATGCAATAAACAACGACAAATATAGAGCCATTACAATGCTGAATAATTCATCGGACGCGGGCTTGAGGAAACAACAGCGGGCAAGGCAGCCAAACGATGGCGGGGGTGACTCGCCGATCTGCCGAGGCACCCGCGCGTCAACAGGAGGTTCGGTTTAGCATACGCCCCTCCCAGGTGCGGAAAGAAAAACGGGTGTCGTACCGCACGCACACGCATTCAGAACGAGCTCACCTGGTGATATTCTGTGTGGTGGTAATCCCTCTTCTCTTTCCATTAGGGAAGAGTATTGTCTCACTGTTCCACAGGAGAGGAGGGGGGTGCGGGGGAGAGGGGGGGGGAACAAGTGAGTAAATAGACGCTGAATGCATCGTTAGCCCCACGCTGGGCCTTGTTGCCTTTTGTCTTATTAGAGAAATTCTCCTGGCCGTCTCCCCGACAGACCGCCGATCGTGACGACCGCGTGCGCGCGTGGAAAAGCACAGGCGGGCGCGTCGGAAACTGCACACGTGACCCCCACACACACACACCACACACACACACACACACACATACTGTACAGCCACATGCACTCACACACATTGCCACACACATGCATATGCAGACTCGAGCAGCGCGCACACACACACACACACACGGTAAAGTGTATCAGGACGTGACGCAGACGCGACAAGATGCCGAGGCAAAGACTGTGAGAAAAAACACGATAAGGAAGTTAAAGGGAGAGATGGGAAGATAAAGAGCAAGATCCCCATGCTGATAATGTTGAGGGAAGGACAAAGACTGGGGAATATAAGTCGAATGAGAGAGATGTGAGAAGGGAGGGGGGGGGAGTGGGAGTGGGAGGAAGAGAGAGCAGGAGAGAGAGAGAGTGAGCATGAGTGAGAGAGAGAGAGAGAGAGAGAGAGAGAGCATGAGAGAGAGAGAGAGAGGGGGGGGGGAGACGGAAGAGAAAAACCATAGCCAGCGAGAGGGCGTGAAACAAGAGAGAGGGAGAAAGTAGTAGAGAGAGAGGGGGAGAGGGAGAGAGAGGGATGGTAAATGATTAATGATGGGGACCTGGGCGAGGGAGGGCGGGATGGAGGAGATGGAGGAGAAGGAGGAGAGGGAGGAGGGGTACGGGGAACAAAACCAAAAGGACGACAACAGCAACAGGCCGGGGGACGGTACCCGCGACCGGGGAGAATCTGACCCGCGTCCACCCACCACGGCGCACCGCAGACCAAACGCCACGACGACGACACATCAGGCTTTTACAGGGAGCACCCAGTAAACACACGCAACCGTCCCCCACGACATCATCCGATTGGTCGCAGTGGTTACAGCTGATAGATGGCGGTATTGAAGCCCAGTTCGAGAGCTCTCGCAGTGAGAGTGTCTTTGTTATGTTAGCTGAGGGTCAACAGCTGGGATGATGGCTTTCCTGTCAAGGACGGTCTTTCGATATTTTCATACCTGCTGAGGCCAGGGCCGGTGTTGGACTTGATCTAGTCAGCCGGCTCTCTCTCTGTACAAATAACCACACTGAAGACGATAGTCACACACACGCAACTTCAAATCCGTCAATCATCAAGCTTCCCGAACTCGATACGCCGATCGATGTTGAAATGATAGGCTTTCGATTTGCACGCAGCGTATCTCACGGTGTAGGCGTGTGTGGAAACTGGACGCCTGTTGGTACGCCAGCGTGCTTCGGCTTGGCAATTTCCTCGCGTCTTCTCGTAAACAACGCGAGCGTAATAGCTCTCCATCGAATTCTTCACCGGTGGTAGCCGTCTGTTGATGCATTTCTAATTGGCATTTCTGCTGATGGTCACATGTTATATATCTATAATCACCATTACCCTCCTGAAGTCCTGTGGGGGTCCTCTAATGGCTGCTCCGGAGAGAGAGAGAGAGAGAGAGGCCATGATGCAACACGAAGGTACTCGCATCAGTCGGACTCTCTCACCCTCGACGTATAATCTTCTCGATGGTAGAGACTCGGAAGAGTGAAACTTTCCGGCTTTGAAGATTAACAGAGCAAGCGTTTCCTGATCCCACTTCTCAAACTAGCCTGAGGAGAGACACTCCACTGGACGGTTTCTTTTGATTTCACCACAAAAAAATCCTCAGCCTGGCCGCGCATTCGGTTTCGCTTTTCTTTGTCTCCGCGGAGAGCGGCTCGCACCGCTTTGCTTTGTGTAAATGTTTGTACTAGCCTTCATCCCATCTCGCTCGCAGCAAACAGGCTAAAGGCCTGTCTGCTAGGCTTGGCCGGCTGGCGCTCTCTAAAACCGGCCCGTCCAAACCTCTAAACGGGGCCTGCGCGACGCGCGGGCTGAGGGCGAGGCTGGGAGACGTGGGGCTAACTGTGCGTGACGCTTTCGAAACAACAC
Organism: Mallotus villosus; assembly: GCA_903064625.1. Classification (NCBI taxonomy): domain Eukaryota; kingdom Metazoa; phylum Chordata; class Actinopteri; order Osmeriformes; family Salangidae; genus Mallotus; species Mallotus villosus. Next base: position 276,505 of record CAEFZP010000097.1, read on the forward strand.
AGTTCAACGCAGCGCAGCACAGCACAGCTACGACGCTGAATAGCCGGCGTCTTAAAAAAAAGCGCCAGCGTTACGGGATTAGAATGGGCGTATGTCTGTGTACTGTACGTTCAACACGCCGTGCACATGGCCCCTTGGAGGACAGATCCAGGCCGAAGCCTCGCGGCAGAGGCCGTGAACCCGCAAAGCCCCCGGACTCCAAAGGACAAGGAATGTGGAGGGTAAGGAGCTAAACGTCACACATAAGTCGAGAGAATGGAGCTCATATCCTGAGCGAGGAGGGGGGGGGGACGGGGGGGCGGGCGGGGGGGGACGGGGACGCATTGTATTCTTTGGCACACCTCGGCGCAGCCCTTCTGTTTACCTTTCATTAACTCCAGCTCCCACAATCCCCGCCCTCCCCGTCCCCCCCCACCCACCCACCCCCCCTCTCCACGGCCGCCCCAAAGGAGGCCAAAGGTCAGTAATTACGTGGCTACTACATTATTTGACTCATTACAGAACTGCTTTTTAGCTCGGACGAAACGCTCCTGAGATCGACTCTTGCGAACGCACCCTCATTTCCCCCCCGGTCCGAGGTAAACCTTCGGGGGGCTTTGGATTTTTCCTCGCTGGGATCCTTCTCGAGATGCGCAGCACAGCAGATCGACATCCTACGCTGGGAGAGGAAGGTGAACCATGTCAGACATCTGCAGCCGGTTTCGAATGGAAGTCGAAAGGGCTGCGGGACTTCTTCTCATCTGTTCACAATTTGGTGGAGGAGGAGGAGGATTGGAACTCGGGAGCCAGAGGGACAGTGCAGTCTGAGGCTAACCGTTTCAGGAGCCGGTTATCCACAGCAGCTCGGGGCTCGCGTGGCGTGATGAAGCAGCCAGAGCTCAGCTCTCCGTCTTGGACGTCTGGTCGGCAGGAAACCACGCTCGCTCACATCCCCTCCCGGAAAAAAAAGGACTACAATTGCAATTAGGAACAGGAAAAGTACACAACGAGAGATAGAGAGAGAGAGCGAGATAGGGGAGAGAGAGAGAGAGAGAGAGAGAAGAGAGAGAGACAGGGGGGAGAAAACATAAAACGCCAGTCCCTTCCTGTGTTTGATTGGCAGAAGGAGATGCAGTTTTGAGAGGTTTTTAAAGAGAAACTATTGCCGTTTTTTTTCATCGGTTCAGTCTCCCTCCTGCACGAGGAGACTGGACAACAATGCTCTGGGTCTGAGACAACAGGAAATACCAGCTTATCTGAGAGGAGGGGGGAGGAGAGGGGAGAGGGAGGGGGGAGGAGAGGGGAGAGGAGGGGAGAGGAGGGGGGAGGAGAGGGGAGGGGAGAAAACGTGTAGGAGAGGAAAGGAGATGAGGAGAGAACAGGAAAAGAGAGAAGAGGGGAATTCAACGCCGACTTCTTTGTTCAACTTTTAAAGTGAACTACTTTAATATACTCTCTAGTACGCCAACAATTCCAATACATATGCATAACTTGTAGCACGGTCATTGAAGTTTAATTACGACTATTGATATGAGAGGCATCGTACGACACTCGAACAACCTTGCAAGCTGCAGAATTCTCGAGTCAGGAAACGCGGAGGCGCATCATCGTGAAACGAATGAAAAGTGAACGACAACACGAGACATAACTGACAACGGCATCTCACTTCAACACACACGTACTTGGAGGAAAACACACACACACACCCCCGCACCTCCGGTGTATGCCCCGTGGGGGTGTGTGCGTGCGTGTGTGTGTGTCACGGCGCATTCCCTTCCCTGACCCCGAGCCGACGCCTATGTCTTAGACTGCGAGGCGTGGAATGCAGCCGGAACGTTCCCCTGCCGGGCCTACGGAGCGGAGCGCGGGGCCATTGTCGAAGTCACGATATCAAATTCCACCGAAGCACCTAGACAGTGCACCAGAATACCTGTCTGCTACCAGGGCCGCTCTAGTAGCAGACATTCCACTTAACAATAATCATTTAGCGATAGATCCCAGCGAGTCGCAGTCGCAGGTGGGCCGGCGCAATTACAGAGATGGACGGCTCGTTGTTTCGAGATCCAGAATGTTCTAAAGACCTTTTTAAGCGTGTGCTTTACCCCTGATCTTGAAGCCATTTATCAAAGACAATACTCTATAGTTTCCCGGCTCTACCCCAATGATGTCATCGCATTTGCCTGCTTCTCTCTCTCTCTCTCTCTCTCTCTCTCTCTCTCTCTCTCTCTCTCTCTCTCTCTCTCTTCTCTCTCTCTTCTCTCTCTGACTGAGAAATAACATTAAGTGGATGTTATGAATACCAAAAGCTTTGTGTCTGCTATTCGGGTCTCAGACAGTGCAATTTACAGCCCCCAGCCCCCCCAGCCTCCCCAGCCTCCCAGCCCCCCAGCTCTGGTTCAAAGGGGAGAGAAAACGTCATAGACAAGTTTATGGGGATGGATGACTCTTCTCTGTGCTGGGGTGTTAGGACCATGTGAGGGCATTTATGGAAGATTCAAATTAAGAACTGATATTGCAAAAGAGTGGAGGAAGCAGGGGAGGCAAGTTGAGATATGGAGAGGGGAGGGGAGGGGAGGGGAGGGGAGGGGAGGGGAGGGGAGGGGAGGGGAGGGGAGGGGAGGGGAGGGGAGGGGAGAGGAGAGATGAGAGGAGAGGAGAGGAGAGGAGAAGAGAAGAGAAGAGAAGAGAAGAGAAGAGAAGGAGAGAAAAAAGGGAGAGGAGAAGAAGAGAAGAGAGAAAAGAAGCCCGAAGAACAGAGGCAGATAGACAGAGAGAGAGGGCGCACTGGGAGAGGGAGAGCAAAACAAGCTGGAGGGGGGGGAGTGAGCGAGTATATGTGAGAGACACAGAGTGAAGAAGAGGGGAAACAGCAAAAGAGAGTGAGAAGGGTTAGGTGAGTAAGTGAAACAGGGCGAGAACGAGATAGAGAACGGGAGGGAGGGAGGGCGGGCGGAAAAAGGGAAGAGGAGGGTGAGGGAGAGAGAGAGTCAGAGGCAGTTCCTAAGCTCGGCCGTCACGCATGCTTAACCTTGCGCTAGCGCCTGGGCGACGCGCCTTGCATATCAATGATGGAGAAATATCAGCGGAGAGGCGCGTGCGAGAGGGAGAGCGAGGGGGCGAGGGGGAGGAAGCGAGAGGCAGAGGGAGACAAAGAGGGAGGGAGGGAGGGAGAGTGACTGTGAGCAAGAGAGATAGAGAGAGTAAGGGAGAGCCAGTACGAGGGAGAGAGACCGGAGAGAGAGAGAGAGAGAGAGAGAGAGGAGAGAGAGAGATCACAATGTAACTACTGCAGGGGGGAGCAAGGGACTCAGCAACAACAGCAACAGCAACAGCACTGCATAACTCAAACAATAGATAGACCTCCACATCCACAAAACACACACACACACTGTAAGCGTGGTACTGAGCTATCTGTGGGTCTCTCCGAGTATGTGTGCATGTGTGTGTCGTTTACTCCTGGGCTAAACTCAAGTTACAGGAAGCGGCATGAGGGAGTGTTCATGTACCGTGCTGTACTACAGTTACTGGCTCAGCCCTGCGGATTTGGTGTCACCAGGGGCAACACAAAACTTCCTGCCAAAGCCACAAGCACGGCCGCTAACTCCCTGGATCAGGATTCAGAAGTCACTACATGGAAAGAGGCAGCGATAGCGATACGCAAACACACACACTCAAAGCTGGGGTCCTGTTGCCATACACACACACATACACACACAGGGGGGTGGGGTGATGGCATACACCACAACACAGACCTACAGCCTGCACTGTAAACCTTCTAAAAAGGAAGTGTGTGTGAGTTGGGGGGGTATTTTGACCTCATATTTACGTCCAAGAAAAACCCCCCCCCAGACTGGCATGAGCGAGGCCTGCGCCGGGGGCCTTAACGGTGAGGGGTGACGAGAGCGAGGAGAGACGGGAGACAGAGAGAGGAGTCAGAGTGCGTCCTAATTAAAAAACGTGAGCGTTCGGGGACGCCTCGAGGGGCCCTGGGGGACTCGCCCGGTGATCAACTCACTCATCCGTTCCTCCTCCGCGCGGGGAGGGCGATAAAGCACGCCGCGCCCTCTCGTCCCTCCTCCCCACCCCCCCCCTCATCCAAGCTATCTGATGGCGACGGGAGGAGGGAGGGAGGGGGGGGGTTGGGGGGTGTGGGGAGGAGAGGGTTGATACTTAACAGTATCATGAACCCCTTAGGCGTCCCGCTAGGATTCCTGTCTGATGTGGGAGGCCCTCTCTGGGTGATCGACACCTCCTCTGACTGCGCGGATCAGAGCCTGCCAGCCGCTCTCCTGGATCTGTGAAGGGAGGTTACTTTGATGGCGGCTCCCGAAGCTTCATCTCTGGCAGGGGAACATGACGGGGAAACAAGCGGGGAGACCCACTCGGTTAAAAGAGGCCTTTTGGCAGGCGGCGTGGCAAGTTAACACCGTTTTCTATTAAAGTCTTGTCAAAGTCTTTCCGCCGCCATCGAAGGCCGCTTTGATCAACTATGCTCGAATTCCTTTTTTTTCCTTCTTTGGATTCTTACAATTCTTTGGATATTAAATTGGCCGTAATCTACGGGGTCAGTGGATTTCGACGTTTATGCTGGGGTTAATTGAATGAGAATCGTAGACTGTTAAGTGTGTGTTTGTGTGCGGGGGTGTGTGTGTGTGTGTGAACGACACTGTGAAGTGACTCACTCTCTCCCAGATCCCAGGGGAGCCGGGGCCACTGTCATCGCCGCGATCGCCACGGCGATGATGCCAGTCACACAGCCTGCGAGGCAGACAGGGAGAGGCGGCCTCACACGCTGGCAAAGGAATGAGGCGGCAGAAAGCGCCGCCGTCGTCCAGGCAACCCCTGCAGTTTACACACAGCACCACCGTTGACCTGACAAGCATCTTTGGAAGCCGAGGTCAACTCGTGTGTCGGTGAGAAGTTTTTTTTTACATGAGTCCTGGACTAGCTCCAGCACTAACAGGTGTGGTCACTTCTCAGGGTAAGCGATCCACGAGGGTGATATGTCCGTTAAGTGCTCAGGTCTGATGGGCAGCCATTATCAACCATTAGACCGTGAGGCCCCTCCAGGAGACCAGAAACACACAGAGAGATCTTTCTCCCTTCTCCTCCTCCTCCTCTTCTTCTTCTTTAACTCTCTCACGCTCATACTTTTCATCTCTCCACCCCTCACCCCCACCCCCACCCACCCCCCCCACCCCCCACACCCCCCCCCCACCCCTCCAGGCACTTGCATCTGTCTTTCTCGGAGATTAACCGACACGTTTCTCTTGTGTGTAAGCGAGCACATGCATGCTTAAAAACCCCATGTCTTCGGGCTGCCGTCTCCCTGAAACTGGCCTGTAGGCGTGACGCGCTGTCTGTCCTCGGCTCCTCCTCCTGCCGCTCGATGTTTCAGAGCTCTGCCGGACGTGACTCACCATCACAGAGTGGCACAATTGGCTCTGTCTGTCGGAGGGGATAAACACTCCCAGCATGCTTTGCTCTCCCGCGCCCGCACAATGCTGCGTCGGCAGCCTCGCGCTACGATCTGGGGGTGTCTTAGGAGCTAGCTGCCTGGGACTAAGCCAGTGTGTCTGTGTGTGTGTGTGTGTGTGTGTGTGTGTGTGTGTGTGTGTGTGTGAGTACGATTTGGTATCTCAATTCCTATGAAATGTGTGTTAGGAAGAAAAAAAACATCTTCAATGTATGTGTGTTTCTGTGTGTGTGTTTCTGTGTGTGTTTCTGAGTTAAAGGTGAGACAAACCCAATGAGGTAAACACCGACATATTTAGGAAATGCTGTCCCAATCACGTGGTGTTTAAGGTGCACTGACTCTCTGACTGACAGTAAATAAACACCTCTCCTGGTGAGCAAAGGGGTTTTCTTTGGGTAAATGCAGATAGAACATGTAATAGAGGACTTCATTCAGTTTTTGCGTGTTTTGTTTTGTTTGCTATTAAAACGTGTCACTTCTGTGCTCAAACCCTACTTCTGCATCACATAGACATTGAAGCAGAGCCGACTACATCTTCAAGCGTGGGGGTTGGATTTCGACATTTTCGGGACTATCTTGCCAAAATGTGGTTGACCCCAGATACAACAGCCTGTATCCACAGCCAGTGGTCATGTACTGTCAGTCTACATTAAGATCAAGTACCAGAGGGAAGAGGGAGAGCCAGTACGGGGGAGTGAGAGAGACATGGAGAGAGAGAGAGAGAGAGAGAGAGGAGAGAGAGAGAGAGAGAGAGAGAGAGAGAGAGAGAGAGAGAGGAGGGGGTAGAGATATAGATGAGGGAGCCAAGAGAGAGAGAGAGAGAGGAGAGAGAGATGAGTGAAAAGAGTAGTGTACTTGTTTTGGTTAGACTGATACAGTATACTGTACAGGCAACCCCCACTCCCTCCCTCCCAAACACACGCGTGTGTGAGCATGTAGTAGACGAACGTACACACATAGACGTGGATGAGGAAGCAAAATAAGTGACTGAAAGTCTGAGAACCAACTTGTCTTTTTGAAGATATACTTGAGGCTTTTATTTTGAACAGACAGCAAGATATGGACAGGAAAGGTTGGGGCAGAGAGAGAGAGGACAACATGCAGAAGTGGTTGGAGCCAGAATTGAACCCCGGCTTGCAACATTAGGGCCTGAGCCCCGAACAATAAACAGGAACCGTTTGTGTGATAATTCAACACTTTCATAACTTTCCGTGCTACAAACGTGAAAAAAAATCCAGACATCATTTACTTCTTGGACCAGACGCGCTCCTCCTGCCCACACACGCACTCCTTTTCCCCTCCAAACAGACGCGTTTACACCCTCGCCGCTCGCCGCACAAACACACACTCGTGCCCCTTCTGTACATCCCACACATAGCTTTCAACGCTCTCTGAACCGCCCACAGCAGACACATGTTGCCAAGGCCATACGTGCACGCTCTCCGCTGACTCGGAGCAGTCTGACATGCTAACGCCAACGCTAGCCTACATCTCCATGGGCTGGATGCCAGGGCTGTCTCGGCAGGGGGCCATTCGGAGGTCAATACTACAACACTGTCAACTAATGAGCCAGCAAATTCCCTTAGTCCACCCCGTCCCCTTCCCCCTTCTCTCCTGCCTCGACCCCCACCTTCCCTCTCTCTCTCTTCCCCTCTCTCTGTCTGTCTCTCTCTCTCCCCCTCTCTCTCTCCCCCTCCCTCTCCCAGGACCCCCGCAGCGCAGCAGATGAGAATCATCTAAAGGCAACTCGGGTCGGGGTGAGCTGGGTCTCTGTGATGCAGCACAAATGCTGTATGTGTGTGTGTGTCCGTGTGTGTGTGTGTGTGTGTGTTGCACATTCACTCTCGTTCATTCTCCTCATTTAACCCCCCCACCCCCGTCTCTGCTCTTCCCCGTACTCCACCGCAGCGACGACCTGAGAGATCCGAGCAGATGTACGCGTCTCCGCGGCTAGTCACGTGACAGGGGGCCAGTCTCTCTCCACGTGGGCCTCGAGTCTCTGGCCTCCGGAGAGCACGGGTTCATCTGGGATACGAGGGGCCGCCGCGAGACCAAGCTGCACGTCTTAGCACGGCCACAGGTTGGAACCCGAGACCAAGGCAGCTCGTAGGTCCGTTCCCATTCGAGAGCGCTTGACGACGACGAAACTCACACGCAGCGTGCGGACACACACACACACACACACACACACTCACACTTATCAGCAGTAGCTGATCTGAGAGGGAAACTCACTGTCTCGCTCTGACTGATAAGGAAGAGATCGAGCCACAGTGTATAGCACAGTGACATGCCTCAGGTAGTATTGACTGCTCAAGGTTCCTCTATAAGAAGCGAGGGCCTAGGCTCTAGTTCCCGGGGAAGGTGATACACATGAGTGAATGGGATTTAGTGATGCGAGTGTCCATGAAGGTAATGTGGCTTGAAGCAGATAAAGAGTTCCTCTACGCTGCATCAGTCAATTACAGTTGGGGCTTTTGATGAATGTTAAGTCAGCAAGCTACAAAATAAATGACAGAATAAACAACAATATTTGTGAAATATGGTTTTAAAGAAAACGAGCTTGCCCCTGAACTCAACTTTGAACCTCCAATATCCAAAGGAACATGTTCTGCTATGCAAACCCGTTTTCATAAGTGACATTTCAGTTATTAAATTTCCTAGCTGGCACTGTAGACACCAGGAAATGGCTGCTGACACAAAAACAAATATTGTCGAAAATACGAACAATATCAACTCAGGTAAGTACACAGTAAGCAGTTTAACAACACACAACAAAGCGCTTAGTCTTATGTTTTGTGAAGGACAGGGTTGCATAACCTCAGCAGACTATGACAGCGGAGCACAGAAAGCAACATTGCAACCATAGTTTTAACGTCGCAGATTTTATTAGGAGATTGTCTTGTACCGGGCGACCTCAGAATTAACATAGAGACTGGCAAACGTGGTCACATCTCACGAGTCGAATGTAGTCCGCAGCCTAACGGTAAAATGGAACGAACAAGCAATGAACCTCAAAATATGCCAAAATGAGATGTTTCCACGTAGATTTAAATCGCAGTCTGCTAGACATTTTAACATGTTTTACTGAAACAGACTACAGTTTTGGTTCTAACGATATTAAGTAAGTCGCCGAACTAAAAGAAGAAAGCATGCGAAATGTATACTGCAATTCAAAACAACATGGAGCTACTTAACATTTATCAACGAACATGTTCCGCACACAAGCTTAAAACCCTTGAAATAAAACATATGCACAAAGCACCATAAACAGCCATCCTTAGCTTCCAAAATTATGCGAAAAAACTACACTTTTTTAAAACACCACAGTTATTATCAGCGTGTCCGCTCACGCACATTCTACTCCGATAAGTAACGTTAATAGTGAGCAATACTAAGCTTTCAGGAAGATATTCGAGAACTTTTTTTAGTCTCGGAGTAGCGTATTACGCTGAGCGAAACATATGGCAATGAGTCAAGCAACGTCTTCTCCCCTTGCAGCTTGCTTTGCGACTGCCCCGGACGCTCGTAAACTTTCCTCATTGCCGCGGTTTCCCTCCCCATAAATAAAACTTACTTTTCTCTGGCTTGGCTGTCGGACGGCACGTTGTTACTCTTGCCTTTGGCGTACATGCTTGCAGAGAGCTCCGATTGTCACGCACCTGTCAACCCATCACAACCTCCCTGGGCACAGCCCCGTCACCATGGTGACACGAGCAGTCGCTTCCCATTGGATGTTGAGCTGTTCAGGAACGCCCATTTGCTGTGGTAGCCGACTCTGACTGACAGTTATCTGGCCACGCCCTTCCCTGTAACCCCCACCCCTTTTCTCCTTAAACCATCCCTGCATATCTCTCTATCCCTATCGCTCTAGCTAGCTCGCTCTAACTTTCTACTATCTTGTTTTGTTTCATTCTATTTGTTTCTCTTACTACTTCGATCTCTCTCTGTCTCTGTCTCATCTCTCTCTCTCTCTCTCTTCGTTTCTCTCTCTCCTCTCTCTCTCTCTCTCTCTCTCTCTCTCTCTCTCTCTTTCTCTCTGCCTAGTTCCGGCTGCCTTGGCTGTGTGTGTTGGAAAGGCATACTGCCTGCCTGCAATCGTTCCTCCTTGCGTGCACTCACTCACACACACACACACACACACAGACGCATACACGCACTCGCCCGCGCGCACACGCAGACACACACACACACACACGCACACACTCTCCCTCCCTCCACTTTCCTCTCCCAGTGCAAGGGGGGATTTGAAACCGTCTGAGAAGGATTTTAAACAACTGGCTGTTCCTTTTCTAGACAATCACACCCTCTACCGACACACAGACAGCGCATTGCACAAACAACCCTCGCAAGAATGAACTGGATTCACGTGGCTATTTCACACAGGCCTCCACCCAGACACCCAACACGGGGTCCTCAGAAGGCCTCCACCCAGACACCCAACACGGGGTGCTCAGAAGGCCTCCACCCAGACACCCAAACACGGGGTTCTCAGAAGGCCTCCACCCAGACACCCAACACGGGGTGCTCAGAAGGCCTCCACCCAGACACCCAACACGGGGTGCTCAGAAGGCCTCCACCCAGACACCCAACACGGGGTGCTCAGAAGGCCTCCACCCAGACACCCAACACGGGGTGCTCAGAAGGCCTCCACCCAGACACCCAACACGGGGTCCTCAGAAGGCCTCCACCCAGACACCCAACACGGGGTGCTCAGAAGGCCTCCACCCAGACACCCAACACGGGGGTGCTCAGAAGGCCTCCATCCAGACACCCAACACGGGGTCCTCAGAAGGCCTCCACCCAGACACCCAACACGGGGTGCTCAGAGGCACGTGGAGGGTAAAAGTGGCCTGTGGTGGTCAACCACAGTGGTCATTGGAGGTTGAAGAGCCTCAAAACGTGGTATCTGTACTTTCTGAACCAACGTCTGCAGGCCCTGGGCTGTGTTTCCCTGTCAGAAAAAACACAATACGGGTTGTTCGACTCAAGTAAACAGTGATATCCACTTGTTACTTTGCCTTTCTGCTCTGCACTTATGTCGAGTCAGAGCAGGTCGCTATTGTTCATATTCAGTTCAAGCAATTAGCTGTTGTGGCATTGTGAAGACACATTAAAGGAGGGTTTTTTTTATCTCTGACTTGAGCACAGCCCAGAAGCTACTGCATGTTTGGCAAGAAGGAAATGCCAAGTCATGCTTAGTCGGGTAAACAACTCTTCTCAGCTATCTTTGTACTAACACACTAACAGGGACAAAGATGGTTGTCTTTTCAGTCTTCGATACTGTGAGGGCTGATGACCCAAACTGCTACTGCAACCCAAGAGGAGATTCTGGAGGTGGACCGATTTTCCCTTCTTCTCTGTCTGCTTGTGTGTCTGTGTGTAGGTGTGTAGGTGTGTATGTGTGTGTGTTATCAAGGGCACAGCACAGGGCAGCAGTGTTTATGCTTATGTAATGCTCCGGCGATGTGACCCAGTTGGAATAGATGCACACTGCCTCTCTCTCTTTCTCTTTCTCTCTCCTTCCCAGCTGTCTCCTCCCTCCACCTCTTGTCTTTCTCTCTTTCCTTTCCTCTGTCTCCTTCCTCCCTTCACCTCTCATCTTTCTCTCTCTCTCTACCCTCTCTCTCTCTCTCTCTCTCTCTCTCTGTATCTCTCTGTATCTCTCTCCTCTGTCTCTCTCTCTTTCTCTCCTTCGCACACTGTGGCTGTGTCATGTGAAGCCCGCCCCCCAGGAGAGAGACGGTGGTTCTATTTCAGACGCGCAGAACTTTCGGTTTTAGGATGAGTCCCCCGGGGGCTGATCGCCATGACAACCACTCACTGGCGACAGCCATGTGTTGGAGAAGATGGAGAGGAGGAGGAGAGGAAGGTTGGAGGGGGGAAACGGGAGGGGGAGAGAGGGGCTCCGTGTTATATAAAGACGCACTGGGGAGGACGAGACCCGACAACGCCGGGGGTGGCTGTGTTTTCATAGGCTGCCGTACGGCGTATCCAAGGTCAAGCGGCTCCACAGTCTTCAGTGGGCTCAGGTCTCGCGCACCTGGGCATTTCGGACGTGACACGCCACCCTGCGACGCCGTCAAATACTCTGATCTTCCCTGGGCATTTGTGTGCGTGTCTGTGAGTGTGTTTGAGAGAAAGAGAGAGATCTGTGACACATTGTTGCTAAAGGGCAGATTGGGAAAGGGAGAGATAAGCGGGGGGGGGTAATGATACAGGGGAGGAATGAAGGGATGGAGAGATACAGATAAGAAGAGAGTGAGTGAAGGAGGGAGAGATCATTTGCTGACCTGCTCTCCCTGCTGAGGTGGCCCCTGTTAACAATGTGCTGGCCCGGTCTTCAGACTGGTAATGAACAGTTACTCTCTGTGGGGTTCACTGGTATTAACCTCTCTCCCACTCTCTCTCTCTCTTCCCCTCCTCCTCTATCCTCCCTCCCTTCCTTCCCTCCCTCCTTCCATCTCATCCGCTGCTCCTGTGCGCATCCTCTTTCACGTTGTCTTCACTCTCTCGCTCTCTTCTCTCTCTCTATCTCTCTCTCTATCTCTCTCTCTCTCTCTCTCTCTCTCTCTCTCTCTCTCTCCCTCTCTCTCCTTCCCTCTTCACTTCGTCACCAGCTCCCCTGAGTGGGTTCCAGGGTGGGACTAAAACCAAGAGGCAGAGCCAGGTCTGAGGGGATCACCATAACCCCCCTTCAGAGATCCTAGGGGGGGGCTCCACAGCAGCTGGGGTAATGGTCTGAGGCATGGTTTGCCTGGCCGGGCTCGCTGGCTGTCTGGCTGTCTGTCTGGGGGCTGCAGATCCACTCCATCATCTGGGACTTAGCCCCTTTTCCCATTGACTGTGGCCCTGTGTAATCCCCGGGCCTGTGGTGACGATCAGAGCTAAGCCTCCGAACGTCACGCTCCGTCACAGAGCCGCAGACTGAGCAGGAAGCCATCCGGGGCCAAGAGAGAGAGAGAGAGAGAGAGAGTGGGAGCAAGATAGGGGCGGGGCGGGGGTGGTGGAGGAGCGAAGGGAGGGAGGGCAGTCCCGACTTTGAGGGAAGGGAGTCAGGAGAAAAGGAAGAGGTCAAATGTCCACGCTGCCTTTCAGAGCTTCAGTCACAATGGGAGAAAAAGTTGAGCATATTTATTGTCCTGTCTTGTGATATTTGAAAGTATCATTTCACCTTACTTGGGAGGGTCAGACCAAGAATGACTACAGATGATTTTCTACATCGGTTTCCAGATTCACCATGGAACATCCATCGTGCAGCCATGGTGTCAGGCACCATGGCAACGGGTGAAATTTACTGCAAGGATAGTCCCAAAAAAACCCACATCATCTGTGTATCTGTATTTACATCACTTTATCTTGCCTGCCAGATTCTCCCACCAAAATTACATTGGGACGAGCAAATAAACAAGGATGTTAACCATCCAGGGATAGGCTGTCTTCCTCTCCTCTTTATCTGTCCTTCCCATACTGCCAGCTTCTCTCTCTTTCTCTCTCTCCCTCTCTCTCTCTCTCTCTCTCTCTCCCTCTCTCTCTCTAACTCTCTCTCTCTCTCCCTTTCTTTCTCCCTTTCTTTCCTTGACTCTCTCTCTTTCACTTTCAACAAATCCATCTTCCTTTGCACCGGGCGCCCCCAGACTGAGGTCATCTATTCCAGGGTGTCTAGACACTCCGCATTGTCACTTATAAACACACAAACAAGTTAATTTAGACGTGGAGACACAGTGGTACACACATAACAACTGCTTTAGCGTTTGGGTAACTGTCCTAATTCACAGATATGGTAGATAGGCGACTGGATATTTCCACCGAGACTGACTCTTAGCAAGATGCTAATTAGAGAACGATTAGGCTCTCAAACAAAAGAGGTTCTTGAGATTAATTGGCACTGAAGTTTACAAGAGCTTCAGGCTCTGTAAATAATTGACAGTGCACAATAAGCCACCTTGTCACACCGTGTCTTCGTTTGTTAAAACACACAAAAGACGCAGCCGACGCCGTGTTCACTCCTATCTTTGACCCGCGTGATAGACGTGCTCGCGGGGCCACACTCACGATAGAGAGGATTTATTGGAATGTGAAATGAGTTCTGATCAGGTGCTGACTATCTACACACCGCATTGAAATGCACGTGTATGGTGGTGTCTGGGTGTTGGATTCATTGCAGTAAATCTCGAATAACTCGAGTCAATTCTAGAGGTCTTTAACAGCGTCAAGTTCACTTTGCAACACCCTCTGACTCTATTTGTCAGTTTACATTGGTAAAGACACATCATTAGCATTTAATATATGCAAATGATATATGTAAACCTTATTTCTTTTTTACAATACCCTGTATATATCATTATGGGGATATTCTTAGTCCCAGTGTGCCAGGCGATACCAATGTTTTCATCATTCATGTCGTTGCACATTCGACATCTGCTACACACCACACCACCTTGAACTGCGGTGTATGTCTCTCTGAATCTCCTGGAAGAGACGTTCTTCTTGGGTACACTCCTGAGGAGAGGAGTTGGCAGAGAAAGAGAGACAGAAAGAGAGGGGCAGAGATGAGAGAGAGAGAAGAGAGAGAGAGAGAGAAAGAGCGAGAAGGGAGTAAGAGAAAAGAGAAAAGGAGAGAAGAGAGAAAGAGTGAGAGAAAGGAGAGAGAAAGAGAGAAGGACGTAAGAGAAAATAGAAAAACAGAGAGAAGAGAGAAAGTGAGTGAGAGAGAGACAGAGAGAGAGAGACAGAGACAGAGAGAGACAGAGACAGAGACAGAGACAGAGAGAGAGAGAGAGAGAGAGAGAGAGAGAGAGAGACAGAGAGATAGAGAGAGACAGAGAGAGAGAGACAGAGAGCAGAAAGACAGAGAGAAGAGAAGAGAGAGAGATAGAGGAGAGAGAGAGAGATAGAGAGAGAGAGAGAGAAGAGAGAGATGAGAATAGAGAGAGAACGATATAGAGAGACACAGATAGACAGAGAGAAGATGAGAGAGAGAGAGTAGAGGTAGAGAGAGAGAGAGACGGAGCTGTGGCTTGCTGTGGAAGTGGAGCTCCCAGTCTGGGGCGCCTTGAAACTGCCTGCACTAAACAACTGCTGTTCCATCCTCTCCCCTCTGCTGTGGGGGGTCCCAGCCGGAAGCAGCTCCAGTCAGCACACAGAAGGTCTGGAGGAGCAGGAGAGTTACAGGCCCTTCTCCCTGTCTGCCTGTTCTCTTCCTCCACTCCTTCCATGGTTGCCCATAGACTGACTACAACAGGGACAGGGTATAACCATAGATGGACTGTGCAGTATATCGATCGCAAATCACAGACAAACATGAGCTGCGATCATGGAAGAAACCGGACTTCTCTTAGGACAGAACTTTGCCAAAATCTTCGTCTGATGCAATCGGGTGGCAACCGAACAGGAAGACATGACGAGGGCGGGGGTCTGGATGGCTCCACGTTCTATTGTTTACTAGAACAGTCCACGTAACACCCCGATGTGTATCCACCTGAAGGGGCTCAGTGTGGTTGGGTAACCATCGGCCCTCCACTTTAACTGCTGTTCTCCTTCACTGGCCAGAGCACCAACACAGAGGCAGAGAGAGAGAGTGTTCAGTACCGGGGTGAGGAGGGCAGGATTGAGGATCAATCGTTCATGCTAATCCCGGCAGTGATTAGGCATGTGTCGAACATTATGGTGGGCCTTGCGTGTGTTTGGGGTGGGGGTGGGGGGGTGTATTAAAAAAAAATCTCTGATGATGACATTAAATTATGTGAAATGTTTCATAGAGTCCCTACGTGCAGAAAGTCAATATCTCTTAGGTGTTGCACATTTTTTATAAAGAGTTATCAGATGGACGTGAGCACAACAGCCAATCTCATGAACCTTAATGTCTTTGTAGTAATGGTAAGGTCATTAAGATTGACCTTTTGACCCCCCGGTGCTTGAGGTATTGAAGTGACTTCCGAACCCTTTGATGGCCTGAAGAATTTCTGCCGAAAGATAGTGACGAGCGGAAACAATCTCGCAATCTTGCAGGGGGACTGATATTTCCATCCGTGTCCTGCAAAAAAATAATACAAAATAAAAAAAATACTTCCAGTTATCGTGGAGCTCATTTCTTTCGTTAATTACACTGCTGAGATGAAATGTCGACGTGTCCTGGGACGGCTAAGGAACCGTAGGAGTCGGGCTGGAAAAACCTCCCATCACAATTAGATGTATGCACAGCCTTCTTCAGAATTCTGGGCAGGTTTTTCCGTTGGTGAAATTCCTGATGATCTGAGGTGGAGGGAGCGTGTGCTGGTTGCTGATGTGCCTGGCGGAACATTGGAGCGCTGGTCGGGCTGCCGCTGAGGACTGTGGGTAATAAGGCTGCAGATGAGTCCGACCCAAAAAAACAGGATGGGGGTTGGGGGGGGATGTGTGCGACTGTGAGAGATTGTGCGTGACTGTTTCGGCGCGTGTCTACGTGTGTGTGTGTGTGTGTTCGTGTGTGTGTGTGGGGCAATGTGACAGAGGGGGTTACACTTTCCATGCTGGCAGCCAAAAACAGACTTTATAAACGGCAGAGAACTTAATTTGAACCCAAACCAGACTTGATCCGATTTTTTCTTCAGTCGATGAACTAAACAAAGTGTGGCCGTACTTCAACTGACGTGATGAAAATGATAACTTAAACCAATATGAATCTTTCATGGGTAAAAAAAAAGAAGTAGTAATTGTATTTCATTTTCCTCAACATTAACCAAGCAATACTAGATATGTTATGCAACATACTTTGCAAGATTTGTTATCTTATCCTTAGTGGAGATACATTTATAAGTTATCTGTTTGTCTGTCTGTCTGTCTGTCTGATCAATATAATTTCCAGTGTCTGGCTTGTGGGAATAAACTGGTGCCCCAAGGGCATTTAAACATCAGTATGCTTCAGGACAATAGTAATAGTAACCATAAAAGTCCATCTGGCAATTTATTTAATATTGCACAAATTCCCCAGTCATATTGCACGTATTTTAGAGGGGAGGATCTTATTTTATTTCTGACTTTATATTTTATATTGATTTAGAATTATTTAGACTGTTGAACATTTTCTACTTTTGATATTTCAGATTCTTATATGTTTACCTTCCTGAACACAGTAAACTCCTTGTTAGTGTGAACTTACTCGGCGAATAAGGCTGATTCTGGAGTACAAAGTTTAGGTCAGCTGGATTTGGTTTCAAGGTCCTACCATATGGGGAGAGCAATGACCACATGCTGGCAGATTTGTTTAGAAACAGCAGGCAAGCCCGAGGCACGTCGTTGACCTAGCGTCACTGTGTCCAATTCCGACCGCCGAAAGCTCCTATTGTCCAAACCCGACCAGGCAGTATCAAGTCTTTTTTCCAGAATTATCTTCCGCGATCACCAGCAAAGTGTACGTAGTATTATTTTATGCATATCAAACAATCTCTGTGTCAAATTTCATGAACATACATGGACGTTTACATGTCTAAATACTATAGGAAAGTTACTTTGATGAGAGAAAGCCGAAAGACCATTCGGGCGACGCATGGGCGACGATGAAAAATGTTTCAGTATTGTCATCGTACTGCTACTATGGGTTAGGATATGAGTTTATTTCAACGCTAGCATAGCACTACTTTGTCTAGCCAACGGAAATGCACCATAATTTCTGACGATCTGTAGTAGAGGGGAGGAAGGGAGGGGGGCAGATAAACACATGGTGCCAGACATGGTATGCTATCACACCATGTGTGTGGGTTAACGAGGAGCTGGATAACGAGGATCATTGTAAATCTTAGCCTATGTTTCCAGATTAATGTTGTATTTTCGTTAGTCTGTTTAGTATTTAAATAAATGTTCACATTTTTAAAGATTTGCACAAGTTGTCTTTTGCTAACCGTCCTGTTATCTTTGACCCCATTCAATGTTTAACGTCTCTAAATATATGATTGACTTTTGCTTCATATTTCATGACTTCCTAATAAGATATCTTATTTTGAAGGACATAAATACGTTCCCGGATATGTTGACAGCATTGATGGTCAGTTTGGTGACCCTGGATCAAGTTATTATCCCTGGAAAAACAGCAGCGACGAGTGTTGACTACGACGATTTAAGTGTGGTCGGGTTTGGACAAGGGTAGCGCACGGCTAACTTACCGGCGCCAGCGTCCTTTTGCCGGCTCTAGTAAAGGCAAAGCTAACTCTAAAATTAAAACAATATTTAGCTCGAAAGGTAATAAGTTAAGGCATAACTTGACATAATTAAATCAGCTGAAAACGTGATACGATCATTTTAATAAATATTTGAAGTGGCATTTTAGCTAAAACCCGGTCGGGATTGGACACAGTGACGTTAGCTTCAACGAAACATGTCTACAATCATCCCCTGTTGCGTGCTGCAGCCTCAGTATTACCACTGAAGATCCCTTGCCTTTTCCCCTTCCTTTCCCCCCCGCAGTGCAACGAGGCACAGGACACGAGTGGGAAATGGTCTAAGTCTTTTCTGCAGTGCCTGAATGACAAGGCAGTGCGCGAGCAGTCCGGTTGCTAACGGCGATAGGGGTGTTCGGGCACTGCCTGGAGTGTCCCCGTGCTCACGCTCCAGTGCGCCGTCTGTAAAGCCAGAGTGTTGCTCGCCTCCCTGTCCTCGCCGAGGTCTTTGAAAGGTGAATGGTAATTGCTGAGGAGGGATTTACCCCGAAGACTGAACGAAAGCTCTCTTTTGTTTCACCGAGGTAACGCTGAACCCTGAGAGGGCAACAGCGATGCGGTCCTCGTATGAGCCAGATATTCAAACTTCAGAAGTCAAAAGAGGATTCGATGGGGGGATGTCTGTGTGTGCAGTAGGCTTGTGTGTGTCTCTGTCTATTGGTGTGTGTGTGTGTGTGTGTCTCTGTCTATTGGTGTGTGTGTGTGTGTGTGTGTGTGTCTCTGTCTATTGGTGTGTGTGTGTGTGTCTCTGTCTATTGGTGTGTGTGTGTCTCTGTCTATTGGGGTGTGTGTGTGTGTGTCTCTGTCTATTGGGGTGTGTGTGTGTCTCTGTCTATTGGGGTGTGTGTGTGTCTCTGTCTATTGGTGTGTGTGTCTCTGTCTATTGGTGTGTGTGTGTGTGTGTGTCTCTGTCTATTGGTGTGTGTGTGTGTGTGTGTGTATGTCTGTGCATGCAGCAGTGTTTGCTTCCATGCTGTGCCTCGCTCTCATTAGCACTGGTGTTTCGCGCTGTGGTTATGACATCATGGCGGTGGCATTGGCTTTTAAAGCTCGACCGCAGAGCGCATGAACCGCGTTGGCCCTTTAACGGTCTGGATTCTTTCACCGTGACTTCATCGTGTGGTAAGCTCGAGGAAGCCCCAAACATCTCATTTCTCATTGTTTGACTATCACATCGCTGAGGCAATGAATGAGGTGAACGGGCTACTGGTGGACATCATGGGCGTATGCACACGCATGCACACACACACACACACATACTAGCAAACACACTTGAATGCATTTGAATGATTCCATTTGTTGGTGAGGGGTGAGTTGACTTGAGGTTTCGAAAGGTACAGTTATGGTAAAGAAAAGAGTTTGCGTGATTGGTAATCTACCCGGTGTGAATGTGTGTGTGTGTGTGTGTGTGTGTGTGCGAATGGGAGGGATCGTGACAGAAGGGCAGCACATACATGAGAGGTATCGGGAGATAACTCAACTTTTGAGCTCGGCTGTAATTGTGTCGTGCCCGGAGCTTTGGCGTCCAGACACTTTCAAAGAGGCCTGCGTGTCTGATCTTTCAACGCCCGCCTGGGTCCACCAAAGCCCTGCACAGCATTGTTTGCGAAGACAACTATCAAAGGCTCTGCAAGAGATTAGGGTTGCCAACTGTTCCCTCAGTGGCTTCCTGTTTTGCTGCAGGAATTCTCGGCGTGAGTCGCTGAAGCCCGCGACAGCCCCGTTTCCACGAGGTTAACCCTTTCACGGCCGTGCGGGCAATCTTGCCTGTCTGTCCAATTCGAGGAAGGGATAAATGTGCTTTTTTGTGTGTGTGTCTGTGTGTGTCTTTTTCCTAATGGACTTATGCAAAGTGCTGTGCGCAGAACGTCATGAGAAAGTACAGGAAAACGGCTTCTTTGAAATGCATTAGTGACCCTCTCTGGTCTCTGTGACAGAGCCGCTTTATGGCAGCGTCACTGTTAATAGTTATCAGTCAGGTGGCTGGATCATATCTGCTGGAAGCCCCCTCTGGGGTCTCTCTTCTCTACCCCCCACCCCCTCTCTTCTCTACCCCACCCCCCCCCCTCTTCTCTAACCCCCCACCCCCCTCTCTTCTCTACCCACCCCCCCCCCTCTCTTCTCTACCCTACCCCCCCCCCTCTCTTCTCTACTCTTTCCGTTCACTGTCCTTCTTAGTTGCTGTAAGTGGAGTATTAAGGGAAAGGCGACACCCCGGCAGTGTGTGTGTGTGTGTGTGTGTTTGTGTGTGTGTATGTGTGCGAATGTGTTTGTGTGTGCCATAGAGTGCTGCTTGACCCTATTCCCTCACAGCATTTAGCTGCACACCAATCCCTCCATCTATCAATCTATCCACCCATCCATCCACCCATCCAACCACCCATCCACCCATCCACCCATCCAACCATGCATCCATCCACCCATCCACCCATCCAACCATGCATCCATCCACCCATCCACCCATCCAACCATGCATCCATCTACCCATCCACCCATCCACCCATCCATCCACCCATCCACCCATCCAACCATGCATCCATCCACCCATCCACCCATCCAACCATGCATCCATCCACCCATCCACCCATCCAACCATGCATCCATCCACCAATCCACCCATCCAACCATGCATCCATCCACCCGTCCATCCATCCACCCATCCATCCACCCGTCCATCCATCCACCCATCCAACCATCCATCCACCCATCTAGACAATATTATTTTCCCCTCCATCCCTTCACTGCGCACTGGTCCTCTTCTAAGCTCACTTTGTTCTCTCTTCCTTCCTCCATCAATCCTGCTGTCCACACACCCTCCTTTCTGTCTGTCTCCCTCCCTCCCACTCTCCTCCACCCCCTCCGTTTTCTCTCGGCTCTCCTTCCCCCCCCTCCATCTGAATTGCAAATGGCAGCAGTGCACACTGCCAGAGGAGCTCTTCAATGTCATCAGACCTGACCCCGTGGATGAAGTCGAGGAGAGGGGCAGAAAAAGAAACTACAGATCGATAACTCCCCTCACCCCTCTGGGGGTTTCTCACCTCACTTTAGATTTACACATCAGTGAGAAACGTAGTCTCTCCTGTATGTGCGGGCTTACACACTAAGCCATGCACAAACACGTCCGGTTCAACTATATCACTCGAGACCACTTTTAGGAGTAGCACAAATGTAGCTTTGGACACACAGCATGACCGGCACAAAGAGAATGTTGTTTTCGTTTGTTTGAGGAGTACAGTGCTTCCCAAACCAGGTTAGTCGAATAAAAGATGCAGTTTGTGATGACTTCATCGTTTCCAGATGGAACTCAAACTACATCCAAGCAGATCAAAATAGCCAACACGTCAACGTTAACAACGACTTGATGTTCCACACCGTGTGATAGGATCTCCAAGATCCAGAAATAGATAGATGTATGTGTGTGCATGTGTTTGAGTGTGTGTATGTGTGTGTGCATGTGTGTGTTTGTGTGTATTCTGGGTGGTTGGTTTACAGAGTTGGCAAGTAAGACCAGCTACAGTGAGTTGTAATAAACCTGATACCACCCTTATCAGAGACATAGTCCATTATAAATGCCACAGCCACTAGTGTGTGTAGTATTTACGACTCCACACTGTAAAGAGTGTGTGTGTGTGTGTGTGTGTGTGAGAGAGAGAGAGAGAGAGAGAGAGAGAGAGAGAGAGAGAGAGAGAGAGAGGGAGAGAAACAGAGAGAAAGAGGGGGTGAAAAAAAGACCAATATATAAGAGAGGAGGACGCATTGTGTTTGTTGGGGGCTCTGTGTGTGTGTGTGTGTATGTGTGTGTGTGTGTTTGTGTTTGTGTAAGGCACACTGTCAGAGATCCAGTTGCCTCCCAGTTGAACGTGCCAAGCGCTCTCCCACAACAAATAGACTTCCACTTTGAAACCATCCAGATCGCCTTTCTGCAGGATTAGTGTATGTGTACAAAGCTAAGCTACCTTTGATACACACTATTTCCCTTCACTGTTACTGAAAACCTCTCTCTGAGTGGAATTAAACTCACTGAAAGTAAATCAATGTCTTGTTTTTTCCCTCAGTCAGCAAGAGAGAGGTATTTAATTCATCGTTTTTACAAAAATGACTGTGGTAAAAATAAAAATAAAAGTGTTCGGTTGTCTGTGTGTGTGACTAATTGATGTTAACAGCAAAATAATGCCTGAACACAGCATACATTAACCCTGGAACACCTAGCAACCCTGGAGCGCCTGGCAACCCTTAGTTTCTCTCTGTCTGTGCAATGCCAGTACCAGTCTGTTTCGTTGTAACATTCCTCTGTGTGTGAGGTGTAAAGTGTGTGTAAGGTAAAGGGAGGCGGGAGGGGAGTTTACGATGACAGCTGCAGCTGGCTACGGACGACAACTTATGACTTACTTTTGTGTCGGCTTTAAGACGCTGTTGATCCTAAAACACGATGATACGGTGTCATCATGACTAGACTGAAGGTGCAGGATTAAAGAGATTTAGCCAAATACAATACGGACGGTTCGCTGCACTTGTCAAGTGTGTGTGTGTGTGTGTGTGTGTGTGTGTGTGTGTGAGCACACGCTAGCTTCTTGAAGGCTTTGTCCGTGTAAGTGTGGATCTATCGAGATTGCACTGTTCTGACGGCACAGTGCAGTGCGCCGTGGAGCACCGTGGCTGTCTAGGAACTCTTCATTCTTACAAGAACAAGCCATGCTCTACATCGTGTGACGCCTGGCTCTCATACATCCCCTCAGCCTGCCAAGCCCGGCGCCAGCTCAGGGCTTTGACAAGTCATTTGTTCAGACTGTTGTAGCTCACTGCCCCCCAGTGAGAACGACTCCCACTCTGAGGCTAGGCCAGAGCACTCCAGGAACACATTTCCCTCTGCTAAGTCCATCACATAATCAGACAGTGGATGTGTGGAGAGATATGAGCAAACTGTGGTTACCCTAACCCTGTGTTAGTTCGACTGTGTCTTGTAAAGCCACAAATTCAATAAATGGTGGTCAATTCAATGGATCTTTAATGCTACTGAAAATGTAAATATTCAATGTATACTTTGATGGTACTCGACAGACACTCAACGAATCTCATATGTCATGGACGAGTCCTTGTTTTCTTGTAAATGCTTGTGTATAGATAGTGTATGTGTTCAAAGCATTCCCACTGTTGCCTTGTATCGAAAAGGAGCTTTGCTATGGCCACGTCATTAAGTGATGGGGATCTAGTGCCACCTAGTGGTACAACAATGCTTTTTCTTTTTTTCAGAAACAAGAAAACTAGATAGAAATGTGACATTGAACCACATGCTCTGACTGCTCAGCATATTTGACCAAAACAAAAGCTATTTTGATAAAAATGCCATGGCTTGGTCCATTATCATGGCTTGTCTTCATAATTGTTCGGGAAAACTGGGAAAACTAGTTTGGCACCACACCATCTTCCACCATCAATGTTTTCAAGGCAATAATGGCATTTGTACAGGAACCACTCAGAGTGCTTTGAGGGGCCTGAATTGAACCAGAGCTGACCACTACCGTCACAAAAGCTTTGTCTTACCCGAAGTAGATACTGATTTGTTTTCACATCCAGGAATACAGAGCAGATTGCGGCGGTTCTGCCCTCGCCGTCCACTTTGACCTTGTTGGGTTCTGTCCTCTCTGGGGGGAACAGTCTCTCTGGCCTGGGGGCTGGGAGCTCCAGCAGGTGTGGACGTCATCACTGCTGGCCTGCTTTGAGCTGCTACAATCCTGGGTAGAGTGAGATGGGAGACACATTTCTTGTCAACAGTTTTGGAATTACTGCATGTGTTTTTTTGCGGAATTACAGCATGGTTTTGGCATTTGTCAATTACAGCTAAGGTCCAAAATATGTCATATGTTACAAACAGCCCTGTAGCGAATGGGATTTAAGCAATGCTGCCTCCTTCAGGCCATCTGTAGGCTACACAAACCCTGATGACAGTTTCTGATCCACCTCATATTCTCCATTTACATTTGAGTCATTTAGCAGACGCTCTTATCCAGAACGAGTTAGAGTAAGTACAGGGACATTCTCCCCAAGGTAAGTAGAGTGAAATTCCCAAGGACACAATGTAATTTTGCACGGCCGGGAATTGAACCAACAACCTTCTGATTAATAGCCCGACTTCCTAACACTCCATCCGCCATCTGACTGAGTACCAGCTCCTTCTTTCTTGTAAAAAATTCAGGGTTCCCAATTAAAGAAATAACACCCATTCACAACGAATCTGCCCCTGCAGGTATATGTTGTGTGCAATATGTTGTTTGAAATATGTATCTGGTCCATTTCATGAATATGTATCGTTTATGTACATTGATCACGGGGGGAAAAACCGTCATTTGAATACTTAATAATTCAAGTACTCACTTCATTATCTCGACCATGAACACTTACTTTGCTTACAACCTAATAAAACCCCACATCATTCCAACATTTCGAATGCGAATCTGAACGCGGGCAAATAGCCAACTAGGTAGACTTACTATGATTGACGGACGGGTATGATTAGAAAGTATTGCCTCTGTTTGGCATTTGAAGGGTTACTGTAAGTGAAGACACGAACTGCGCCTGCCCAGACTTTCAATTGAACATCACAGATCACACCCACATCCGAGCCGCCCGGTGTTGTGAATTTGTATGGTGCAAGTCTGAAGAATGGGGATACATCAAGAGACGTTCAATGATTTAAACATAAATTTCGAGGCATTGAACGAAAATGGCAGTTTCACAAGTGGTGACATAATGGCCGGCGAGATATCCTTCGTAATTACGAAAATAACAAAGATTAGGTCCATTGTGATATCACCAAATGGGAGAGCCCTCGTTCTTTGGATAAAACGTAAGCGTTCCCGTCGGACGATAACTGAAAAAACCTATTCAGCAGAAGTGGATTTTTTCGATTTCTGCGCGGTGGTGTTGGATGAAACCCCTGGTCGGTTAAGTAAACTGTATTAATTAACTCGTCAGACTACAGCTTAATTTACAGCAACTCAACTAACCAAAGCTACGATTGTGTTCAATTAACAGAGGATGGCCCCACAATACTCCAACCAGGAACCCATGTCTACCCCTTCACTTTCAAGCTACCAGAAGGGTATGTGTATCAATGAGATCTGGGTTTCTCAAAATATTTTTGGACAACAAACCCGTCTAAAAAAATAAAAACGCTAACGCAATCTTATTCAATCATTGGTAATTATGATGCGTTGGTTGAGTTGTCTAAGGCCTATGGGGGAAGGGCAATGAAGAACATTTGCTAAATCAGTATCCGAATCAGACATATTCGAAGACAATTTTTAATGGCCTTTTCTCACAAAATAGGGGATGAGGGGTGGGAATTTTAGATGCTTGATTTATTTATTTTAAGATTCACACGTTTTATGTAGACTCTGATTCTAGAACACCATCTCCCACTTCACTGTGAATGCTCTTCGGTCACAGAATGGCATTATCAGCTAGAGCCGGTTTGAGATACAGACACCTTTTCTCCTCCCAACACCGTTTTGATATCGGCTGACCTCCGGCCATGTGGTCCTAACCCCAAGTTCTGAAACCACTGCCATACATTTGTGTGTGTGTGTGTGTGTGTTTTAACAGCCTTGTTTGCAATTGCGTTATTTTGAAACAGTTTAAGGCAAAGATACAAGGTATTTAGAACAATCTAGATCACTCCTATTGATCCGTGAATCATTTTCTGCCCCCACAGCAACTTCCCATCCACATTTCATGGGATCCATGGACGTGTGGTCTACTCCCTGAAGGTTGAGATACGACGACCATGGCATCTAGTCAAAGAGTTTGAAGTGGAATTTAACTATGCAAATCACATTGATGCCAAACACCCAAAGCTTCTGGTAAGATGTCTGTACAGTATCTGTCTAAATTTGTAATACACCTGGATTCATCCATTTCATCATGCGGACTTGCATAATGTTTCAATGTCATTCATACATCAAAACGCAAAATTCCCATTTAGTGTTGTGCAGTGACGCTTGTTAATTGTTACTGATTGTTATGCATGTTTACGGGACTGTGGTTTGTAGCATCCTCTTTCATGCTCAGAAGAAACGACGGTGTGCTGCCTATGGTGTGCCTCGGGCCCCGTCGCCATGACAGCACGCCTGGACAGGAGGGGCTATGTCCCAGGTACCGTTGAACAACCTCACAATCGATTCAACGTGTGTAGGAAACAAACGGACACGCTCCTGTTGAGGGAAATCAAGCCTTGAATTAGAACATGGTGAGATCATGTGGATACTAATTGTATTTTCACTTCAGGGGAAACCATTAAAGTCATGTGCGAGTTTAGCAACGCTTCAACGAGGAACGCCACACCAACCGCATCACTTATGCAGCACGAGAAGTATTCCACTTTGGCTGGATCCAGAAAGGTGGATAACACGTCTCTGGATTCGGCAACAGGAGAGCTTGTGAAGGGTGGGAACCTGCAGGCCTACTGTGAGATGACGCTGGCCATCCCTGATACAACCTTTCTCTCCATCTCCAACTGTTCCATCATCGAGGTGGTCTACACTGTGCTGGTATGTATCAGTATGAGACGCAGTTTACTTGCGATTTTCAAAAGTTTAGTTGTACAGGAGGTTCTATTCCTTGTTAAGGCACATGAAGACTTGGCCAGTCAGGATAATTTCAAGTGCAATTATCAGGACAACTATTTCCTTAAATAAAGCAGATTCAGGGCTTTTTTTTAGACAGCTCTACTCTTCTACTCCTTCGTTCTCCTTGCAGGTGACTCTGTCTATCAACTGGTCCTCTGACGTCTCGGTAAGCGTCCCCATTGTGATATGTGATATTCCGGTTGAGTCACCAGACACTGACGACTTTGAAGATGATGTGTGAGTAGGATATGTGGCAGAAAACAAATCAAGGTCATGAGAAAAACCTTATTTGGTGTAGTATTTATTAGTTTACTTCCAGAAAGCAAAAAAACGACACTTTTATTTATTTATTTATTTTCTAGATCATTACTAAATATTATAGAATATTTCCAATTTCTTCTTGTTTTTATCCATATTGTGAAGTGTTCTAGATCTGTACTCAGTATTAGATATACAATTTTGTTACCAATGTATGCATTACACTGTGTGCTTAATTCCATAGCATTGTGTCTCATTGTTTGAGTTTATGCATGGTCATTGACGTTGTTGTTGCTATAACAACATATTGTTGAAATGATACAGTATGCTATCACATATCATAGAATATGTGTCAGATATTCAGGGTATATTAAATGGTTTTATATTAGACTAGAATTATGGATTGCTTGATAAGGACATTTTTGTTGAATGGCTGTAATTTTGTTTCTATTGTCAACACTCCTGGTTTATTAAGCTATACTTGAATCTCACTGATATTGTGTTCAGCGGGGATAAACTATTCATTGCAATACACTTTTAACAGCGGATGTTAGAGATATGCTGCTTTTTGTAGTAATATTTTTACCATGTCTGCCCTGCCTCGAATATTTTGTATTTATTTATTTATTCGAAGCTACCTCAAACTCAAGTGTTCCTTAAGCTGAAGTTTTCCTGTATGCCAATTTTGAAGTCAATGAGCCATCCTACAGGGACATCTACAGCGGGGGCACTCAATACGTTACAAATGATAATAAAATGTGTCACAACATAGTTTATGTAGTATGAAATGTCATAGGAATGTTGACTCACTTTATCAATAAATAAAATGGGCTCAAGTCAGTAACCCTGTTCCTGCTTCCTGACCTCTTTTTGAATGTTCCAATAGCCCTGCCTGTGTCGTAAGGTAAGTCCATTAGGTCCATAATCAGTCCTATCGCAGATAAAATGTCGAATAAAAACCCATTCAGCCAAACTGGATGTCTTCTTCAATCTCACCATGGAAAATAGAGGTAGACGTAAGTTTGTCGCTAAATGAACTACTGTGAACAACAGGCAATACAGTATGCTACTTCCATGTTTATCTCTTTACATCAAGGTTACACAAGGGTATGCTGAAGGAACTTCCCATCTTCATTCCATGGGGTCCATCGCTTTGCAGTCTACTCCCTGAAGAATGAAATACTGACCAACCCATATAACCGAGCAGAGAACTTAATTAGTGCCTCATATAGATCCTGTTGCCTCCTTGTTGAGCATGCCATATGTGTATAAAGCTGAGCTACCTTTGATACACACTATTCTCCATCACTGTGACTAAAAACCTCTCACTGAAGTATATTTGTGATGGGTTGAGGATGCTGTTGTGCTTAAAACAAACGTTACGGTGTCATAACAGATTTAAATTGGCAGGATTAAAGAAATGGGCCAACACTGGGAAGAGTACAATGCACTTGTCAAGTGCGTGTGCACATGCCAGCTGCTTGAAGGCTTCGTGTAAAAGGGGATCTATCAAGATCGCAGGGTGCCATGTTAGCACCGTGGCTGTGTAGGAACTCTCATTCTTACAAGCCATGCTCTACATCGTGTGACGCCTGGCTCTCATACATCCCCTCAGCCTGCCAAGCCCGGCGCCAGCTCAGAGCTTTGACAAGTCATTTGTTCAGACTGTTGTAGCTCACTGCCCCCCAGTGAGAACGACTCCCACTCTGAGGCTAGGCAAGAGCACTCCAGGAACACATTTCCCTAGGCTAGGTCCATCACATAATCAGACAGTGGGTGTGGAGAGATATGAGCAAACTGTGGTTACCCTAACCCTGTGTTAGTTAGTTGTCTTGTAGAGCCCCAAATTCAATAAGTGGCCAATGAAATTGATCTAAAATGCTACTGAACATTTTAATATTTAGCATATACTTTAAATGTACTCAAAGAATATGATATTTCAAATATGAATCCTTGTTTTCTTGGCCATGCTTCTGTGAAGTGCTGTACGTGTTCAAAGCATCTGCACTCTTGCCTTCCAAGTATTAAAATGGAGATTGGCCGCCACAGAATTGAGTGATGGGGGCTTAGTGCCACCTTGTGGTATGACAACCCTTTATTTTCTTTATAACTGGAACAAGGTTTGGCACACCACCATTAACACCATCAATGCTTTCAAGGCAATAATAGCATTTGTAAAGGAACCACTCCAAGTGCTTTAGAGGCCTCAATCGAACCAGAAACAACCACTACCTCCACAAAAATGTTGTCTTAGATAAAAATAGATAATTACAAAAATGTCACTGTTGTTTTCTATCAATATGTGCTCCATCCGCTGATGGATTAACCAGTAAAAAAAAGAGATCAGAGCAGACTCTTTTATTTACGGCAAAGAAACACTGGGGGTGCCACAACAGTACAAACCATCCCAGAGACTATCAAAATGAACCAAGAGAACATTTAACCAAAAACACGGGGAGCAACATGGCTTCAGATCCAGCATCTTGAGAAACAGCATCAGTCCTCCAATCTCCTGTGGCGCAGACGGGCTGAGGGGCTGGATCTAGAGAGGTGGTTGGCCATGAGACGAGGCAGACCCATCCTTCTGATTGGCCGAGCGCGGACCATAGAGCGATGGGTGCGTGACCCCGGGCGAAAGTGGGAGCGGGTTTGAGAAGCGGCGGAGGCCGCGGCTCTCCCCAGTGGCCGGGAGTACGTACTGCGGCCGGCCGGCGGTGTGTTGGAGGAGGGGCGGGAAGAGGGGGAGGGGGCGATGGAAGGAGTGTTTGTGGAGGAAGGGCTGCTGGCAGTGGCAAAGCGTTCGGCAGCCCCAGCCATGCGCTCCAGGCTGGAGCACATGGCGGACAGGAAGGGGATCAGGCGTCGGACCATCCTGTTGTGGCTGCTGACCATGCGTCTGACACTCATCAGGAGGACCCCGAACCGGAGCAGACGGCGGTGGTTGTGCCCTCGCCGTCTACTTTGACCCTGTGGGGTTCTGTCCTCTCTGGGGGGAACAGTCTCTCTGGCCTGGGGGCTGGGAGCTCCAGCAGGTGTGGGCGTCATCACTGCTGGCCTGCTTTGAGTTGCTACAATCCTGGGTAGTTTGATGGGAGACACTTGCCAAGCAAACATATAGCCTACATAAGTGTTCTGTCTTAATGGACTTGACAAGAAAACGTCAAATGTAATACATTCATTATCAACTTCACGTTGCTAGATCCCTTAGTACCCCCATGATAACATGAGTGGGTTGAAATTGACAAGATTATCGACATGCACGTGGTAAACATCAATGGCTAGGTTGCCAAATGGACATCAAGACTTACACTTTGATACACGCTGAATTTGGGAGTAGAGAGGAAAGGTGATGGGGACTGCAACGTCTCCGTTCACCAGTTTCGTACGTCTTAACCGAAGAGGTTGATAACTGAAAATACAACTCCTTAAGGTAGCGGCGGGCCATGCAACAAACTTTTAAATATTAGTTGTGTTTCTCGACTATGACCACACATTTTGATTAACCAAATGAAATCCAACAACGATCCAACATTTGTAATGCGAATCTGGATGAGGCAGGTAGATGTAGAATGTATGACTGACGGTTATGATCAGAAATGTTTAAATGTTGACCTGTTTGGTAGACAAAGGGTTAACGAAGAAGACACGAACTACGCGTGCGCATACTTTCAATTGACCATCCTACCCCCAAGCCGGCTGGCTAAATAGTGAATGTGTATAGTGCAAGTCTGAAGAATGGAGATAAATCAAGAGACGTTTCGTGATTTTAACATAAAGTTTGATGCATTAAATGAAAATGCTAGTTTCTCGAGTGGGGATTGTATGACCGGTGAAATATCCTTTGTACTTTCAAGGATAACAAAGATTAGATCTATAGAAATATCCCTAAATGGGAAAGCCCATGTTTTCTGGAGAACATGTACGGGTAGCCTTCGGAGGCGTAGGATAAAAAAACATTCAGCAGATAAGGATTTATTTAATTTCAGAGCGGTGGTGTTGGAGGAAAACACTGGTGGGTTAAGTACACTTAATTAAGTAACTTGTTGGACTACAACTTAATTTACTGCAACTCAACTAACCAATGATTGTGTTAAATTTCAGCAATTGGCCCCACAATACTTCAACCAGGACCCCATGTCTACCCCTTCACATGCAATCTACCAGAAGGGTATGTTTATTAATGAGACCTGGGTTTCTCAATATATATATATATATTTAATAACGAAATGATTGAGATAAAATACAATTGCGAACCAAACCTTATAAACCAATGGTAGCATTTGACCTTTTGTTGTAGCCCGTGTGTGTATGGGGGGAAGGGTATTCCTAGAACAATTGCAAAACATTCGAACATAGGCCTACTTTCTAATTGTTTTTGTCGGCTATTACACAAAATACTCTGATGTGGGAGTTTTGCATTCTTTTTTTGCTTTAGTTTTTACATAAGATTACCACATTTTGGGTAGACTGTGTGATTCAGGAACCAACTCCCCCTGCCTTACCATGAATGTTTCCATCGCAGTATAGCTATTGCTCAGTCAGCTGTTTTTTTTCCTCTTTCTTCTCCCAACCCCGCTTTTATTTCAGCAGACTGCATGGATTTACGTAGTTTGGAAACCAGTTCCGTAGATTAATTGGTATTTGAACAGCTTTGTTTTGCAATTGCGATGTGTGTTTTTACATAGGCTAATTTAAGACAGACGCAATTGCTATCCAAAAATCGATAGATCACTCCCAGTAATCCATGAAGTATTTTCTATCCGCGCAGCAACTTCCCATCCACATTCCATGGGATGCATGGACGTGTGGCCTACTCCCTGAAGGTTGAGATACGACGACCATGGAAACTTGTCAAGGAATTTCAGGTGGAATTTAACTTTGCAAATCACATTGATGCCAACCAGCCAAAGCTTCTGGTAAGATTGATGGTGACCTGTAATACCCCTGTATTCAAATGTTGTATTACGCATTTCATACATCAAAACGTAAAATTCACATTTTGCGTTGTGCAGCGACGCATGTTAATCCTAATGTTAGCCTACTGATCTTTATCCATGTCTGTGACTGTGGTTTGTAGGCACCTCTGTCAGGCTCAGTAGACAAGATGGTATGCTGTCTATGTTGTACCTCTGGCCCAGTCGAAATGACTGTGCGCATTGACAGGGATGGCTTTGTCCCAGGTACAGTTTTAACGAACACCTCGCTGCCATTGATTCGACATTTGTAGGATGTACACACATGCAATGTAAGATCATGTGGAGACTAATTTTCTGTTCACTCCAGGGGAAACCATTACCATCATGTGCGAGTTTAGCAACGCTTCAACGAGGGATGCCACACCAACTGCATCACTTACCCAGCACCAGAAGTATTCCACCTTGACTCGATCCAAGAAGAAAATAGATCTCAAAACTCTGGATTCAGTAACAGGAAAGCCGGTGAAGAGTGGGACCCTGCAGTCCTACAGTGAAATGTCGTTGACCATCCCTGATACATCTCTCTCCATCTCCAACTGTTCCATCATCGAGGTGGTCTACACTGTGCTGGTAGGTATCAGTCTGAAATAAGGCAGATTGGTTGCAATTTTTCTGAAGCTTTGTGGTACAGGACTTCCTAAACTATCAGGACAGCTATTTCCTTAAAGGGAGCAGATTCAGGGCTTCAGCTGTACTCATACTCTTTTCTTTCTCTTGGCAGGTGACTCTGTCTATCGACTGGTCCACTGACATGTCGGTAACCCTCCCCATTGTGATGTGTGACACACCTGTTCACACACCACCAGACGCTATTGCTTACGAAAACTAGAGAACCTCGACTCATTTAGATGTTTTTAATTATAAGCTGTATTGTGTTTGTGTGTGTGTGAGAGTAGGAAATAGACCAGAAAGCTGGTGCAGATTCACCCTCTTTTTGTCCCTACCAGTATTAGTTTGGCAGTGTAGTCATTACTAATATTGGTGCATAATTAATAATAATCAAAACAATCCAAATGGCTTATATATTATGAGATGATATGCTGTCACATATTATCCATTATTTATGTCAGATGGCTTTATTGTAGAGTAGAATTATATATTGTCTTGAAGACATTTAGTCAAACATTGGTAATTTGATTTCAATGTTGTCAACACTCCTGGTTTACACCTGGCTACACTTGAATGTCACTGGTATTGTGTTCAGTGGAGAAAACGCTTCATCCCAATACACTTTTAACAGCTGATGTAAGATATACTGCTTGCGGTAATGTTACCATGTGTGTATGTCAGATGTTTTGTATTTATTTATTTATTCAAAGCTACCTCAAAAGTGTTCTTTAAACTGAAGTTTTGCTGGATACCTATTTTAAATTGATAAAACGTCCTACAGGGAAAAGTACAGTGGGGTGTCCACATGTAGTTTGAAATGTCAGAGATGTTTAATCAATTTATAAATAAATCAAATGGTCTTAAACCACAATAACTTTGTATGCTTCCTGACTTCTTTTGAATGTAAGTTCCAATATAACTGCTAGTGTGTATAAATGAAGGTATGGTGTTTCTGTTGGACTGGGCATCGAAACGGATATGGATTAAAGGAGGGATTGCCCGACTAACAACTAAATAGTTTGAATCAGATAAGAGTGCAATAATAACCGATTAACGCTTGCTTGCTAGATAACTAACAGCAATTGGATACTTTATTTTCAGTATATATATCAGTAAGTTATGTTTCTCGTGAATACATATCTCACCAGAAACTGAATTCAAATCATTTATATCTGAATTACTCAGTTTTATAGGTCTATTTCAATTATACAAATTTCCTTTTGTTGTGGAATTATTCAAATTGAGCAATTCAATTTCTAGTCACATACATATGTGTGACTAAACTTCATCTGATTCATTTATATTTGCTTTTGAAGTGCAATATTTAATGCTCATATCTGTTGACCATGCATCAATCATGTTTTACTACCACAAAGATTTGTGGCCGTAGAGTGGGACCTTTATTCTGAAACTTTGACAATCCTCAGAAGGCTTCTAGTAGTTGCAGTGGATTGTTGTGTCTGAATAAAAATGGTTTTTTTTCAGGATCCGTTTTCAAATTTCATTACAAATTTTAACATATTAAATTCGAGGGGCATTTTCTCAAGTGGCGACCCTATGACCGGTCATATCTCCTTCGACATTAAGAGAGTAACAAACATTACGTCAATTCTCATGTCACTACACGGGAAAGCTGAAGTTCGTTGGACAACCCGTACGAGGAGTCGTCGTAGGAGTCGGACACATACGCATAAAGCCGTAATTGATTTGTTCACGGTCATCACAGGAAACAATGGTATGGTATGCATATTTTATCGACAATTTAACTTGCAAACTGCAACTTGATCGACAGCAACTTTGATCAACTAATCAAAGCAGCTGTTAAATCAACAGCGCTTGGTCGTACAGTAGGCCTACTTCAAGAAGGGACTCAGGTCTACCCCTTTGCATTCCAGTTGCCACAAGGGTATGAACGCCCTGACTATTTATGTAGGCAATCTTAACATCCGTGCCACAATATAGTCTTACAAACACAATTGAAGATAAAGACAACGTCTTGAAGATAAAGACAACGTCTTAAAGATAATCGGAATAATAAAGTATATTTCTGCAGGGACTTCCCATCCACATTCAACGGGGTACACGGCCGTGTGGTCTACTTCCTGAAGGTTGAGATACACAGATCATGGCATATAACCAAGGTGTTAGAAACCGAATTCAACTTTTTAAGTCACATTGATGCCAACCAGCCACAGCTTCTGGTAAGTGTTTGGTAAGCCATCGACTTGGTTGTTCATTATGTCATATTTACCTGTCGTGACCTGAAAGAATATGTTACATCATTTTCAAGTCATGACAGGTGAGATGATGATA
Source organism: Mallotus villosus (assembly GCA_903064625.1). Classification (NCBI taxonomy): domain Eukaryota; kingdom Metazoa; phylum Chordata; class Actinopteri; order Osmeriformes; family Salangidae; genus Mallotus; species Mallotus villosus. The sequence goes on from CAEFZP010000097.1 coordinate 310,931, forward strand.
TTGACTTATGAGTAAGAAAATAAACAAAAACGAATGACATTTAATGTGAAAATGAAGTCATGCAAGTTTGTGTGACTTTGTGGATGTAGGCACCTCTGTCTGGGTCAAATAGCCACACGGTGTGGGGTCTGTGTTGTGCCTCTGGGCCTGTCGAAATGACCGTGCACCTGGACAGGAAGGGTTTCGTCCCAGGTACAGTTTACCAGTTACTCATTGCCATTGTTTCATGTTCCATCATTAGTTGACACACGCTTTATTTACATTGACTTATTTAACAGATGCTTTTATCCAAAGCGACTTCCAAGAGTTTACAAAAAGTCCATAGGTCAGATAGGTGCATTGTTACATATATTTAAACCTCGATTGAACGACATGAGAGTACACTGAAATAACCAGACACTGTTGATACTAAATTGACCTTTCACCTCAGGGGAAACCATTCAAATTGCGTGTGAGTTCAGCAACTCTTCATCGAGGAGTGCCACTCCGAAGGCGACTCTCGTGCAGAACCAGAAGTATTCCGCTTCGGATAAATCCGTAAAGACAGAGTGCAAGACCCTGGAATCAGTAACAGGAGAGCCTGTGAAGAGTGGGACCCTGCAGGCCTACAGTGAAATTAGGCTGACCATCCCTGATACATGTCTCTCCATCTCCAACTGTTCCATCATCGATGTCAACTACAATGTGCTGGTAGGTATCAGTGTGAAGTAATAGCAGTCTCGTTGCAATTTTCCTCGTGGTACAGGTCTTATATTCTTGTTGAACCAGTAAGGTGTCATTGAAGATATGATCAATTAGGAGGAAACCAGTATATCTAGTTCATTGGTGTTGGCCACCTTTTCCTTTATTAGAGAATCTGATGTAGTGCTTTGTTTTGCTAGCTGCTCTCTGACCCTGCGTGTCCAATACAGCGGAGCGGGCGCACGCAGCATAACACTTTGGTTTTGTCTTCCGTCTTGTAGGTGACTCTGTCTCCACGCCGGTGCTGGAAAATCGTGGTGATCTTCCCCATTGTGCTGTGTGATATTCCTGTTTCTGCACCAGCATGTCAATAATGATGGAGAAGCTCTCCTCAGTTTGATGTTTTTTTCATTTTTCAGGTTTATGTTATTGTACATTCATGCCTTTTTATACCTGTATGTTCAGACGTTTTGTCACACATCTATATTTATTTCAGTATTGCTTTAACACTCCTACTGTTAGCCATGATATACATCAGTTAACACAATTGAACAAATCAAGATGCCTTGAACTGTTACTGTTATTAAATATGCTGCTATTTATGTTTGTGTATTCAATCATGTATATATCAGAGTATTGTACAGTCGTATGCAAAAGTTTAGGCACCCCTCTGAGGCTGCATGATAATTTCCTGTCTTCACCAAAAAAGATCAATATAATATTGTAATATTACTTTTCTAGTTAACACTGAGTGCTGGGGTGTTTTCCAGACAAAGATATTTGGTGTAGCAGTATTTAGTTGTGTGAAATTAAATCAAATGTGAAAAAAAGGCTGTGCAAAAGTTTGGGCACCCTTATCATTTATTTGATTTGAATACCTCTGCCTACTAAATGCTGATTAACTGCAACACATAGTTAGTCTGGTTAACTCGTTAAGCCTTCAATTACATAAAAAGGTGCATTCAATCATTAGAAAGGGTATTTAAGTTAGCCAATTGCAAGTTTTGCTTCTCTTTGATTCTCCTCTGAACAGTGGCAAAATGGGGGCATCAAAACAGCTATCAAATGATCTAAAAACAAAGATTGTTCAGCAGTATGGTTTAGGGGAAGGCTACAAAAAGTTATCCCGGAGGTTTCAGCTATCAGTTTCCACTGTGAGGAATGTCATTAGGAAATGGAAGGCAACAGGCACAGTTCTTGTTAAGGCCAGAAGTGGCAGGCCAGGAAAAATAACAAAGAGGCAAAGGCGAAGAATGGTCAGAATGGTCAAGGACAACCCTCAGATCACCTCCAAAGAGCTGCAAGGTCATCTTGCTGCAGATGGTGTCACTGTGCATTGCTCGACCATTCAGCGCACATTGCACAGAGAACAGCTGTATGGGAGAGTGATGCGGAAGAAGCCTTTTCTGCACACGCGCCACAAAAAGGCTCGCTTGAGGTTTGCCAAACTACATTTGAACAAGCCAGGCTCATTTTGGAACAAAGTACTGTGGACTGATGAGACAAAGATGGAGTTATTCGGTCACAACAAGAGGCGTTACGCATGGAGGCAAAAGAACACAGCATTCCTAGAAAAACACTTGCTGCCCACAGTAAAATTTGGTGGGGGGTCCGTCATGCTGTGGGGCTGTGTGGCTAGTGCAGGAACTGGGAATCTAGTTAAAGTTGAAGGTCGTATGGATTCAACTCAGTACCAGCAAATTCTGGACAATAATGTTCAAGAATCTGTAACAAAGCTGAAGTTACGGCGCAGTTGGGTGTTCCAGCAGGACAACGACCCGAAACATTGCTCCAAATCCACTAAGGCATTTATGCAGAGGAACAACTACAATGTTTTGGAATGGCCATCCCAGTCCCCAGACTTGAATATAATTGAAAATCTATGGGGTGACTTGAAGCGGGCTGTCCACGCTAGGCACCCATCAAACCTTACTCAACTGGAGATGTATTGTAAGGAAGAATGGTCCAAATTACCTCAATCCAGAATCCAGACACTCATCAGAGGATATAAAAAGCGTCTAGAAGCTGTTATTTTTGCAAAAGGAGGCTCTACTAAATATTAATGTGATTTTTCTGTTGGGGTGCCCAAATTTATGCAAGTGTCTAATTCTCTTATGATGCGTATGGCATATTTTCTGTTTATCAAATAAACCTTATTTCACGGCTAAAATATCACTGTCCATGACGTATGTGTATATATATGACAAAGACGTTCCTCATCCAAACGCCCAACATTTTATAGATGAAAGTAATGGAGATTATCAGGGGTGCCCAAACTTTTGCATACGACTGTATATGTGTTCAAGGCTATCATTGTAAACTTTTATTATTATTATTATATGTAATCATATTATTTTATGATACGTTTTTATTATTCGAACATATTTTGATATCACGCAAAGAATTTAGTCTGATTACTATATAAAAATGGTAGCCTGTGTTCTGTTAGCTCTAAACATGTTTTCCTAGAGAGCAATTGGGAAGTATTGAAATATGCAAGGATATGTTCAGTGCCCTTCGGGTCTTGAAAAAGATTTATCACATCATATGTTACTCTAGTTGACTGAAATATTTGTATACTACTTTAATATCGGGGTTATTATTCTATAAACCAACACAAATGTGTTTATGCTTACCTATCAGTTTCAGTTTCTGTCATAGCCTATTATACTCTTCTAGGAAGAGGCATTGGAAACTGATTCAACTTTATGAGTCTCAGAGGGAAATTGGTTTTGCAGCAAGACATAGAAAACAGACAATCATAAAAGATGCTAAAACGTAAAGGCCACATTAAACGGAGGTGTAGGCTACTGTATGTTGCGTACTGAAAGAGATCATGAATAATGGTGCCAAGTTGACCTTCGAATCATGGAATCATAGGAAAATAAAGCTGAAAAGTGTCTAGAACAAGAATTAAGTGCTAAATTGCAGGTCAGCAGTACTAGATCAAGATGGCACTAATATAAATAGGCCTACAACATGGATGTATACATACAATTCAACAACCTTACGTAAGCAACAGTGTAAACAAACGAAACAAAATCCTCAGTTCAAAGGAACCATTGGGAAACGATGTCGATCATCATCGTCACAATGAATAGCCTATACTCCCTTGAAATTAGTGCCTATTTCTGTTTCTCTTTACAGGTAAGCATGGGGATCGAAACTAGGAGTATTCAGGTGGGTGTTTAATATTCAGATGGCTACCTACACATGACGTCAATGGGTGGATAACTGGTACCGTAATTTACCGTCATTGTAAACTCAGAATCTAATGTCATATCCGTATCGGCGGGGCGTGGCCTTTCAATAAAACCTAGTCAAAGTGTTACGAACTTCAATCTAAAGCGTTAAACCGCTCCAGCTAGTCATTAGTCAAGTCATTAGCTTGCATTTTATTTTTATGATTTGAAAGAGACAGACATACTGACTTAGTTATTGAATTCCTCTATGATTGGCCTGCCTATGCTGTTCGGGGTTGTTACATTTGCTGCGCCACGCCCACGGTTTAGACGATACACCCCAGAAGACTTTCAAAGACAACCTTTGTTTTAGTTTTTCACTTCGAACATGCCGACTGTCAAAAATATTTCAGTAACTTATGATGCCATAAATGAAACCAACACATTTTCCAGCGGAGATTCTATTTCGGGACGGATAACAGTAGAATTAGCAAAGGACTGCACGATCAAATCTCTGTCAATCAAAGCCAAAGGAAAGGCCGAAGTTTTGTGGACAGAGAGACATGGTCAAACTACTGTTGTGTACCATTCTAAAGACAAGTACTTTAGTATGAAACATTTTATCATTCAAGAGGAAGGGGAAGAAGGTATGCTCTGATAAGTAATTCGAAGAAAAATATAGGCTCAGGTAGGCCTACAGGTGAAAATATTTTTTTAACTCAACACGCTTTTGCTTTCTCCCCAGGAAGTGACTATCAAACCTTAACAACGGATGAAAGTGGAAAAGCATGTAAGTGAAAAATAGTATGGTGTTTTGATTACAGCCCACGTCATCGCACAACAACATACGATAGCATATGCGTAAACGGACAAGCTTTGTAACAAAACAAATAGGCATAAAAAAAAAGAAAGGAGAAAAGGAGAGAAGGTTATCTGAATTCGCATCACAGCGGAATTGCATGTCTGAAAAATAAAAAGTAACAAATTAAAAACAGCGAGTTCCTTTTCCCCCCATTTTTTGTCATTGTGTGAGCTCGTCTTACTGGCCGAAAATCGAATCTGGCATGAACAAGAAACTACTTGCTCAGAGGTTTTCAGAGAAGTTATTACATTTAGAAAATTGAGTCAAAGTGATTGTTTTCTTTTAAATTTCTTGCTTTTTTTAGATTGCAATGTGGTGGCTCCAGGGTGCCATGTGTATCCATTCTCATTCCAGATCCCTTCACAGTAAGATTGCAAATATACCAAGATGGAGTTAAAACAATTTTAACTGTCTATAACTATGTGCAGTGTCTCTATCTGCTGTTACCAACTCGTCAAAGCATGAATTGTCATGGATAGGGAGTGTACTAGGCTGATCTAGGCTCGGAAGGCACCATTTGTTCATCTTTTTTCTTTCCTACCAGAGAGATGCCATGCTCCTTCAACGGCAGCGCAGGTAAAGTTATCTACATACTGGAAGCCAGGTTGAGCAGATCAATGAGGATTGACAGCAAAGCTGTAACAGAGTTCACCTTTTTCTCAAAGACTAACATCAACAGCATCCCGGAAATAATGGTATGTTTTTATTCAAACTACTCACAAACACACACACACACAGTTTGTAGTACTAATTTTACTGTTCTGTTGTGATTCATCCCAGAGCCCTCAGCATGGCACAAAGGATAAGAAGATGAAGTTCTTCACCTCAGGCACAGTGGCCATGGACATCAACATTGAGAAGATGGGTTACCACCAAGGTGGAGTGACAAATCAACTATATACACTTATATTTTCACATTTGATTCATGTAGCAGATGTTTTTTATCCAATGCAACATACAAATAGTGCATACTGAATTCAAGGACTCAAAGTGCATGGATCTGTATATTACCAGGCACAGTGCAAATGTAACCTCTCAACTACAATATGACATGTTGGCACATCAAAAACCAGGATGATATCTTAAGTGCAAAATCATAAACAATTGAATATGTGCAATCTATTTAAGACAAAGCGCGACAACAGGATCTCATATGACATGCGGAAAAACACTCACTTTTCTCAAGTAAAGCCATGAAATAGCTAGATAAATTTGCACGTACATTATGTGTTTGAAGCCTACAATGTAATATTGTTTGCTACAACTTGCTATTTACATTGAGATTCTCACTTCAACTCGGTCTCAGTTTGTGCAGGAGAACCTTCACTGTTCTGATAAAAAAAATTGCCCAGTGTTGAAACGTATGATAGTAAATTGTTGGGCTTAATCTAGTCAACATTCCAAATCTACAACGGATTGTCTCTTAATTGGGATTTTCCATACACAAATATTCTACTGAATACTGAGTGGCTGAACCAAACATTTTCATGTAAGCATGCAGCTCCAGAGAGCACAAATCCACTCCATTATTAGTTCAATTACATCATTTACACGTTTACAATTACAGTATTATATGTATTTCAAAGATCCAATGGAAGATATTTTCTGTACTTCTCTCTGCAGGAGAAGGCCTAAAAGTGATGGCCGCCATTCAGAACAACTCCAGTCGTGAGATTAAGCCCAAATATTTACTGTACCAGAAGCAAAGCTTCTTTGCAAGGGGAAAGAGGAGGCTCCACACCAAAGACGTCCTGAAAGAAGAAGGAGAGCCAATCTCTCCTTCCACTAATCAGAACGTCACCAAGGTCCTCAACATCCCTCCTGACATCGGTGTTTCCATCCTCAACTGCAGCATCCTCAAAGTGGAGCACAGACTCAGGGTGAGTTCAACCAAACAAGTCTGTTATATGAGGCCATCTGGGGGTTCTGCCCTACACAACACAAACTTATTTCAAAGAAACCATTAGTTTACTCTTGTCCACCAAACGTTGCTGTCGATCGCTTTGAAACGCTTGGTAACATATAACCGTTTCTCCTTGAGATCTTTCCAGCAAGACTTGACATGTAGGTTATATTAACAACACCTGCCCCCTAGTGGTTTTGCAAATGTAAACAGTTTAATCGATTAAAGCCACTTCTCAGCAGTTACACTCATCGAGTAGTTCCCACCTGTGAAATCGAATTGCTAGCTTTTGGTTGGCATAACTCAGACCCAGAATGGGCAATTGCAGGCACATACAACTAAAGGAGGGGTGCTGGTTTCACCAAACAATTTGTCAGGGGGGGGGGAGGGGGTCATAGAAAAGGAACACAGGATATGCTCATAGCAAGACATAATAAACTAAATATATTAATTAAAAGTTATGTAATATAGTTAAAACTATTGTAAACGTGTGGCAGTAATGGCAGGGGCTGATTTTGCCTTGAGGCAGATTTTTATCATGTATAAAAATGGGATAAAGGATAATTAATTTAATTTACAACATGCTTTTCTTGACCCAAAATCCCATGTGACCTAAGTGAACATAGTCAACTGTGTCTGTTCTAGGTCTACTTGGATGTACCCTACGCTTCAGACCCAAAGATCAAGTTCCCTGTGGTCATCCTCCCTGCATCCCAGGCTCCTGGTCAGGGGGAGCTGCCTCCACCTTACCCAGGATTTGGTGTGGATTCCTTTGGGAACCCAAACCAGCCTTCATGGAACAGCTCACCTTCTGCTCCGCAGTTCCCAGGAGGGCAGCAGTTCCCAGGAGAACAGCAGAAACCAGGAGCCCCACAGTTCCCAGGAGCCCCACAGTTCCCAGGAGCCCCACAGTTCCCAGGAGCCCCACAGTTCCCAGCAGCCCCACAGTTCCCAGGAGCCCCACAGTTCCCAGCAGCCCCACAGTTCCCAGGAGAACAGCAGAAACCAGGAGCCCCACAGTTCCCAGGAGCCCCACAGTTCCCAGGAGCCCCACCGTTCCCAGCAGCCCCACCGTTCCCAGCAGCCCCACAGTTCCTAACAGCCCCACAATTCCCAGCACCACAGTTCCCAGCACCACAGTTCCCAGCAGCTTCAGCCTCTGGCACCTCTGCACCCCCACCAAGCTATGGATCTGTTTACCCATCCTTGTTTGATTATGAACATAAATCATAATGAAATAAATACTGAAGCCTGCAATTTCACCCGTCATAAACAGTGATCACACAATATTGCTGCAAAAAAGCCAACTGATTATGCCGGCTTTGCTTCTTCACTGAACCAAACAAACCGGTATAATACCGCCTTGTGTGTGATTTTACATTTAGTCATTTAGCAGTCAGTAGTAGTCAGTAGTCATCTTTATTGTCATTCACTTTCATTTTACAGTAAAAAAAGAACAACATTTTGTTTCAATAGACTCAGGATAGTGCAGTGATGTGCTTACTTAACTAAGTGGGTATATACACTATCTATAAAACCCATGTCTAAAATATATATTATATATATTAAGCTATGTATAAAAATGCTATTACAATGGAGAGCTAGTAGGGTGAAGAGCCTTGACAAAGGACACAACGTCATTGCAGGCGAGGAATCGAACCGGCAACCTTATTTAATAGCCCAATTTCCTAACAGCTAAGCCATCTGACTCCTCCTTTTAGATAGCATGCCGGTGTTCAGGAATCCAAGGCACGATGTTGGCATCTAGTGTGTGTTGTCTCGCTACGCCAGCCTCTCACACAGACATCGATCGGGTTCTGTGACTACCTCTGCTGGTGTAATGGCAGTGCTTCCCCTACCATTTTTTAAATAGCGCCAGATCACAAAATGTCATTTAAGGTTACCTTTCCTATAAAACAGGTCTATATATTGCTTTTTTTATTAAACAAACTAAATGGCCTTATGTTATTATTTATCTTATTTACTCGACGGCATTTTTTTAGACCATGCTGTAGGTGTGATGTTTATGATGGAATTCAACATACCATTGACTAAATGAAAGTGTATGCATGTACAAAATAAATATATATTTGTATTATCATCCAACAATATCACTGAAAATCGAATTTATTCGTTCAAGTTTAAGGTTGTTCCAGATACTCAAGTGCCTTGTGGTCATCTTAATAAAGTTTCAATCTCTGAATATTAACATAATTGTTGAGAATTTAGCAGGACTGTTACACCAGAACATGGTCCATCAGGTGGTGCTCAAACAACAGTACCAGGCCCCTCAGAGAGTCCTGAGTTAGGGCCCTTTGTGCTGAATAGACAGTTTCTCCCTAATCATGCTTGTGCATCTGCTTGTCAGTACTTTTCTTAAATTTACGTTCTCATGTTGAGCCATTGAAAATCTACATTTTCTGAGTTCAACAGATGCTTTCCAAACATGAACGAGGTGCGACGCTCACTCACTGTTTGACTTCCAAAAATTTCTGGGACTTTTTCCTTGAGGGTTTAGGTTGGTTGAGGGTAGGGTTGCAAAGGGGCGGAAAGTTTCCGGTAAATTTCCGGGAGTTTCCGGAAAGTTTCCACGGGAATTTTGGCAATTTTGAAAACAAAAATCAGCCAACGTTTTTTGCAAAAGCATACAACGGGGAACTTAAATGTAGTTGAGAACAAGTCTATGCACGCCTAGCTCAGCTGGACCCTGAATGCAGCTGGTTGGAAACATTGTCTGCCAGAAACATAAACATAAAACGTTCTGTTGTTTTTGAACGTCTTTGTCATCAGTGTTGTGTCTGAACGTTTCAGCCCTATGCCTGGCAAGTGTGAGAGCGCCGAATTGCGTAGAGGCCAAGAGCGGTATTGCAAACAGATAGATATTTCAATTATAGCTTGCAACATATTGAAATATGGAGCTGTGAACTTAGTTAAACATTTTTAATTATGAACTATGAACTGAACTAGTTCATTTTAAAATTTGTGAACTATGAACTGAACTAGTTCATGTAGAAAGTGAACTTTCCCAACCCTGTTTGTCAATACCTAGCCTATTGATTACTTGTTAAACTGAAGCCATGTTCATTTTAATACCAAGTTTATTTGGTACCAAAATGTCCAAAAAAGTCTAAAATTACATTTTTAAAAGTTGTATTATAAATGTTTGCATGCATGTCTGCTTATGACAAGGTAAATACAGTTAATTTACCCCTATATTTCCAGTTTATTCCTGTTAATTCCCGTTTATTCCCGTTAATTCCCGTTTATTCCCGTTAATTCCCGTGGAAAGTTTCTAATTTTGAATATTCCCGGAATTTTGCAACCCTAGTTGAGGGGCAGTTCTATGGGCGTATGTGAAGCCCTCTGTGACTTTGCTTGTAAAAAGGGCTATACAAAGAAATGTTGATTTGATTCTGAGCATGACACAGACACCCTCAACAAGATGGTTCTCTCACTCTTCACCACTGCAGTGGTCCAGTATGTCAGTCTGATAATAGTCGAGTGTTATAGTACAATATACCTCTTTATACCTACATGTTCAGACATTTTGTCCAACATCAAAACCCTTTCAATATGGTGTTAAAACTGACTGTAGTGTTATCATCTATACATTGTGAAACACAAATGGACAAACCATTAACTCAAGATGTCACATCTTGTCACACATATGCTGCCATTTATGTTTGAGTATTTCATCTTGTAAATTGTATATCTATATTTCATATATGTCATGGCTCCCCTTGTCAGCTTTTTGTTTGGCAATGTTCATAATACAACTGATTTAAAACATACAAATAATTGAGGGTTTACTATATCAGAACAAACAGGTTTTCCTGGAAGACAATTTTAAGCATTAAACTCTACAAGCTTATTTACAATACCCTTCAGGTGTTTCTAAAATGAATGATCATAGTTCATGTAGGCTTTAATCAACAAACCAAGTTTGGAATAGGACTGTCGTACACCTGTAGGGAGCGGCATTGGAAACGGAATCAGTACTTTCATGTGTTCCTCATTCAGAATCACCAGACCGTGTCGTCTCCACGCATACACGGCGGGACGGCCGTTCAACGTTACTAAAGACAGTCAATCATTTATTTACGAACTTCAAGTGTTAAATCGCTCTAGCCGACATTAAGTCGCACAATTAATTTGATCATTATGATATGATAGGGGCCAGACAAATAGACTTTGTTAATATTTGACATTACAATGGGACTTCCTGTAGTAGGGAGGGTTCATATGTTGTCGGCGGCACGCCCACAGTTTAGACTAGGAGATAAGCATTAACTGTCAAAGAAGACTACTTCAATTTTATATAGATATTCTTTGCTTCGAACATGTTGTCGACTGTAAAAAACATTTCTGTGATATATGATCCCATAAATGAAAGCAAAACCTTTTCCAGCGGAGATTATATTTCGGGACGGATAACAGTTGAATTAGCAAAGGACTGCACGATTAATTCTCTTTTAATCAAATGCAAAGGGAAGGCGGAGGTTCGGTGGACAGAGAAGCATGGCAAAAATACTACGACTTACCATGCTAAAGAAAAGTACTTTAGTATGAAACAATTCATAATTCAAGAGCCAAAGGGACAAGGTAGGTAGTCGACGTTGTAAAAAGTCACAGTAGCCTACTGTACAGATTACTGTAAACAGGCTGAGTTTTTGATAATGGTTTGCATCCATTTTTTATTAACATTTAAATTCTGTAAACACATTCATACATTTTGGCACAAGTGTTACGGATAATTTGTGTCAACCCGCTATTTTTCTCTCCCCAGGAAGTGACTATCAAACCCTAGTACCTGGACAAAGTGGACAAGCATGTAAATTGATGTTTTGCTTGCAGTAGGCTACACTGTTCCACCCCAACACTACTAGGCAAAATTAAAAGCTTTAGGCAATTGCCTTCAAATAGGCAAATAAATGTAAACTTGAAATGCTCAAACAACATAGCCTCATTGAATAACTCTGTACTTTTCAGATTGTAATGTGGTAGCTCCAGGGTGCCATGTGTATCCGTTCACCTTCCAGATCCCTCCACAGTAAGATTGTGCAAACACACCAAGATGGAATTAGAATAACTATTGTCAATAGCAATGTGCAGTGTGTCTATATCATTTGCCATGGATAGGGAGTGTAATCTAGGCTCTGAGACTTTTGTCCCTATTTATGAATCGTTTTTCTTTCCTACCAGAGATATGCCAAGCTCCTTCAAGGGCAGCGTAGGTAAAGTTATCTACGTACTGGAAGCCAGGTTGAGCAGATCAATGAGGATTGACAGCACAGCTGTAACAGAGTTCACCTTTGTCTCCAAGACTAACATCAACAGCATCCCTGGGTTACTGGTATGTTCTTCTTAAAACCACACGTACACACACAGTTTGTAGTACTCATTTTACTGTTCTGTTGTGATTCATCCCAGAGCCCTCAGCATGGCACAAAGGATAAGAAGATGAAGTTATTCACCTCAGGCACAGTGGCCATGGACATCAACATTGAGAAGATGGGTTACCACCCAGGTGAGGAGCAGAACTCACAAAACGCAAACTAATACTCCATCCGTTTAATGTAGTTGTCTGCAACACTTGCATTATGGTGGGGAAGTCGTTTAAAACCCTATTCGAGATTGACATTCTCACTTGAGTCTAAAGTTTGTGCACGAGAACATTCACTGATAAGAAAGGCCCAGTGTCGAAACGGTGGAGCGTAAATTGTTAGGTTTAATCTGATCAACATTCCCAACCTACAACTGGTGAATGATTGTCTTTTGACCTCTGGGATTTCCCATACACAAATATTCTATTGAACCAAACATTTGCTTGTGATTTTTTTGCATGCAGCACCAGAGAGAACACCGCTTACAATATTATCAGTTCAGTTACATGATTGACATGTTTAATACAATTGCAGAATTACATGCATCCCCCCAAAATACTGGAAGATATTTCCTGTACTTCTCTCTGCAGGAGAAGGCCTAAAAGTGATGGCCGCCATTCAGAACAACTCCAGTCGTGAAATTAAGCCTAAATATTTACTGTACCAGAAGCACAGCTTCTTTGCAAGGCATAAGAGGAGGCTAAACACCAAAGACATCCTGAAAGAAGGAGGAGAGCCAATCTCTCCTTCCACTAATCAGAACGTCACCAAGGTCCTCAACATCCCTCCTGACATCGGTGTTTCCATTCTCAACTGCAAAATCCTCAAAGTGGAGTACAGACTCAGGGTGAGTATTCGACCAAACAAGTCTGGAAATGCCATCACTTTGTAATCTTAACTTTTGGGTGTGGCCTGTGGCGTCCCCCCTAAGGTCAAATGTGGGCCATTTTTTGTAATGGGATGTTGTTTCAATGTGCCAAATGTCCAAACTTTTTACCCATGAGTTATTGGGCAAAATAGGTTACTAGAATAATAATGAAGAATACTAACAAACACAACAAGATTCTTCTACCTATCTTAATGAATAGCCAGTGTCCAGAAGGCTGGCATTTTGTCCAGCTATAGTATCAATAGATAGAAAATCAGTTACATAACATTATGTAACATTCTGTATGTCATGTAACACCTTTTGTGTTTGTCATTATTTACATAGAAATGGGAGTGGAAGTCACTCCCTGATTGTAAAACCTGTTACACAACATTAAGGGTCCGTGTGGCATCCTGGAAACTAGAGCAAAGGCTTTTTCCATTCATGTGCTATTGAGTTTTTCATTTAATAAAAAAATAATACTGTATCAGTTATATTTATTTTATGCACCAATATTTTTGTCAGTTTTCAAGATAACACAGAACTGTCATGTTTATAATTGTATCATCTATGTACGTGACCTGTGTCTCGTCTAGGTCTACTTGGATGTACCCTACGCTTCAGACCCAGAGATCAAGTTCCCTGTGGTCATCCTCCCTGCAGCCCAGGCTCCTGGTCAGGGGGAGCTGTGCCCACCTTACCCAGGATTTGGTGTGGATTCCTTTGGGAACCCAAACCAGCCTTCATGGAACAGCTCACCTTCTGCTCCACAGTACCCAGGAGCCACACAGTACCCAGGAGCCGCACAGTACCCAGGAGCCACACAGTACCCAGGAGCCGCACAGTACCCAGGAGCCCACAGTACCCAGGAGCCGCACAGTACCCAGGAGCCTCACAGTACCCAGGAGCCGCACAGTACCCAGGAGCACCAGTGTTCCCAACAGCACCACAGTTCCCAGCAACTACAACCTCAGGCACCTCTGCCCCCCCACCAAGCTATGGATCTGTTTACCCATCCTTATTTGATTATGAAAAGAAATCATAATGAAATAAATACTGAAGTTGAGAAACTGTTTTGGTAATTGTAGAATATTCACATTTGGTGGGAATTAATTAATTAAATATGTATCGTGTTGTAGTAGCCTACATCTCAGAACTGACGTTTGTGTTGAAATGCATAAATACCGTGGACAATATGAATGCATGTTTGCACAAAATACATTTGTCTGTTCATAGTAGATTACGTTCAGCCTTGTTGACAAGCCTTAAATTGTCATCATGTATAACTGAATACAGCTTTACAATTTTTGTGGACTCATAACATTGGTATTATATAATATGAATTGATTTGACTGAATATCATAAAGACATGCTTCATGTATAAATGTGATTGAATGCTGGTCGAATGATTGTTGGTGGTGGTCGGAGGGGCCGTATGGCGCTGATTGGCAGCCTCGCTTCCGTCAGTCCGCCCCAGGGCAGCTGTGGCTACAGTTGTAGCTTACCACCACCGGTGTGTCTGTGTCTGAATGAACACTGGACTCTGTAAAGCGACTTTGAGTGACCTACAATAAAGCGCTATATAAAACCTATCAATTATTATTATTATTATTATTACTGTTATTTGGGATTAGGGTTAGGTAAAACTTAAAAACAATGGTCTTATTTACTAACTATGAATGAACTGTATATGTTTAAAAACTACATGACTTATCATAAGTCTTGATCATGGAAACATAGATTGCTCTTGACTTAATATCTGTTTCCTTACCTTGTGACCTCTGTAACTAACATCGTATGGGTGGAACTTGGATGGGGGCGCACATAGGTTGAAAGTGTAAAGACAATATAAAGACAAAGTGTGTTGCCGCCCAGTGAAAGGGTTTTAGAGAATCAGTTTACATTATACAATGTGATACCTTTGTTTGCATTGAACATTTTCAATATGACAAATACAAGTTACTCTGTGGAGTACGACTCGAAAAACATATTAAATATGTTTTCTAGGGGAGATGCAATCACCGGCCGCGTTGTATCCATGATTTCTCATGAAACTAAAGTTCGTACTCTGTTAAGGCCAAGGGGAAGGCGGATGTCATGTGGACTGAACATTATGGGACAAACATTCGTGTAACTTATCACGCAAAAGACAAAGGGCGTATGTTTGCTTCTACGCCCAGAGGAGAAGAAAAGTCCACACTCACAACCTCCAGAAGGACACAGATGACACCGTCCACGCCGGCACCAGAAAGAACATGATCAAACTTCTGACCATACCTGTTCTGCTCCCTGCCACTATCTTCAGCTGCTCCATATTGAAGCTGGAATACCGACTGAAGGTGCATTGTCCGGTGTAACTCCTCTGGAAATACATGACAAAGTAAACACAAAGAATACATCAATAAATACATTGATAATAGTTCATTTAATGATCTAAACCAAAATTATTGTTTGTCACCCAAATATTACTAATAAGGTCAAGCTGCCTGAACAAAAATTTGTGAGCAATAGTAGTCCAG
Source organism: Mallotus villosus (assembly GCA_903064625.1). NCBI lineage: Eukaryota > Metazoa > Chordata > Actinopteri > Osmeriformes > Salangidae > Mallotus > Mallotus villosus. The sequence continues at coordinate 326,330 of CAEFZP010000097.1, forward strand.
GCAAAGTAAAGTTTTACGACAGACTAATTGTAAAAAAAATGTTTTTGCATAGATAATTTCTATGAGGTGTCCAGAACAACATACTAAAAGTTCTAAGAAATCCTAGTTGTGGAAATATGTTTAATTCTCATCAATCCGAGATATGTGCCAATAAGGCCAGGCAACATTACACCCCAAAGGGGCTATTTTTTTTTCTTTACTCCTATCAAAATGAAACTTAACACAATGAAACTACCAAAAGTAAAAAAAATTGTATTACAAGTTTCTTTGAAAATGAATTGTAATATGCAAATGAGCTATACACTAGTCGAATATGCCCAAAATACACCCAAATAGGCTTAATTTTTTCCTTTACTCCTATCAAAATGAAACTTAATACAATGAAACTACCCATGAAAAGTAAAATTTTTTGTATTACAAGTTTCTTTTAAAATGAATTGTAATATGCAAATGAGCTATACCCTAGTCGAATATGCCCAAAATACACCCAAATAGGCTTAATGTTTTCCTTTACTCCTACCACAATAAAACTTTACATGGTAAAAGTATACATGAAAAGTAACATTTCATAGTCTTTGATGGCTACAAAGAAGAACCAACAATAAAAGACGCCACTCAACTGCGTCGAACAGGTGTTACTCCCGGTGTCACTGTACACTTCTCTGGTGACATGATCATCCAATCCAAAAAGGACCAGTTCCTTAACAATAAGGAAAACAAACAACAGTTAGCTTGGTTTATCTCAGTGATAAACTTGAGAGGGCTGGGTGTATCACAGACCATGCAAAGCACGATGCAGATGTGCACATTGTCCAAACTGCCATTGCCTCTACCAGAACAAAAGACACAGTCTTAGTAGGTGATGACATAGACTTCTTAGTACTCTTGTTGCATCATGCTGATCTGAATGATCAGGAGCTGTTTCTGGCACCAGAACCAAAGAAAACAACAAAAACAAGACGGATATGGTGCATAAAGGAGACTAAGGATGTACTTGGTCCCAAAGTGTGTGACAATCTCCTTTTTATCCATGTCATTTTAGGCTGTGATTCTACGTCTCGTCTATTTGGCATAGGAAAGGGAATGGCACTGAAAAAAGTGAAGAATGACACTAGCTTTCTTGAACAAGCTAAGGTGTTCAGCCAGTCACAGGAAAATGTGGGAAAAGGCATCATCATTGCAGCAGGTGAAAAAGCTCTAGTATCACTGTATGGAGGCAAACAAGATGAATCACTGGATAAGCTGAGATACAGGAGATTCTGTGATAAAGTAACTCAGAACTCATCTCCAGTGGAACCTCAAACTCTCCCTCCAACGTCAACAGCTGCAAAGTTCCATAGTCTGTGTCAAAAGTGACTACCGACAAATCTAGTGATTTTTCCAGTGTTGATGGAGACTTGCTGGTGACTCTGACTCATTTTCAAAGAAACTTTTCATGGGTAGTTTCATTGTGTTAAATGTCATTTTGATAGGAGTAAAGGAAAGAAATAGCCCTATTGGGGTGTTATGTTGCCTGGCACACATCTCGGATTGATGAGAATTAAAGGGGTCACTGACTGCAAAACCGTTTTTACCTTGTCATAGTTGAATAACGACAGTTCGGTGGGTAAAATGAACATACAGTGAACCTCAAAGTCCATTGAAACTTATTTCCCATGCAAATCTCAAAAAGAAAAAATCTAGCTGTAGAACGGTAGCTTTTGGAAAAATCCACCCTACTGACGTCGGGAGGGTATCGCGCATTCAATTGGCTCTGGTCTGTGTCTTTGTCACGCCCCAAAATGTACATGCAGACCAGCCCACTCACTGGTGTTCTTGCCCAGTCCGAGGTAGCGACGCTACGTTTCTAAACACATCAACATACCTTACTTAGCAAATGACTAGCTAGACTAGCTGTAGTCGGCATTAGAAGGCAAGCTTCCAAAAAAATAGCCCGAAAACGAAAGCAGTCTAGCCTTTTGCTGACGCCTGTCTAGATTATCTATTCGAAATAACTGGAGAAAGGCTGTGCTAGATACAGGATACGTTAGCATTGCTAATAACTGTTACTGACAAAATCATACTACAGTTTGCGGTTCTGATGAACATAACTAAGGTCGGAACGCACCTCTTTTTAGCAACAGCTTCATAGCAAATCCTGCTTTACATATTCCCAGGTTTTTAAAACCGTCCTTGGTGAAATGGTTCGCGCAACTGCACAGAGATCTTCAATGCTACGGTATAAACAAACATCAGCCATAACCGTCTAGTCAATGTTAACTAGACTCAAGCTCATCTGTTTTTCATCGGTGATTTGCAAGGAATGTAAGAACAGCTAGATAGCGAAAACACCTATACGGTAGGCATGTAAACCAGTTTAGCTTGCTAACGCAAGAGCATGAATGTGTTATGATTTAGCCTAGTTTATTGGCAATTGGATTTACGTTATTTCATGTTCCTGACTATGTTTCATTCAAATAAATAACCCGTGTTGTTAAGTAAATCTACAATTCAGATGCATGTTTGTCCAGATCTATTTTTCAGTAAGATAGCTAGAGCTAACTGAAGCTGTGTTGAATCACGATAGTTTGTATGCTAAGCTGTAGTGCTAACGTTACCCACCTAAGGCGATTCTGTTTGCTTCGACAACAGACGTGGAAACTACCGTAATCATTTCAAATTATATCTAGTCAATTTGTTGAAAACAGTGTTGTGTAGACACAATAGATTTATTTGTACGTTTTTATTTCAAGTCGCCACCTTCGTTTCAGTGAGTGCTGTTGGCCGTCTTTGCTCCGCAGCTTCGCTCGTTGTAAACCAACCAATCAGCGCACAGCTCATCTAAATAACAATGATATAAGGGGAAAAGCTAGCGTTTTTTCCCGGGAAAAAACTGCTGGATGTAAAAGAGGGCATAGAACAGCACCCGGGCCATTTTCAGCCAAAACAATAGGTGCGTTCGACATGACCTCGCTTCATGCAGCGCTGCAGCTGGCTGCAGGCGGCTGACTTGAAACAGTGAATTCTGGTTAGACTTTTTGTCCGACTTGAGACGGCGCCGAGGCTAGGTCACTGTGACGTAGCCATCAAAGTACCGTGAGATCGATTCGAGAACTGCCGGCTGTGTAGCCGAGCGCATTTTCTCAAGAGCAACTGCACGGCTTCAAATGACGACACAGCTATTTCATGATTGGCCAGACTCACACACGACAACTTTGACGCTTGTTTTGTAATTATTCTGACACCTTCAGTTTCGCCAATGCTCAAATCCGGACCAAACAATTTGATTGTGTAAAACATTTGTTGAAGAAAGGGTTTTGGGCCACCTCTTCTACTAACGGAAAGACTAAGTTTAATTATAAATAAAGTAACGTAAGCAAACAGCGCTTGATCGGCCATGACTGACATCAACGCAGCAAACCACGAGAAGCTGGAATGTCCAACTTCACAGAGCCGTTTTCAACTCCTCCCCGACTGCAAGCGGCTACTCTCGCCGGTCGTTTCATGCAGCCGCAGTCCATGTCGAACGCACCTAATGTTACGTACCCTATTCGGAGACCTTAAGGAACAGTGTAAAATACTCAAAAAACCCAGTCAATCACCCCTTTAAACATATTTCCACAACTAGGATTTATTAGGACTTTTAGTATGTTGTTCTGGACACCTCATAGAAATGATCTATGCTGATTTTTTTACAATTACTCCTATTTTTATCTCCAAAATGAGTTACTTTGCCTGGACTATAAGTGTTTATAACTTTCTTGAACTTTCTTCTCACTTTATGTTTTATGTTCTGTGTACTCAACACCGGCCAAAGGCATAACCAAACTAAGCGGCTGCTTGGGCCACCAGAGGGCGCCCAAGAGCACATGAAATTACAGTTTGATGTACCGTGATTCTTCAATTAAACGTCGCCCTCAAATAAACGCCGACATTTAAGTGCAATACATTTAATAGAAGAAATAGGCCTACGGCAATTAAGAAAATAATAATAACTAGAGAGCATACAATTTCTGGGGAAATTGTGAGGGTGTGCCTACTTGCTTCGGTTGCAGTTGGGTCCGTCCCTTTAAGTTTTTCCCTTCTAGTGATATTTTCAAGCATTTAGCCTACTCATAGGCTATTGCATAATTCATTAAGAACACCCTTGGAAAGAAGCTACTGTAACAACGTTATCACTCGCAATATTTCAGATGGAATCTGCTAACTGAAAATATGCCCCCAAAAACGTAAATAAACTTGACATTTATTTAGTGGAAAATAGCTCATGCATAAAAAGCTCAATAGCGATCAACAACGCAAAATGCGATATAGCCCTTTGTGGAGACACTGCCCCGGTAAATTGTATACTACAGTGTTGGTCTTGGTACTAGCAAAGCCTTTAAGGAGAGCCTTGCCACTCCTCATTAAGCCCCATTGTACCGAATTTTGTTGCAGTTCCACCAGAGTTCCACTGGGAGTGATCGCGGTCGAGTGCAGAATGAATGGGAGTCTATGGAGCTAAACGGCTAATTTTGTCTCTTTCACCTGATTGTCGTTGAGAAATCTCTTATTTTATTATAGTTTTTGCATGTTCAACATGGATTATAGGTCGAAAATTGGATGAACGAGTACTTATGTCCTTTCGATTTCTTACAAGGTGAGTCGTTGTTGCCCATAACACGCTAGCATTCTGCTAATGAATGCTGATTGGTTAGTGATGGACTGACTACGACCAGAGATCCCGCTTGATGGCATCCGAAGTGGAATCATAATGTCAGAGCATTAGCAACATTAGAAACAACATTAGCAAGCCAAAACTCCTTCTAGCATGTGTATTGACAGGGGGAGCCTTAACCTGTCAGCTGTGTTGTCGATGCCTCGAGAGAGAAAAGAAAGTGACCGGAGCTTGCCGTAATACGGTATCTCTGGTCGTACAACGTGTATGACGTCTCTGGCATTGTAAAATTATTTTTAGAACAAAAAAACGACTTAACACCCAACAGTTAGTATTTGTTTTGCCTCCCCTTTCGAATTCCAAATTAAAATTACTAGAAAAAAAATGATATCCTGAGAAAAGTGGATTTTTAGGGGTATATCTTCATAGACCTCTATTCATTCTGCACTCGACTGTTAGGAACATCATATGGAATTAGTGTGGAACTGCAACCAGTTCAGAACCCGGAAGTATCCCGAGAGTGGGAGTTCTCCTTATATTAGAAATTATCTGGTAAAAACCTTCCAGTTACGAAGCGTTTGTTCCTAGGATTAACGCCAGCTGCAGCAAACACTTAGCTACAGTAGCTAGCTACCCCAGCCCCGGTTTGGCTGTTCGTGACGGTCAGCTATGACAGTCTTGAACCTCGATTTTTGCCGTTTCTGGGAAACTTGCTCAAATAAACGATCTAGCTAGATTATGTAGGCCTACACTTTAAGCTCAATGTACATACCTTGTTTGGCCAATTTGGTCTATTGTGGAAGTCCAACCGTTTTTAGTTATGGAGAGCCATCGCGCCAGCTCGATTTTAAGAGACAATAACCGAAATGTTGCTAGACCCACACCACCAAACAAGTTAACCTAGAAGGATATTTTCCGAGACCCAAGACTCTATAGATACTATAGATATCCTTTATGTGTCTGTGCGGTCAGAAATACAACTCGTTTGGCAGTTTCAAAAACGTTCATGGTGCGTGTCTGTTTGGTTACCACGGTGACGGCGCAGCTGTGAAAGCTAATTACAGAGAAAAACGAACATTTACCTAGCATCCATACTGCGTCCGCAAGGCAAGGTTTCCGCGCTTGGTGTAGCCGTAGCGTAACCGGTATCTTCTGTTATAGAATTGTATTATTTAAATAAAATAACGGGCATAATTACAGTAGGCTTTTTTACCCCCGGCCTGTATTTGGGGCCCGGCCTTTAGTTGTCCGCATCGACCACGCCCCCGGCTACTATCTGAAGCCCGGCCTCTAATTGAATACCGGTCTTTATTTGAGGATTTACGGTAGTTCAGTGCTACTCATTCAATGTGTTTGGAGGGAACATCGTTTTATTTGGTTAGCAGTAGTAGCAGTGATCTGGAAGGAGGAAGGAAGAAATGGCAATTGAAAAATTCTCAATTGATTACGACGCAATCAACACACCAAACATATTTTCCAATGGAGATTATATTAATGGGAGGATCACACTGGAACTATCAAAACAAATTAAAATGAAGTCTGTAATCTTCAAAGCTAAAGGAAAGGCTATTGTCTGCTGGACTGAATATTATGGGCAATACACTACGCAATCTACATACCACGCCAAGGAGAAATACTACACAATTGAGCACACTATACAAAGAGGAGGAACCGATGATGGTAATGTTAATGTTTGAGCAAACGTGCTAACTTGTCTCATGACAGTTTCAAATGGCCTATATTTAATGAGGAGAGATGACAATGAGAATTCTGTCCATTGTTAGGCTCTGAAGTCCTTGGACCAGGAAAGCATGTGTTCCCCTTTACTTTCAAAATACCTGACAGGTAAAGCTAGAGTTTTGTCCTGTACAAACTGCATACCCATAGAGTCCAGTCGTGTACTCGTCCCTCAGCTTATCCTTCAATGTGTCTCAGGGAAATGCCGTCGACTTTCAAAGCCTGTCGGGGAAAGATTGTCTATTCCTTGGTGGCACAGCTGAACCGATCAATGAAGATTCCGGTCAAGGCCCGTGCCAAGTTCACGTTCGTCTCTAAAGCTGACATGACCGTCCCTAGGCTCATGGTAAGAACCTGTAAGTCTCAGAAAACATCTAACATTGCTTGTTGTCATATTGTCATAATGGAAAAAAGGCTATCAGATTCGACCACACCCAACACTTGTCATGCTAACACATGGTAAGTTTTGCGCTAGAGCTATTCCCAGTGTTCATTAGTATCTCACCATGTTTTTTCCTCCCAGGAATTTCAGAATGGGCGTAAAGACAAAGATGTTGTGTTCTCTGGAAAGGTCTCCCTGAATGTTTACGTTGAGAAAATGGGTTACCTACAGGGTAAGATTCCTTTTGAATGTTCAACAAGTATTTGGAACCAAACCCACATTATGCAATGTTCCTTCCGAATCAGTTCAAGTAGGTGTTGTCCACCACCTTACAGGAGAGGAACTAAAGGTCATAGCTGAGATCAGCAACAGCTCGACTCGCAAGGTGAAGGCCAAATTCTTACTGTACAAGAAGGAGAGTTTCTTTGCGCAAGGCCAGAGGAGAGTCAGCACTCGGGACGTTCTTAAGGAGAAAAGTGATCCGATCCTTAACTGTAGCAGACAGACTGTGACCAAGAGTCTCAACATTCCTCCAGATCTGCCTCCATCCATCCTGAATTGCTCCGTCATCAAGTTAGAGTACAGACTGAAGGTACATTGCAGAATGCATTAGGCCAAATGCATTAGACCCATTCATTATTATATCGTTGAGTTGTCTAAGCGTCTTAATGCCTTCTCTGTACTATACCTAGCTACCATGGCTAATTATTTGTTTGTGAACTTATCCGTTTTTTCTTCTCTTAAGGTCTTCCTTGATGTGGCTCTCACTGCAAACCCTATGATCAAGCTGCCAATCATAATTATTCCCAACATCCATCATTTGTCCACATAGGAGAAGGCTTTTTTATGATCACAAAAAGACAGAAATATATGTACACTGCCGTAACTCAGTTTTTTAGTAAAACAAAAAACTTTTCCTCTTTTTTAACAAGTTAACAGCATGTTAAATACTGAAAATAAGGACTACATAATGTGTATGCAGCAATATGTATTTATAAGTTTAGCACAATGTTTAAATAAAGATTTTGTACATTCTGATGTATGCTGTATGTTAAGCTACCCGCAATGTTTGGGGCTATCTCGTTGTTATGATCAGTGACCTATGCAAGAGAAAGCTCTCTCTTAGAAGTCACTTTGGATAAAAGCATCTGCTAAATGCATACATGTAAATGTAATGAAATGAAAAAAACATCCAGCTGACAAAATGATAGTATGTTTAGTCATGTATGGGTTTCTAATGTACTGTAGCTAGTCGTGGTACAGCCCAAATGGGATGTGAAGTAGTGTTGCTTTTATTTTTTTAATTTAACCTTTATTTACCCAGGCAAGCAAATTAAGAACAAAATTCTTATTTTCAAGTGCAGCCTGAATTCAAGTGCAGCCTGAAAGCAGTTGCTTGGGTTGCCCTTGTGAAATGGACACCTGTACCTCTGATCACATGATGCATGACACTGACACACACTTCCTGGAGTCACCTCCTCCGGTAGTGAGTCAGCATGGATGTTAGTAGAAGACAAAGAAGCCTTCATAAGATGACATGACCTACATTCACTGACTCTCTGTCTGGACCTGTGTGAGAATCGTTATATATTCTAGAAGGAGCTCTTCTGATCCTCTCACCATGACAATCAAACAGTTCCAGTTGGACTACGACACAACGAACAGCCAAGGCACTTTCTCTGCAGGAGACAGACTCTCTGGAAGGGTCACCGTGAAAGTTTCCAAGGTAACCAAAGTGCAGTGTTTCTGGATCAAGATCAAGGGCAAGGCTGAGGTCATGTGGTCCGAACAAGACGGCCACGGTCCAGTTCTCCACTGCAACAAGAAGAGATATTTTTGTTTTGAGCAAATCATTTTGCAGGAAAGGGGTGGAGACGGTAGGTTCAGTGGGATGGTCCTCAGTGGACCCGTGTCCAGTACTGTACCTGCACAGTGGATGCTGCTGTGCTAATTCTGCTGTCCTCCTCACGTTTGTAGGCTCTGAGATCATACGTCCTGGGAAACACGTTTACCCGTTCACCTTCCAGATTCCCAAAACGTATGCGTCCTATTTGATCAATGCGTGATGCCGTGTTTAGTTTTGATTCATTGGTAACAGCGATCATTTCTGTCCGACAAAATAAAATAACAGTACTTGTTTTCTCAGAAATATGCCCTCGTCCTTTAAGGGGAAATGGGGTCACATCACATACAGCCTGAAAGCAAAGTTGACTCGGACCATTTGGATGGTGTACAAAGTCAAAAAAGAGTTTACCTTTGTCTCAAAATCAGACTTACCCATCACCATCCTAGGACTTCAGGTATGGAATGCTTTCTAACTTTACACCAGAAACTGTATTGTAATGCTGTGTGTTTCTGTACGGTATAATGACTCTCTGCTTTCTGGCTGAGATCATACAGGAACCTCAGCGTGGAACAAAAATGTCCGTCCTTCCTTTTGGAATTGTCACAATGAATGTTACCTCTGAGAAAATGGGCTTCATTCAAGGTGATTACATAAATAACATTAAGTCAGTTCGGTCATGATGAATTATAATCAGATCCATACAGTAAAAAGAAGAGCGATTGGCATTGTACTAACCAAGACATGCACAACATGGTACACTTATTTGGTTTTTTCTGACTGAAGGCTTGAGTGACTTCTTTTCACCTCCATAAATTGAAAGTAACATAACCTTCTCATTTTCCTAGGCGAGGCGTTTGAAGTTCAGGTCGAGGTGCACAACAGCTCGACGCGTACAGTCACCCCTAAAATCTATCTGGATGAAAAGCAGACCTTTTTAGCCGAGACCAAAGGCAACGTCCACACTAATGAGATCCAGTTAGGAGCGTGTGACCCCGTCCCAGCCTCCTCCAGCCTTGCTGTGTCCAGACTCCTGACCATCCCCTCTCACCTCCATCCCACCATTTTCAACTGCTCCCTGATCAAGGTGGAGTACAGACTCAAGGTACATCATCGTGGGATACATTACACATGCAGGACATGTGACACCATGCCACCTGGTGTCTGTAAGTGGACACTACAACCTTTGACTTCAAGTGGTTTTCCATTGACAGGAATTGATGCTGCATACTTTGATGGTACACTATATTTTTCTGTTGATGGGTATTGACGCAGCATCCTATGACTTAAGTTTTCCATTAATGGAATTTTCTGTCACCTGGGTTAGCCAAACCCTAACTTTTCCCTTGCGTGGTAAGAGCAGATGTCATGCGATCTATCGTCACTTTTCTAGAGGCCCACCCTATACATTAGAGGCCCTCTTCTGGGTCAGATTTCAGTCGAACCGGTTTTGCAGCTCTGGCGTAAATCACCTCCTTACGGTGCACACTGAAACAGCCCTAGGTCAACGTTACTTAACCAACATTAAAAGTCAATTTAAATGTAAATAGTATCATTTGTTTATTCATGATTTTGATTATGATTCTTGATTTCCTGCAAAGTACTCATTATGAATGTTATTTATTCATAGGTTATTCTCGATGCACCACTGGCCAAAAACCAGGAAATAGTACTACCACTGGTCCTTTTCCTAAATGAATCCAAAACACCGGAAGCACCTAAGAAGAAATCTAGATGGTCCAGATAAAGTTAATCTGCTTCAGATTCCTGCGTGCTGCACATACCAGGAGATGAAACCATGACTGTCCCAAACCAACACGTTTATCAAAGGTCATTTGTGTTGACTCCACTCCGAGTGCACTGTACTGCACTACAACCTGTGTCCACTAGATGGCAGCAGTATGTTGGTGGGAGAGCCAGTCCGAAAAAACCGACCAACACGACCGACATCAGACTGTTCATTAACATGTCGACTTGACGTTCTTGTGCTGTAGGTATGCATGTCCGTGTGATGTCACAGGGACAGGAAGTGCTGGACTATACGTCCTGGTTCCCCTGCAATGCACAGATTCAATAAACGAACGTGAGCCTGCCTCGGTGTCCAACTCATTCCTTTGAGACAGACAAGGCCCAAAGCTAGCACTTCTGCTGCCTCAAGTCTGCATTCGTTTGTTTACCAGGATGAGGTGTGAACGATGCAGGTGGATGTATGTGAAGGGTGAGATGGGGCTTACCTGACTGCTGGTGGTTCAGGGGAACAGGAGCAAATAGGATAACTGAGAGATAACACTGTTTTACAAGACAGTCTCTCAATGCGGCTCATGGCAAAATGAATGACAGGCTGGCTATGGAAATTCCCACAATCAACCACGTCCAAAAAACACCTCATCAAAAGTGTCAAAAAAAGTCAATTATATAGAAACAAAGAATCATATTCATGATTCACATGACACGCGTTACCCAATAAGAGTCGTGGGTGAAACCATGCCAGCGCTCTCGAAAGACACTATGGGAGCCCTTCCCAGAAGGAGAGTGTGTTGCTGAACATTTTATGGCGCAGTTCCATGCTGAAACCCTCACATCAGGCAACTGGGACACTAGCACTGTGGAAACACACACACACACACACACACACACACACACACACACACACACACACACCACACACACACACTGAGAGCTCTGCTGACTCAGCAGAAAGATTCACAGGGGCCTAACTCTCAAGTTCATCCTAACTAAGGCAAGGGAGAACTGTTAGGGAGCGACTATCATTTCTCCAACGCAATAACAAGTTCATAGTCCCTTTCAGCCAGGCATGTGAGCGGGAGCCCCGTATGCGCCTGTGCGCTTCTTCGAGAATAGGTGCAAATTGGGAGCTTGGAGATCGCCCGTACGCACTGATGCTGGACTGGTTTTCCTGAACGCAGGACTGCAGGGGGCGAAAGGAGGGGGAGGGGGGGGGGATGATTAGAAGCAGCTCAAATTTCTGATTGATTTCTCAACGGCCGTTCATGGTTCTAGAGTCGACCCAAGTCTATAAAGCACCGTGTAACACCACACGGCCACTCGATCATGTTTTAGTCATCCTTATACGCCAGGCATTCTGCGGATCTGCTCGCATACTGAACGTGAAACTGCAAGGCAGGAAGTGAGCCACCATGATAAACAGGGAGAGGACAGTCCCATCCTGCTCCAGTGTGTGTGTCCCATCATGCTCCAGTGTGTGTGTGCTCATCCACAACACAGTCACCGCATGACACAACATCTGGATTGACAATGTCGATGATCACTCGTGACAATGACGAATCATGATGACGCCAAAATGCACCGCGCCGGTTATTAACCAGAAAACAGTAGGATGGATGTGCATGCTTGACATGGAGATTATAAGAGCGTGTCATTGTCTGTAGTCAAACTGAACTATGGTCTAAGGTAACTCTACAGAGCTAACACTGCATTTATCCTCTTCTGCCTACATGTGAAAGTCTGGTCGCCAGTCTATTTTTAATAACGGCTGATCTTGACTGAGGCACAGCCTGCCTGGTAACCACGCTGCCTACAGTCAGAGCTCCCTGTGCATGCCTCAGCCCGAGCCCCAGCCTCAGCCTCGGCCCAAGCCTCAGCCCTAGCCTCAGCCCCAGCCTCAGCCTGCTTTTGGAACGGGCTGGGGAGGGAGGTGTGGCCTCTGGCGTCTCCCGCCCCCGTAGCCAGAGTACCCATGACAACCGTACAGGCCTGCTGGCGACTCCCTGTCTTTGCCGGTCGGGGTTGCCATGGCGACTCCCCGCGGGGCTCCCGCAGATCAGCGGGAGGGGCGTCCAGTTGACTAACCCTCTCCCAGCTGGGGAGCAGCAGAGAGCAGCCGAGAGAGAGAGAGAGAGAGAGAGGGGAAGGGAGAGACTGGAAGAGAGGCAGAGAGAGACTAGGTCGGGAGCGAAAAGGGAGAGAGAAAGAGAGGGAGAAATGTGAGGGAGGGAGGGTAGATTGGATGGCAGAAATGTGTGTGAGCGTGTGTGTGCACGCGTGTGTGGCATGGCACAGCAGAGCCCGGAAAAAGGCAGGCAACCGAACGCAGAGAGAGAGAGAGAGAGAGGGAGAGGGAGAGAGAGGGAGAGGGAGAGAGAGAGGAGGCAGGGGAGGAGAGGAGGGGAGGTTGAGCCGGGGGAGGAGAGGAGAAGCGAGGGAGAAGAGTGGAGACGGAACCCCCCAGAGATGAGCCCACATGAGAGGCCGGCCTGACAGTCTGAACAATGAAAACATGCACTAACGACGGGCTCCACAGTCACTCTTTCACCTCCTGCACCGTGGCTGCCTGCCTCTCAGTCAACATCACAGACAACAACACCATAATGACAGTGGGCCGAACGAAAGGTTGTACTTTAAACGATCCGATTCGGCCGTTACTCTCGATCGGAAGTCGGCACGACCGCCTTTTAACTCCAACACAAACACGTCGACGTTCTCGGGAACGAAGACGAGAATAAACGAGGCGGGTTTCACTCCGCGGCCTCTCTCCAGCCTTAGTCTAATCTCCTGAGGAAAGAGCTCTCGGAGAGACTTCTCTAACAAGGGGATACGGTCGAAGGGGTTGGCTAAGAGCACCCCTCTCTCTTTGACCTTTTCCTCTCCGCTCCAACCGGTCTCTCTGACGAGCAGCCACTCCTGGGTCGAGCACAGAGGGGTGGCTGCCTCACAGATGGCCGTGCCGGGGTGAGCTTGGAGTGTCTCCCAAATGGCAACAGTGTCCGCTGGCAAGGGAGAGAACTCGGGGGGCTTTTTCTGCCCTGTAATTGCTCCAAGCTGTGCCCCCTCGAAGGTCTGGAAACAGCTTTACGTACATGGTTTGGAGAATCAAGATGGAAGACATCTAAATCCTGGTCGACCCATGTGAATCCTGTTTGATGTAATTACGGCGCGCCTCGTTGTTCCCACATCCCTTCGTCAGTTCTTGACGGCCATGCTTTCAGATTTACACCACGAGCTGTGTGAGAATTAAGAACCTCATCAAGAAGTATTTATTTTGGAAAAAAGGAGAGATAAACTTCCCACAGTAAACATTTGATGAAGTTAAGTGCAGAAAAGATGTCTTCAACGTTTGCTTTTCTCATGTACATATAAAAAAATGGACACATTTTCATGGTATAAAAAGGTGTGACACAAGGCAAGTTTGTCAGTGTTATAAAAAGGCAATATGCCAAAAAACATTCTACTAATGCAAACGAACTACAGTATTTCTGTTTCTTTTCTCTAGTCATTCGTGCAATAATACATATTCTATTCTACAACTTAGAACAGACTACTTCTACTTTGGATAAAGTGTGGCTATACTGTGCGCCAGTAAGAGACAACCTTTGGATTTTATAAATTGTTTAAGTATAAAAACAAAACAAAAAAAACACGACGTATCCTTTCGACACACGTTGAAATGTCTCGACGTCGAAGCTAGAAAAGAAGGTTCATTTGTGGAACTCGGAGAAGCAGCCCCCTCGACACAGGTGCACGTTGCATATCTTGCATCCGAAAACGCTCTCGTGGCGCAGCCCCTTATTGGTGCAGTTCCGGCAGCGCCGCGAGCGCTCCGACATGCGCTCCAGCCGGTGGCCGTACTCGATGGGCGAGTCGGCGTGGCGTTTGCGTGCCGCCCGCTCCATGCCCCTCGCCCCCTGGTAGTCCCCGATCAGCTGCTGGGCCAGGCGCACGCGGAAGTGCCGCTGGGTGAACTGCTTCCCGTTGAAACCGGCCGGCGGCGCCCCCCCCGCGGCTCTCCCTCAGCACCACGTAGGCGTTGACGATGCAGAGGTTGACGTAGAACCACAGGAAGTAGCGCCACCACTTCTTGCAAGGGCGCCCCACCTGGTAGCACTCCCGCAGCTGGTCGCACAGGTCCACGCCCCTCATGTTCTCCTGGTACAGCAGCAGGGGGAGGGGCCGGGGGACGGCGTACGACGACTCGCCCCCGCCCGCCGAGTCCACGCTGTCGCCCTCCCCGTCCCTCTGCTGCCGGCCCGGGCTGATCCCCACGATCCCCGGAGCCGAGTTGGTCGACAGGCAGCTGACCACCTTGGCGTCCCGGGTCACCGTGGCGACCAAGTTGCCGCGCTGGCACTGGTAGAACTCCCCGGGCGCCAGCTTGCCGACGTTGCGGGGGCGAAGGACCTCGGGGTACCCGCGGCGGGAGGCCTGGGTGGGGCCACAGGCGTACAGGCCGTCCCGAAGCAGCCTCTGGAGGAGGGGCACGGACGTGAAGAAGCTGTCCATGAAGACGTGGTGGTTCTGGCCCTCCAGCCCCCGGACCAGGGAGGTCACCACGCGGTGACTCAGGGCCGTGGCCGCCCCCTCTTCGCTGGGCTTGCCCACGTAGATCCGGGCCCTGTGGCAGTAGCCGGAGCGCGAGTCGCACAGCATCCACACCTTCAGGCCTTTCTTCAGGGGCTTGGAGGGCATGTACTGGGTGGCGGAGAAGCGGCCCTTCACGGCGATGGCGCACGTGTCGATGGTCAGGCAGCGGTTGGGGGTGTACGCGTCCCACATGGTGTTCTCCACCACGTCCAGCAGGGGGCGGAGCTTGAAGAGCGCGTCGTATCCCCGCTCGCCGCGGCCCGGCTCCGACTCGCGGTCGCAGAGGTGCAGGTTCTGGGTGAGCTTTTCGAAGCGCCTGGCTGTCATTGTCTTTTTGAAGCCGGCGTTGCCGATGAAGATGTCGCTGGCCCAGTACATGCCAGAGTCAGGAAGCTGGTTGATTCCCATGAGGATGTTGAGACCTATGTAAGCTTTCATCTCCCTCAGGTCAGTGGGGTGCCAGTGAGGATCTGATTTCCCACTCCTCCTTTGCCGATAGAGGGCGTAATTGTTTGTTTGTTCTACCATGTGTTCAAAGAGTGAATCTGGGAAGAGTAACCGGAAATAGTCACGGCTATCAGCATCATCCCCCAGCGAATGCTGAGGGCCACTGACAGCGGAGAATGGCTCTATTGAAATCACCTGGTCGGGCTCTCCCCAGAAGTCGGGAGAAGTGCAGTCCTCATCCAAGTCATCGTCAAAGCTGAAAAAACTCGTGCGCTCCTCCTCCTCCAAATCAGAAAAATCAATATCCGAGTCGTTTGACGTGGTGTCAGAGCAGTTGTTGGAAGCAGAATAAAAACAGTCCTCTGCGTACTCCTCCTCCTCGTGCTTGATTCCATTACCAGTGACCAGAATAATATTACAGCCGCCTTCTGCGATGAAACTAGCCGTGTCTGCAGTCTCCGCCGCGGCTTCAATCCCCCCCTCGCCGTCGTCCTGTACTTCTTCTTCCTCCTCCTCGTCCGAGTCTGGCTTTCTGAAAGGAATTTCAAACCACTTCACATCGGCTGATAGATTAAGTGGAGACTCCTCATTGTCGGAGACCGTGGTAGTTTCTGTGTCCGCGCTAGTTTCCAAAATAGTAAAAAGCTCTCTCCTTTTTCTTGCCGCCATGTCGGGGTATTGAACTGTCCCTGCATGAGTCTTTTATTTATTTTTTTGGCTTAGAAATGATCCTCAAAACTATCCCTTTCTACAAAATGAACGGACCTACACTTAAAGACGCCCTCGCAAACTTACTGGTCCCCTAACCACGCTGTTTCTATAGGCTTCATTCTCATTGTTTCCGCTCTTGGTTTTTCTACGCTTTGTAGCGCAGTGTGGCCGCAGACGTCAGAAGCTGCATGCATGTCCTGCTTTGTAGGGCGTTTTGCGACTGCAGCTGGTGGGGTTGCTAGTTCGCTAGGCTGGCAGATGGCCGCTTGCTGTTGTAATGCCCGCTGGCATTCGCCACTATCAATAGCTGGATACCTACCTCAGGGGGCATGGAGAGAAAGAAATACTTATTTAATTCATATAGTGAGTCCACTCTTTGTTTGATAAAATACCGGTAGACCGCTATCCTGTTTCTATGAAATTGGATGTGTAGTCTACATAATCAATGTGGGGAGTTCGCTTACTTATAAGAGCCTAACAACACTACGTTTCTGTATTTGACTTTTTCTTTGTAGCCGCGTAATTACGCATAACCTATTTATGGGCCATGATTGAGATGTACTACTGACAAAATGACGAATGATGACATCCTACAATGGTGCAGACTATTGATTGCAGTCATAATAATACACCAGAGAGTTCAAGCAGAGCACGAACCCGGCTCATTCATTCATAAACATGTTTCCTCCAACAGGTTCTTACACGAAACTGAAGTCCCATAGGCTATTGTGGGGAGTTGGGCCGTCCCTCTATTCTATGAATGTGGGCCGTCCCTATTCTTCACAGGAATGTTTGAGATAGGCTATGGTTGATGTCTGTCTACATAACTGTCTACTACACAGAAATAGTCATCTCATTTACAAGATGTAGTGACGTGATGCAATAATGCAATTCAAACCACCCAAACTAAAATGTTTTTGCGTGTAGATGTTATGATGCGTATACAAGGGAATACCCCCATATTGCAGTCGTTTGAGTCAAATACTGTATGTTCCGTTGGAAGGGCAGTTCTAATACCTGCTTTTACACCTGAATCGTCAGATACCGAATGCACCGGTCGACATTACTATGGGAAGATCTGCACTTATGGGTAAACGAGACATACATTGGAACACACCCGTGCAGCCCATTACTTATTCACCTATTTGGATCAATTAAAGTGAATGTCCAGTCATACTCCTATGCCTGTATGGTCCAATCACACGCACAATTCACTAATGGCTCCTGTGGCCGGCCACAGGAAACTCAATAACCCTTACAAAGCTATTACAGGTAATTACTTTTAGTAGCAGTAGTTATTACGTAGTAGTGGTGCTGGTTTCGCCTTTGCTACAGCTTCACAGAGGTGCAGTTCACAACGGGGGCAGGAAGCTAGGAGGCCAGAAAAGCCTAGCAGAGGCTGATTTGCCTGAGAGAAGAAAAAAAAAGAAAGAGAGGGAAAGAGAGAGAGAGAGAGAGAAAACAAACCCCGGCCGTGGATTCCTTGCCCAGGAGCCTTAGGCCTAGGAGGAGGCTGCCTAAACCGTGTCCCTCCACGGTGGGGGGATGGGCAGAGAGGGAAAGAGAGAGAGAGAGAGAGAGAGAGGGGGGTGGGGTGGAGGGGGGGGGTTTCTCCAGAAAATTCTGCAGCCGCGGCGTGACTGCCTCCATGGCTGGGTGAGCACTTGGTCGCTGCCCCTAAGGCCTCACGGGGGAGCGCAAGATTTATGTCTCCTCCTTTTTTCTTATTCATGCACGGATAGCCGTAGACTGCGTGGTGTCGTGTTGCCCACTGGCCCTCTCTGGGCTGGCTGCTGCCGTGTGCTCCTGGAGAATCTTCATTGTGTGTCATCCGTCGGCGGATCGGGGGACCTGCGTGTAGCAGTGTAGGACACACAGTGAAACGAGTGTGCTAGGAATAGGAGGGGGGTGGTGGGGAGGGGGGAAATGAGAGAGACTGTGGTCTTGTGCTTAAAGATATCCGGCCCTAAAATAGAAGTAAGGGAGGGAGAGAGAGAGAGAGAGAAAAAAAGGCTCGCTCCAGCGTTTCCAGGCCCCCGGAGCGCAGCACTGCAGCAGACCCCTCAGAGACTCCCGTGGTGGGGTGGGGAGACGCCGACCAATGGGGGCGCAGGCACCGCGTGTGCGAGTGTGAGTGCGAGTGCGAGTGCGGCTGACTTGAGCCTCACGTTTTCCACACGGGCGGATGGGTTAGGAGCTGGTTTTAGACTGCGTGTGGAGGTCATTGATGTACCGTGTTCTCGAGGCAGGAGCATATTCGGAATGAAATGTTTGTGGTTGGAGATGAACCTTTTTGAGAAGGACTACAATCGGACGAGCAAAATGACCGTCCTGATATCTCGAGGACGGCAGACATTGTAGTTATCATGGTAACGTTTGCCCCTACACTCATCCACAATAATCTAAGTCTTGTTGAGCGAGGCACTGTTTATCCTACTCAGAGGATGCAACCAGGGGCAAATTGTGACCTTGAATAACATTCACCTGGTGGCCTTCTCCCTCCAGATAGCCATGAACACACCTCCCCCTTGTGGGGG
Organism: Mallotus villosus; assembly: GCA_903064625.1. Taxonomy (NCBI): domain Eukaryota; kingdom Metazoa; phylum Chordata; class Actinopteri; order Osmeriformes; family Salangidae; genus Mallotus; species Mallotus villosus. The sequence continues at coordinate 344,962 of CAEFZP010000097.1, forward strand.
ACAACGAGAACAGCATGTATTTCCTAAATCACATTTTTGTCTTTATAAAAAAACACATTTGTTTTGTAGCTGTAAAAAGCTTCAGACAAAGGTATTCTAGTAGTATGTATGTTGAAAGGGAAAATGCTCACCTTTAGCGCAAAGTACAAACAACTGTCACCCATTCATGATTTAATTAAAGGAATTTTGTGCAAGCCTATGTAAACATTGTCTGCACACATGTATGTTCAGATGTGTCCTAGAATGAGAGGTAACGCGAAGGCATGTTTAATTCACTACAGTAGCGGTGAACTAGCGGCCACAGCTGTTCTGTGAAGGGAGAACCATGGAGATGTTTGAATATAAGCCACTAGATGGTGCTAAAACACAAGGTTGCAGCTGGAATAACTCGAGTCAAGAACGGATGACGTCACGTACCCACACAATATTGTAGTCCAATATTTAATAATTCAAACGTGTTGTGGCGAAAAGCAATTTCTAGCAAGAAAAAGGAACAGACTGCAGTCGAACAGATGATGCGGGCCATGAGTTACATTATCTTGCCGCCACTGAACTCGTCTAATAATTCAATTGTCAGGACATGGGTGACTGATATGTGGTGGAGAACCCTGCCCAGTCACTGGAACAGGGGAACCCTCCAGCCATATGAAGGACAGGTCCAAACGTGTGCACAGCCAAGAAAACAGACATGTTAGAATGAGGTGTTGCTATTCACCCCCATGCAGATCTCTCTGCCTTACTCTAGCTCTCTCTCTCTCTCTCCTCTCCTCTCTCTCTCTCTCTCTCTCTCTGAGACACATACACACACACACACACAGCTCTTGTTTGGTTGCCATCGTGGTGGTCAGGGCATGTGTTCCTCATTAAAGCCACTTTGTTGGAGCACAACGGATGGACTGGATCAGAGGAGCCTGGTCCCGGGCCAGTGTCTCAGGCTTCTCTGTCTTAGACCTGTGACTCATCTGTGAACCGTATTCTCCAGGATGGAATACATTTCCATGTGTAGAATAAATGAATCAATGAACATGAGTCAGTACAAAGGAGAGACAAAGTGTGAAACCCAATGGAATGAAACTAGCGAGAGACCCTGTTTCCATTCCATGATCGTAAGCAGTCCAGTTAGTCAGCACCGGGGTCCTGGCTGCAGACTCTGACTGTGCATGTACACACGAGGACACATGAAAGCCAGCCAGTGGATGATTACGTGCAATTAAAACCCCATTTCCAAATGTTAACACATCTCCTCTGTTTCAACTGGCCCTCAGCCACCTTGTCCCCCACTCTCTGCCTAACTCTCCCTACAGACGGACAGTAGTGCCTCGACCCCTCCTCTGGTGCCAGACTAACAGGCAAAGACGGGGGTCCGGGGCAGAAAACAGGTGAGGATTATCTTTGCATTATTCTACTTGTCCTTTCAGGGCAAAGGCAGATTACTGAATGTGTTGATGTTTTTCTAGCGCTGTTGAGGAATACTGTAAAGCAGGGGTGTTCAAATGAATGGTGGTTATCAGACTTCCACAGAGCCCTGTAGAAAACGGTCTTTGTTTCCATTTTTATCAAAATGAATTAGGACGAGAACCTCCCTTACAATCGTCAGTTATTCCATATCACCAGTTTGTTTCATAAAAACCTGTCCTGACTTTTAAATGAATGTTGTAGTCATACCCAACCTTTCTCAGGCCCTGGTACTTCCCTTCTCAATGAGACAGCAGGGGATTGGTTGCCCAAGAGTTTTATTGGTCTAGCCCATTAATTCGATTCATGATTACACGGCCGGAACAATTTTAACACAGCCGAATGTCGTAAACAATTAGACTTTGCCTTCATTTTTTAAATGAGGTTGTCACAAATCCTTAAACACGTTCAATAATTCATACCATCTTTTGTTTGCGTGCGAAAATAAGAACGGTTGTTGACATGTAGAGCCTAATAGACTGGAGACTATTATGACTTCCATTGTGTGAAATCCTGGCCTCGCCCAGAGATGTGGTGGATCGTCGGCTTAATATTGCACTGATTCTTTATACATCCATAAAGAGTAATGTCATTTTGTGATGCGGTGCCCTTAATCAAATGAATTGTTTACATGTCACCTGTAATTTAGTCTTGTCGTGTATCTTTGAGTTGACACTGAGATTGTCTAGGCCACTAGGCCCACTGTGAGCATAGTCTGGTACAGCGCAGCACTTCTCAATGAATCATTTATCACTTCATAATAACCATGGGAAATCGGTGGGCAATCTGGTGTGGGTCAGAGGGTTTGTCTATGGGAAGACAAATATGGCCTGAGCCAATTATTCAGGGGAGTCTAGAAGTTTATCTTTCACTTCATCATCAGTCTGGACGCATAAAACCACCAGATTCTACACAGACATAGCCGAGTGGCTTTGTGTTTGTTTGATATCTGCTCTGAACCCTACCCGGCAACCGACTCAAAGCAAATATCCTCTCTCTCTTTCTCTTTCTCTCTTTTTTTCTCTCTCTCTGGGGGAGTAAATCACTGGTTTTCCTGCCACTGCCATCCTGTTAATACTCCCCCCTCAGGCCTGGGGGCCAAAGGCAGGAAGTGACCACATATGGACCTTGTTACTGTCCCCTGGGCTTGGCAACGTTTATGACATCACAGAAGATCATCTTCAGACATATCACCGGCTCATCAACGTGATCTAGTTGGTACACCATCTCCAGCTCTACCTCCACCATCACATTCACAAAAGGGCTCCTTGACCTTAAGCTTTGAAGAATCAACAGGATAGACTATTGTGTGTCTCTGCCGAATGGAGAAGGAAGGGGCCAATGCTTCCTAGTAAAACAGTCTCCTTCTTCCTTCTGGGGGCATCATCTAGACTACGGACGTAATCGATCGGTTTGCAGCGTTTGCAGCAGTTTGCAGCAGTTTGCAGCAGTTTGCAGCAGCCTCCATCATCTGAAAAAGTCTCCTTTTTTCACACCTCATGTACGCCACACGTCAACAAATACAGAAAAGGTGACAATTCCAAGATAAGATGCGTGGACACATCACTGAAGGCTTGTTCGTCTGGTGCCTTTACGAAAGGCCCTGTGCGTCAGTGGATTCCAATGCTGCGGGCTGTCATTGACGTCAAGAGTATCGCGCAAGACATGGGGGGATTTGGGATGACTTTGTTCCTTGGGATGATGAAGATGCTGGGGATATCCCTCTTCAAAGTCAGTCATTTAACCACTATGGTGACATCGCATCACATACCAGCCCCGCCCAGGGAAAGCAGGATATTAATGTTGGTTTGGGGGATTTAACAATGCAACTGGAAAACAACACCCACTTGCGCAGTTATGGAGTTAACAGCAGGACTCCTCGACAGATATTCACTAAACCGTTTCTGCTGTTAATAAAGAGCACCAAGGCAGAGAAGAAGAACCTTGTGATAAATCAAGCGCGAAAAAGCATCCATAACAAAACATCTATCGCTATTGTTATCGCTTAGACAGTGGAGTATAACAAACTCCTGCTATTTGTCATTTGTATGTGTTCAAACTGTCTGTTTTTCATCTTAAAGCGTAGAGCTCTCTCTCCATGAGTCTCAGTCAAGACCTCTGTTCTCAGACAGAGAGGAAGCCGTGGCTGTCTGGGGGTGTCTCCAGCGTTGCCATACCACCTGGTTCCCATGGTGACCTGAGCTGAGCCTGCAAGGCATCTTGAGTCCCTAACAACCTGTGAACTGGAACGCCTCCATGTCCAAATCCAGGTGACATGCGATCCGGATACATCCCTCGTACAGTGCACACTCACGGCAACGGAAAGGCCCCGTGCATTTGCATCAAACCCGTCATTCGTCACGTCGAAAAACCATATGGGTCAGCCATGGCGCCAAATTGCTCATCTATTGTGGGCAAAATGTCGATCACTCGAGAGGGCATTGTGACTTCAGCTCACATGACGGCAGGCCCATTTTCACATCGCCGTGACACGAATACGCAAACTCCCGCCGTCCTTTCTCTCCGAACAGAGCTGGCTTCGAGTGCTGCAGAAAGTCTGAACAGGGAGCTGTTCACTGTGGCCTGGACACCCCCCCCCTCGCTGCCAGGGCATACCCTCTCTGACCATCACTGTGGATGGCATTTGAAAGGAAGGGTCCACAGCCCTCTGTTTAGATATGACGGACCTTCGCTATGTGTGGTACGATCCCGTGACCTCCAGCCATTTGACCTCCGACCTCTGACCTGTCCATCCCAGCAGAGTCCGACTCGTTTGTTTTCGCCGCAGAAAGAAAAGCCTTTCATGGTGGCGGAATCCGGGTAAACAAGGTGTCACCCGAAAAATGAAATAGATAAATAAATAGCATCTGCCTTGGGAGGGATTAGAGAAGGGAATAATCACCCACCTCGGGCAGTCAGACCCTCAAGAGGCACTTCCTGTTGACTGATGAGCGGATGAGTGTGATTGATGTCGCCTCTCTTCTTCACGAGAGCGTCTTGAGGAGATGTGAGACACGAGTGTTTCTCCGTTCGAGTTTTCACAAGCCTCTTCGTGAATACACCAATTTTTCCCCCCCTAAGATTGAGTAAATCAGACTTGTCCGAGTGGACTTTTCCACGGTAATAGCAAGGTGTACAGTGTGGGCATTTCAATACGTTTCCTGCTTCGACGCTGTGATTGGACACAGCTGTAGCTTCGTGAGGAAGACACGGTAAGATTGTTCCAAAACAATACAGGGCAGTGCGTTAGTGTGTATGTGAGTGTGAGCCAGCTGGAATAGTCTGGAACTGTCTGGATTCAGCAAACACGACGAGGTCTCCCCAGTCCAGAGGTCAAAGGAGCTGAGTGTTCTGACTATCAGAGAACTCACCCAGAGTACTCCATCGCTTCTTTCATCATGTAGATTCAAGAGGACCGTCTGAAGTGCTGAGATCTGAAGGGTCCGTTAAACAGCGGGGTGCTGCTGTAGGCCTGTCATATTCCAATATGTTTTCCCCATCTCACTGAAGGGGTTTCTGACTAAGCTTTGATCTCACCGTCCGGACGAGATCACTTCCTCCCCTCGTCATTAGCCAATGATCAAATTAATCGTTGAATTTAAAATGACGTACCTCGACAAAAACACCTTCCCATTTCCATAGATCAATCCAAAGACTAAGATCAGAGTGAAAGGGGATTAAACATCTGGGCAGAATGTTAAACATTTCTCCCGCCTAAACGGATGCTTCTGGTAATTTTCGTAGTGTGAAGTTTTGTAATTGAAATAATCCTAAATAAGCCCAACATGTTCCACACATACACAGCCAAATAAAGAGGAGACATGTTTTCTAAGTCGCTTCAACGAGGAGAGTAAACACAAACAGTCTTTCTCTGCTTTAGCTGTTTTTGGACCGAGCTCCAGTCGCCCAATGAGGATTGTACTGTGCCCAAAGTCGGATCACCCATGACAACGGTGATCCTCTGGAGGTTTTGAGCAATGCAGTGCCTTTTTTTTATCTGTGAGAGCTGGGAAGTTACACAGCACTGCATCAGAGGCTTATGCAGCTTGCGGGGATGAGGGATGGGATGGAGGGGGTACAAGGTAAGGGGGGGGGCTGTTCATGTACCATTGCACCACAATGAATCCTGGATATGGTGTTTTTGTTTGTTTGTTTTTGTTTGTTGTCTTTGGAGATGTGCCGGAAAAAAAGCCATGCCCACATGTACGGCCGATACAAACGTTTACCAAGGATTGCCAAAGCCTCAATCCCATTACTGTAAAAGATGATTTCTTCTTTCCAGTTTGATTGTTTTAAGGTAGGAAAGTATCCTATTTATTCTAGAGGGTGCTAAACAGGCTCAGCTATTACTATAACGTCTCTGTGTCTTCGACGATAACTCAATGGATGTTATTTATCAGCACGGGCTTTATGAAAGGCACCATTGTTCTTCATCCAAGAGGAGCAGGCTGGACTGAAGTGACCTTGTTCTGCAAGAGCTCCGAGGAACACTGAGAGAAAAGAAAAAGGAAAACCAGGACGTGGACGGAAGGAATGAGGAGGAGAGAAGGGTCCCAGAGAGCACAGTTCCCAAGAAACATCTTAGAACATCTCAATCTCTCTCTCCTCTCTCTCTCTCTCTCTCTCTTTATCTGGTTTCAAGGACCCCGATGCCCAAAAAAATGAGATATCACAGTGAGGAAATTGAAACGGGAGCGTAATTCCTACAACAACAGCTCGGTGCCAAGTACCCGGGGAATGGAGAGCAGCAGAACAGGGGCTGATGGTTGTCTGGCTCCGTCCAGCCACACATGAAGGTGCTGTTGTTCCCCGTGAAGCCCCGACAGACGAGGTGAGAAAGACGAGAAGGTAATGAAGACAGGAAAATCCCTCGAGCTCTCCCAGCTCATGTTAGGACCCCTCCTGCCCGCTGGGACTCGGTAGTCCATCTCAAGTGCCTGAGTGGAAAACACGCTTCGATCCCGGAAGTCGGACCGAAACGGACAGGGGCCCGTCTGGGTCGGCGGGAACCTCAAAAGACGACATTGTCTTTCTTCTTCGTTGGTCTCCGAATCGTTTCGGCGCATTTGCGAAACACTCGACGAAGCGATCGCGTCGCACACATTTCTCCTCATACCGCTGAGCGATTTTACGACTGGAATTCCATGTTAAGAATGTCTAACTCTGCAGTTGAGAATGAGGCAGTGATAGAGTGAAAGCAGTGTGAAGCTATATTGGCTCCGCAATATAATAACAACCATGGTTGAATAGGGAATATATTTGCTTGTAAACAACTATTCATGTATCAGGTTCACATATATCTGATGTCCTTCTGTTCCTGACTACAAAATCAAACTGCAGACACTCACGCACACACACACACACACACACACACACACACACACACACACACACACACGCACACACACACACACACACATACACACACACACACACACGCACACACACACGTCCAGGTGGGTGGTTGCTGGACCAGAGGAAGATGAAACACTCTGTTCCAAAGAGGAAAAGAGGATAATGTTACTGATAGTCCCCCTTTCTCCTGTAAAACTTCAGTGAATCTTTAAATGGGCGGTGGGCTGTGTTCAAACGGAAAATGTGATTGGATGACCGTAGTAAACATTGCACGCTCTTAAACCAGCCTCCTTAGGTGCCAACTGAGGCCTCCCACATGTGCTGGCTTGATACACAGATGTAGCATTTGGACATTTCTGATATCCAGTCCTGTTAAAGGTACTGTGGGCTTCGGCAACAGTGTAATACGGGATTGGATCATTCTGACATTCCCATGACGATGTAATCCAGGAGTATTATCAGAACCACCTCCACTATCCAGCCCTGCTCTAACCCCTCATGGCTGAGACAAAGTCAAGCCCTCCTTGCATCAGTCACCATCTCCCCCTCGGAGATATCTCTGCTCGCTTGAGCCCCAGTCACATGACCTGTGTGTGTCACTGTTATCTCTACCTGTTCTACCACCCTATTATCCCTCATCGCCATCACAACGAGTCAAGACGCTAATGGTAGTCTGGTGTCAGCGCCATGGCAACAGCCACTCAGGAGTGAAAGGTTAAGATAGTGCTCGATAGTCCCCGAAGACCTAATTATCTGTCAGGGGGTTTCCACACGGGCCCGACTTCAGACCACACCTCGGTGTAGCTTGGGGTGCTGGCCCGTCACATCGGTTCCCGTCAAAAGGAGAGATCTTGATTCGCCAGGCACATTTATTCACTGTCGTCTTCCATCAGGGTTGAGGCTATTAATCTGATGTCGAAAATTGAAATGAACCGTGTTCTCTTTGTAATCCTGTAAGTCATTGTAGACTTGATGTGTGTTGGGCTGAGTGGGTTGACTGAGAAAAAAAGAAGCTAAATCAGAAACAGAGTATCTCGTTCCCAGCATTTATCTTGTCGTCTGGGGAGCCGTGACCCAGATTGAGGACAGATTTCCACAGCGGGGAGGGGGGGGGTAGTGGGGGGGTAGGCGCTCCCGGTGCCACTGGGTCAGGTGAGCTTTGAAGGTTTTACCACGACCCTTCCCAGCGAGTGCTGAGTCAGCGCCCCCGGCCCCAGCATGCGGAGACAGTGTTTTTTCTTCTTTTTCCTCCCGGGGCGGAATGGACCGGAACGAATCGTCCTGGGAGCGACGACGCCATCTTCGGAGGAACTGCTCGCTGCCCCATTTTCTGAGGCCGTAGGGAGCTAGCCTGGAGGACGTTTGTTTTCACTGTCTCCCTCCCTTCTTTTTTGGGGTTGGATCTTTTGAGTTGAAAGTGACCTACAGTAGACGTCGTCGGTGTTGATCCTCTTTGTGCTTGTATTGTAATGAAGCGACTTCATGTGTGCCAGCGATGCCTGCTCTGGCCCGCCACTCTTCATCTAAAACTCCTTCACTCACTCTAGATTCCTCTCTCTCTACGCCGAACACAATTACTGTAGACACACATACACACACACAATCATAATCAGGCAACTCACAGACCCCGCACAGCAGATATCGGTGGGGTTCCAGTTGGCCACAGCCCTCCTGTCACCCCTGCGTTCGCCCCTTCCCCCGAGGCAAACCAAAGTCAGCAGAGCCTTTCATGGATACGTGTAAATGGAACAAAGGCAGGGCCACAGGACTGACGTCAACCCAACACACAGGGAGGATATTGTTTACGTTCTGCGTTCGTGTCTGTCTGACTAAGACTCCAGTAGGGAGAAGTCTACAGCGGACTTAGCTGCCTGCGGTAGCCCATGTGACACCACAACAAGAGCAAAAGCTCGAACAAACAACTGAACCACACATGAGGAAATACAAAGCAACGTCAATAGCAAACGCAGGGTCAAAGAGAGGTGAAGAGAGACAGACCGTCTCACTGTAGGACGGATATGAACAGATGAAATACAACCACGCCACCACCAATAGGCCTCGCTTCTATGGAACGTGAGAACTACAAGTAAGAACTGCAGGATTGAACCATCCCTCCCTCCTTCTCTCTCTCTCTCCCTCCCTCTTTTCTCCGGGGCCACTCAGAAAGGCGGAGGGACTGCACAAGCTCCCTTTGCTCTCAGGCAGTGGAGCAAAAATGATAAGCGACATTTCCTTTGAAGAAGTCCAGCTTTAGTCTACAGGATGTTTACTATCGGTGTCGCACAAACCGGACCCCCCATAGACACACCGTAGCACGTTTACCCCCCGCTAAACCCCGGGAAGAGATTCAACAATCACAACTGGCTCTAAGCGGTCAAAGACGCGTGGCGTCGGCACGCTCACCCACCAAACACAGTCAGGAGACACATGGGGAGAACATGACCCTACCGTGCCTTCGGACAGTTGTAACTCGATTCCGCGACACTGCTTGCTGTCATTTAACCTGGTTGTCTCTTTCACCTCTCATAACCCAGAGGTCATTTGAGTTTATCCCGCAAGAGGCCCCATTAAGTACCAAATTACAATCAATTTGAAATGTTTTTTGGAAGCCACGATGAAACAGGAAATCCAGGGTATAAAGTGAGGTGGATGATCGTTAAAACTGATCAAGCGCGACCAGAGAGCTCACCAAAAATATTTATTGCGTGCGGTGTGTGCTTTTCTATACACGGTTGACATAGTACAGAGTTTCTATTTTCCTCTATTTTCTTCTTCGGCAGCATCCAGAAGGCCAGCCTGAGCCGGACAGCGACAGACACAGCGACAGACACAGCTTTGTGTTCACGGCAGACTCCTTCTGTCATCGACAGTCTGTGAGCCACCGTGGAGGAGCTTCAAATACATCTGTGGTTACCTCGCTCTTCACAGATCCCAAGTCTGTTTTGCTGTCTGTGCAGTAAAGTCCAGTGGGCTTCATCGTATAACCACATTCATATCTTAAACGTATCCAGAGTTTTCACCTACAACTTGGATGGTTTCTGGGAATTCCGAAGCATGCACTGTCTGTTGTGATAGTGTGGTATCACATTCCCAAGGCTGTGTGTCTAAGTAATGACTTGTAAATACAACATTGACACACTGAACATGAAATTACACTAGTCTCTTGTATTCCCTTTGGTTCTTACCCCTGTGGCATCCCTGTAGGTAAATATAGACTGGCCAACTAAAATACATTACCAAGAGTCAATAGATATTTTATAGTTTGTTTCTCTCTCTCTAAGATTTATACTAAGTAATACGAATTTGTGTTGTTTTGGGCAGCCAATCATTCAGTAATTGCCAAGTATTCCTTCTGGCCACTGGCAGACGTCAAGCTATCGAAGTATGAACCAAACATCAGAGATCATTTACACATCATGCATCTCAAAATCTATGATTCTCTCAGGATTTTCAAGTGACATCCCAATAAATGAACAAGGAATTAGTCAACTAGACTGGAACTTCAATATCTGAAGGCCACCATGAAGACACGAGGATAATTATCTCCACACTCCAATAAACGACAAACGATCAACAACATGACCCCCAGTTCACTTGCTGTTTTCCCTTCATCCTGAACCAATTCATCAGTTTGACTCACTAGCACACAACTGCTTCCCCAGGTCCGTATCAGTGCCTCTTAGAGATAGCGGCACATGACTCAGTTCATTTCTCCTCCGTGGTCAGTATCTTCATCACGGGCCTGATAATCACTGCATTACTGGCAGGCTTCGCTTGAAGAGTCATCTTCACCGATGTGGGCCATAACAGATACACAGTAAAACGAGAGTGGGGGGGTGGGGTGGGGGGGGTCGGGCCATGAGCAGTCACTGCCGGTAAAACTGTGTCTTGGGTTGTAAACGGGTCCTCCTACTCACCCATACTTAAAGGAATGTTCAAAGTTAGTATCCGTAAAGTCATATTCTATGACACACAAAAGCATAAACAGTTTACCGTCAAGGTTTTATGGGGGAGACCAAAGACGTCTTAGGCCATGAATCATCCCCAAATAAAGTCAGGTGGAACATCTCCAACACGCCATCTACAGTAAATGTTTGGAATAAACATTCTCAGCTGGATGACGGGTCAGTAGAACTTCCTGAGTAATAGAGGAGTAACGAGTGTCGATCCAATTCATAACGGGCTCTCCACAACACACAAACAAGCTCTCCACAACACACAAACAAATAAACCGGACTTCGCATGGAGAATTTCAAAAAACGGTTATTTAATAAATAGCGCCAAAATGACACGTTGTAAAAACCACCGCTGCTCACCGAGGTGAACGTTAAGACATGAATGAAGCCGCTGGGCTGGTTGCAACCAGCTCCTTTGATCCGTAATCCTCACCGACATCCGAGTATATCATCACTGCAAACGAGTATCCTAGATACACGACAGATACCGCCCAGTCCACACTACGGATACAGCAAGCTGACAGCGAGGTCACATAGATCGTGCATTTCCATTTCCAGACACAAAATGACTTTTGAAAGTGAAATTGTTAATAGCTGATTATAAGACATTACAGATCGTACATACTGGATAGGGCTTACTTAGTCGATGACGACGTAAAAAAAAATGGTGTTACAAAATCAGGTTTAAGAACAACAAACAGATGCGTGAATTGCTTGGACCACCGCCACCCCCCAAAAGACAAGACAGGGAGACAGTTTGTTTTCTTTCAGAGGAGGAAACATTGGTCCTACATAACATGACTGGTGTAAACACTGCCCTGACACAACAGAATCCATGGTGAAGGTCGCTCACACTTGGGGGGCACCTGGCCCCACCCTCATACAAAAGAACCACCCCCTCCCACCCCCTCTCCCCACATCCATGACTTGTGGCGGTGATGGGTTTCCCCCCCCCCACTATCCAGGTGACTGAAACTGGATTTTCGGTTGTGCTTCTTGGATCGTTAAGTCCGTGGTCTCTCTTAGTTTTTTCCCTTTTGTTACATCCTTCCGCTATGTGTGTTATGCTACTGTGCAAACAGGATACTGAACGCCATGACGACACAGCAACAGGCCACCCAGGGGCTCTTCCGCTCACCTGCAGAGAGGAAAGAGAGTGAGGGATTTCATGTAGGTTTGAAAGCTTAGTATATACAGTACACACGTCAATGTTACTCACAGACCAACGAACTTACCTATTCTGGCACACTTCCAGAAAATCCCCAGGGGCCTAAAGAAAATAGTAAATACAAACAAATTGGTATGATTAAATATGTATACCTTACAGCTTCAACCATATGAAGCATTGATGCAGCCTCTTATTATTTCAGCCTGCGTTAACCCAGTCAGATGCCACATTTGCACGAGCGAGTCTACAAAACCATTACGGAAGCCAGGCTAACCCTCTATTCTTTCGAAGACAAAGATCGAAACGTAGTCGGAAATACTCGGCTCCAGACACAGCGCCGGAGTCACTATCATCCGGCTCCTCGTGTCGGGCCTGAGCGGCGTTGGTGGAGGATTAGAGGGTTAAATATAGGGCCAGGCGCTGAGGATGAGCTGCTGGCGTGGGAGGGAGCCAGGCTTCCCCCTGGGTCACCGCGGTGACCACTGGACGATAACGCGGGTCGGAGACCGGAGCAGGTCATCGTCCACCGCGTGGTGCCGAGCTCACAGACGAGGCGGGCCCTTGTAGGGACTCTCGTTCCAGGCGTGGAGGATGATCAAAGAGATCTCCTCTCCCAGTGGTCACTTCACACCGGCAAACTCCATTGTGTTCATGTCAGCAGGGACGCTATTTTCATTCACGGTGTGCAAGTGAACCCGGTCCCTAACTCCGGTCCCTAACTCGCCAGGAGGGTTTGAGCATTCTGTTGTTGCAGTACAGCTTCCGCAGGCTTAGGTCTCGCTTAAGGCTTTCTACATGAACACAGCTATCCTCTAAGAGACAACTACATGAGACGTCTTTTGTTTATAAAAGTTTAAGAAAATGCGTTCAAGAAATTGGGTTGTGACAGACTAGGAACAAAAGTACTGACTCAAGACAACACATTAATCTTAAACAAAACGGGAAATTTCCTCCCTATATTCACTGAAGCCCCAGGCTTATTAGAGAGTAAATCATGGATGGTGCCCTCCCGAAAATATAATGACTCGATGGTAATGAAGATGAGTATTTAAATGGTTGGTCTCCTGGCATGTTCATTAGGTCAGAAACACACAAACTTTCTTTAGGACTACTTGGTGTTGCTGGGAGAGGGCTGTGTGAGGCACCTACCCCGTCTTGTTTTTGTCCAGCAAACTTGGGGCTAGGGCTCTCAGGTAAGCACATGTACAGATGAGCAACAGAATCACTGTCAGCAGACTCTGGAAGTTGAAAATGGCAGACTGCATGGAAAGGGGGGCGGAAGAGGGCGAACGGTGGAGAATTAGACATTTATTCGCAACCGATATTTCATTACAGGTATGTCCCAGTGTAATAAGCTTCAAAACAACCAGCATGTCAGCTGCATCCGTATACTGCTTCCCCTACATGCCACGCTCCGATCTGCACCTGGAGTTAGCTATAATAGTTAGCTACCAGCTCTAGTCTAACCTGTAGAGCAGCTTCTCACTTATATCGACACCTACACATCTTGGATATGTGCAATGCTGACCAATCTCACTTGGCTCGCCCTGTGCCTATGGCGTGCACGCACTGTACATCGTAGACGTGGCAACACCGCGCGCACAAAGCGGCAAAGGTTGTTATCATAGAATCATTGTTGATAGTAAGATATAGCTAAAAGCTACAACTTCATGGATGTTGCCGTCTAAATGTAAGATAAGTATCCCAATACAAGTAAGTGAGAGGTAAAAGAGACAGGCAACGACAAAAATGGTTCGTTCTATGGAATCCTCAAATGTTATACTACTACTACTGTATACTAGCTGCTACTATAACGCTTGCTAGTTTCCGCTAGATTGCTAGCTCTACTGTTTAGCTGGCAGGCTGACACCATCACTACGAAGCTTCATCATAAAACAAATAAGACGAATCGCATTATGAAGTGAATAGCGGTGAAGGAGAGAAACATGGGCTTTCCCGTTATGTAGCTAACAGGTTAATTTAGTTGGAATGCCAACAGCTTACCATTGTTGTTGGTTTTCTCAAAGCCACATCACACTTCCCCTTCGTCCCTGGAACTTACGTAATGCGTGGCTGAAGGGAGGCAGTCTGTGATTGGCTAAGACTTGAATATGTCGGGCTTGTCAGGCAACATGATAACATGCGCTGTACATGCGTTTGCTTGAAGAAGTAAAACAAACAATATTGCTCACCATATGAAAATTATTTTTTTGTGTAATTCTTCACACATACGCTTCAACTAAATATTCGGGGGTTTATTAGATTGTGTCGTCTTTACGTGGACATTTCTTGGTGTACAATGTGTACAGTTCAGTTCTGATGCTCAACAGCAGGGTATCCGTGACGTCAGACTATATTACCGGTATATGAATTGAAAACTAAACCCATGCTTCTCAGGAACGCGGAAATCATTGCATTTGGGGTGGATTCAACAACTAAAGTAGGCTATAACAACTGTGCTATACAACTGCATGTTTGGGTTTGCATTTCCATACAACAAGCTACACTATACGTCATGTTTTGCTAATGAAATTCAGAAATTAGGTAAAAGGGTTATAACTTGTCAACTAGGGTGGGCGTAGGCTAGAATCGAGCACTTTGAGAGAATAATTGCTGTAAATTATGGCCTTACAGGGTTGTCTTAATTGTTCAATAGTAGTGTAATTGGAGAGGCAAAAAGAGGTTGGGTTAAGGAAAATCTGTCATGGAGCCATTGGAGGTTTACTGTAAATGATGCCTCTGGAGCATTGTGCTCTGCTGACGTTAGACTGAAATGCTTGTGGTCCACTTCCCTTCACAATGGGTCTCCTCCCTACAGCCATGCACAAGTGACAGCATCTTGATCACATTTAAACCATGTTTTCTGATCCAGCCCACCCCACTTCCCCACCAACCATTGCGTCCCAGACACTCCTCTTGTGCCATGTAAGTAAGCATAAAGCAAGCAAGCGATGGGGTAATTAAACCACACATAAATCAGTGTATTTTACAGTAAACGTGCTGATGGGATTTGTAGCCCTTTCTTTTGTTATGATTTCTTGGAATGGAGACACTGGTACATGAGCTGAGCTCCCCTGATGGATTGTGGAATCCCTTCGACAAGATGTGTAACATGACTTGATTAGGAATCAGGCAGTTCCCACCAAGACGTCATTATTGTGTGTTCTTAACCTTTTCCTAAACAAACCTAATTTTGAGGTAAGTGTGCTTGGTGTGCACTCGCGCTAGTCCGTACTGTTGTTGAGACCTCTGTAGAAGGTCCCGGTAAATTCCTTTGTCGTCAGCGTGACACACGTGATACAGTAGAGGCCTCAAAAGAGCTTTCTCTGATGTGTCCGCCTATGAGCAAATCACAAGTTCGTGCAGAGCATGTTGGGAATGTGAGTTAATTACACTGCTGGTTGGCCCGGCCGTGGCTGTGTTGGCAGTGGTCTGTGTTATTAGGGAACACCACTCATCTCTAAGAAGCACCTTGAATTAGGGGGCCGAGGTTATGTACGGCTTCACCCCCAGTTCTCACAACCGTAACTCTTTCTTACTGCTGAGTTCTACGCGAGGCTGTATTGTGAGCCGGCTCAAGATAGATTACAAGGAGCTTCAGGCTTGTCCTGTGTATGTTGCTTGGCTACATTGGAACATTTGTTTGACTTCGAACAGGATTATCCGAGGTTGTTTCCAAAAATGTGTAGCTTTTTATTGGTTTTTAATGATGATTAATTGTTGCTGTGCTTGGGCAAATTTTCTTTGCAATGAATAAACCCGACTGAAAAACACATCCTAAACTTAGGCCTAGGCTATTGGCTTGTTAGGTCTAGGTAAAGGGGTGAAGGGTTTAGTCTTTTTGTGGAACAGCTTCTTATGTGGCACCAGAAGAGGTGAATCACCTGGGGACAGCATAGCGCTCAATGTCTTATCACGCCTATTCGGAAACACACCGTTCGGCTTTAACCAATCATCACCTCATTCCTATATCGACGAGCGTCCGCTTTGGGCTATAATCAGACCTGCTTTACATTTTGGCCACTTAAATGGGACCTTCTGGCCTTAGCGTGTCGAGACAGAGGTACCTTGCGTACAGTACGGTGCGACAGCCTCCAATTCCCTCAGTCAGATGTTCTCCGCTGCGAGGCTTGTACTGGACGCTTTGTCCTCAGCAAGTCACCAATGTCTTCAGTTGCTTGACCCCTCTCTGGGGTACAGCTGTTTTAGTCGTAAACCTGGCCAAATGTTGGAAGAAGTTTGAAGGCATTTGACCCCAGAACAAAGCAGGCCATCAGTGTTATTCAAATGTAACGAAGGCCGTCAGGGGAGATGTCTCGTTTGTACGACGGCAGTGTCCTCCCTCAGGCCCCCCACCCTGACCTAATGTACAACACTTTAAACGGTCACTCCACTTCAAACACTGAACTATGGTGCCGGTCAGTCGTGTCAGCATTGTGTTATGCTTTGGTAGTTATTTATGGATTTGATTGAGTGATCAATATATATATATATTTTGATATATATGTGAGTGATAACGTGATACAGCCTAATCAAAGAAAAGAATCACTTCATGGAAAGCATCACAGAGCCTTTTTGAAGCTTCAGATGAAGGGCTTTAGACGCGCTTGCTCAGCAACATCCATCAACCCAATCACAGGTTGTCAATCATGCGTCCGTGAGCTGATTTGCTCGTGCCCATGCTGACTGACACTTTGCACGGGGGTTAAACGCATTCGACTGATGTGAATGCAAATATTCACTCTAAATGTTTGGATTACTGTAATCACATTTTCTTAGGACCCTAACCGAGGATTGGACCTGCCTCAAACCTGCCTCTCCAGCTGTACTCTACCTTTGATAAGGAAAGCAGCACTGTCAAATGCAATTAGAGTCAAAGACTATAAATATAGAAAATGTGATTACAGGAGCAGTTGGCGGTACCAACGGAGGATGCAGGAACAAAGAGAGGGAGAGAGAGAGAGAGACAGAGAGAGAGAGAGAGAGAGGAGAGGAGAGAGAGAGAGAGAGAGGGAGAGAGACAGGGAGAGAGACAGGGAGAGAGAGAGGGGCAGACGAGTGTTGGAGGTGAAAGGCAGAAAGTTGAAGTGATGATTTAGGGATCCAGAGATTGGGTCCAAGTCAGGGGACAGGGCATGGTCAGGATTCCAGAGTTGGCTTTGAAGCCCTGTCTCTGTGCGCTGCTCTCCATTCCTGAGAGACAGAGAGAGAGGGAGAGAGAGAGAGAGCTCTGTTTATTTAATTGGAGTGTCCTTCTGTCATTACAGTAGGGTCATCGTCCCCCGAACAGCAGATGTTACCATAAGTAATGAATAGCCAGGCTCCCTTTATGAGGTTAAAGTTGAGGCCCCTCCCTCCGTCTCCCTTTTCTCTCTCTGCCCCTCGATCCTGCCACGCCCCACACGCCCCGCGCGGGGGTCAACTTTAATCTACCTGGTGCTCTGTGCGGACAGACAGTATGTGCATGTGTGTGGCGAAAAGAACTCAACGTTCCACTAGCCCCAGTTTGAAGTCACCTTGACTTGCTCCTTGGGCGTCGCAACTTACGGCTTCCACTCCAAAGGGGCCAATTATCTTTTCTTGTTTTTTTTTCTCTCCAAACTTGTCCAAATGGCCAACTGCCAATTAAGCGTCCCTTTTTCTCTTAGTCTGTACACAAGTTGCCTTGTACTTAGCGGAAAATATGTCCGACTCACTTCTCACCTCACGTGAAAGCTGTAATCACAGCTTCTGGCATAAGACATACGTTATCAAGTAAAAGTGTGGCCGTGTTTTCCCGGGCCTATAAAACTGATGATTTTTGTGATTCGTTTGATTAGAATGTGTTTGCATGCACACACAAAGGCATACACACACACACACACACACACACAATACACACATTATTAGGCCAGTAGGCACTGTCTTTTCTTGGGGTCCGGTATGTACTGTAAAACACGAGATACAAAACCACGACCCGCATAGATAGAGCGGCTGCTAATAATTAAAGGCCTGTTTCTTTGCGGGTAAAAAAACCCCCCCACAAAACGAGGGTAGAGCTCGTCCTTGAGATTTATCACGGTGGCGTTTATGACCCTCATCCGAAGCTCGTTGCGGGTGTTCACGGTGTTGTGTTCCTCTGCTCCATCCCTGCAGGTCTGCAGCGTCAGGCACAGGTCCGAGCCGGGGGAGGGGCCAGACATGAGCGCTACGGTGCGGCAGATCGGCGTGTCGTCGGACCCGGGCAAGCCCTACTTCCTGCGGGTGGACTGGGCCGCTGACCTGGGCGCCGGGTTCATGGTCGTCCTCAGCGACTGCAGCTCGGCCTGGATGGGAGAAGGTACGGCCGCACGAAACAGTCGGGATCATCGGATATCCGTTTGTACACCTGGGTGGTCCCTCACAGATAAGCCGAGCAGGATCGTATGACAACGTATGACAGCGCAGACTAAGAAAGTGATCGAAACGATTACAACACAAACTTGAATCCTTTTTTCATATCTAAACACACAAGATTTAAACAGAAAAACACAACTTGATAAGTCTTCAAAGAGCCACGAAGACATGCCAAGCCATTGACGTAGAGTGCGATACTGGCTATAGGCTATATGACAGTTGTAATTACGTGAGGTTGAAGCTCTCGGCACAGAGGGCTTCCAGAACGTGTTGTCAGCAGATATCCCTCTCATCACAGTACTGAAGGAGGCACCTGGCCTAACTATGCATCCCAACACTCAGACCATGTAGACTGTTCCAGGGGGGCAGCCATGACCTCGTTTCATCATTCTTCCCCCACTCAAGAGTAACAGCTCACAGGTGTACAATAAAGAGTTGTCTTTGTGTGTGTGTGTGTGTGTGTGTTTGTGTGGTGTGTGTTTGGTGGGGCTTTGAGGAGTTTTATGAGCAGACATGTAGGCTATGAGAAGAAATATCAGTGTCACTAGACACTGAATTTGAATCATTCCTATTTGAATTTGAATCACTCGACTTGAATATTCAACCATACCCATTCAAATGAGGTGATTCAAATGCAGTTATTTAATACAAAGTCTCTAGTTTAGCAATTCAAATTATTCATATCCAGTGTCTAGTGACTTATGTCTGCCCATAGAGCATCTGCTGAGTGTTTTGCCACAGCTTCAGGGAAAAAATGAAAGTTCAGATGTAAATGTATTGTAATAAACGTCAACAATTTGTGCATGGATGACAATGGGCATCTTTTCTCTGTGTGTACGGTACATGTTTGTATGTGTGTGTGTGTGTGTGTGTGTACGTGTGTCCCCCTCTCCCAGTGCACCTGGAACATACCTGCTCTGCACTTTGCTCCTGTCCATCTGCAGAGATGACAAGCCAAAAAGGGACTGTGACAGATACGCACGAATGTGTCATTGTGTCCTCTGTCCGTGTACTGGCGTGTGCGTTTCTGCGTTTGAACCTGTGCTAATTGGGACCCTGGACCGCCTGTGAGCAGCTGGAGACCAGCTGACACCCCTTCGGCCCGGCTTCCTGAGGGCCGCGCTTCAAACTTGGCACACGCGTGCAGCCAGCCTTTTCTTTTGTTGACGTATTTTCTTTCGGGCCTTTCCGTCAGTGGCAACTTTTTTTTGGGGCCCGTCGTTCGTAAAGGGATGTTTAAAACTCCAAATTGTTGTTTACAGTGTCGGAGGAGGAGCTGACGAGGGAGGCGAGGAGCGCGGGTGTGGAGAGAGAGACGTACGTCGAGGATCTCCATCAGGCCTTGACAGGAGGAGGAGGAAGACGAGGCGGCCGAGGCGGCGACGGAGGCCGGGAAGCTTCCGGAACAGACGCATATTCCTTCCGCCTCTCGGCAGACCGCCGCCGTCTATCGTACGAGAAGAACCTCGGGGGTGTCCAGGTGAGCAGCTCGCACGGGGGTACCCATGGATACGAACTCGCGGTTACATGTACGGTGAGGCATCGACACCGGACGGCACTACTTTACATCCCCTTTGAGACGAGTCGCCCCCACTCACCCCTGCTATCTAGTCTCTCCATCACCTTTCCATCAGGTCGACCCAAGGACGTTCGTCCGTAACGGCGTGCAAGCACATAGTAAGGAAGTCCGTGAGGGGTTTTACAGGGGGCTGTTTCTAGATAAGCTTTATTGTGTCTGGACAATAGCTACACCAGTAAACCAATCAGTACCCCTCAGGCTGCTAGGGTGGTAGCCCAAACAAGGGCCTTAAATCAGGATATTTGTTCACCAGTCATGGTGTTAGAACAGCTAGGCGATGATAATGGGTTTGGTTTAAGGATTAACCATGAGATGAGTGCACAGACTGGTTCTTTCTATAGTATGCCTATGTATGTTAGGTGAGGCCCCTTGGAGTGCAGGTTATTGGGGGTCCTGGGGCCCTTTCTCAGGTAGACTACGGGGGCTGGGGGAGGCTTGAGGCTGGGGGAGGCTGGAGGCTGCGGTCAAACAGGGCTGTTGTTAGCCGTGGACACAACAACTTGATTTATGATCTGCGCTCTGTGACAAGGGGACACAGGACAATAGACTCATTTCAAAGGAACAGCCACGAGCACAGAGAGAGAGAGAGAGAGAGAGAGGAGAGAGAGAGAGAGAATGACAAGAGATGATGAGGCCATGATGAGTTTTTCCTTTTTGGTTTTTCTGCAGCGACAACAGAGGAGCAAATGAGCTCTGTCTCTTCGCCAGCGCTGTCTTCTTAAGAACGTTGCATGATTTCCTTGGACAAACTCTCACACCAAACGCTCCTAAACTTAACACATCACTTTATAAGACATTGCCTAATTCTACAATTCCACAGTCTATTAACGTTACATGTGTTACATTGACTTTGCACGTCCCACATCCAACTTTTCTCAACTCCTCTATCCTACATTTGAATATCTCTTGGATATCCCTAATCACATGGTCTGTCATCACAAGAGTATACCAGGGTCTCATGCATGTGTGTGTGTGTGTGTGTGCGGTAGGTAGATAATCTCAGCAGGCTATTTGCATTAAACGCTAACGACCTCTCTGGTTAACACCTGCTTCTTTTCTTCGCTCCCCCCCCCACCCCCCCTCCCTACCTCTCGGTCTTCCTCTGAACATGTCCCCAAAGTTGAAGAGTGTAACATAACTTCTCAGCGGGGATAATTTCAGGGTAGAGAGAAATGAGACAGCTTTCCTTCTGTGCCGACCGAAGACAGACATCGAACCAGGTGGTGAACTTAACCCGACGTTAATCTTTTACGAATATGACCCCTGCGGTCGTAATCATACGTGTAATGCGCGATGTTGCCGTTAAACTGCTCCGGAGCAGGTGTTTAAGGAGTCCTACTCAGACATAAACTCGTCCCTAATGTGACTTTAACGGTCTCTTCGTCACTCTTTTGAAAAGATATGGCTTTTCGACGTCGTTAATGCACTTTGAGCGATTTATTTCATCTCCGCGTGGACATATGTTTCCAGTAGGTTATGTGTTTTCTACAGAGATATTTACGCGGCGCTCTGGGCAGAATACAAGGTCCATACGAGCCCATATGAGATCTGTATTACGCTGTTCCTCCAGCGGCAGACAGGGAGTGTAGAAAGGAGGCCTGTGTCGGCCCAAACGAGCTCACCGGCAACCCCCGGCAGATGTCCTGCGGGGCAGAGAACATGTACACAGAGACGAGCTCTGTCTCTGTACCTGAGCCTCCAGCAAAGGGTGAACACACACTGAGGTCTTTCTCAGTCCTCACCTGCCACCCACACACCTGCCCTGCTGCAGGACAGGAAGAAGCCTTGAACACGATGAGTCTGAAATCAGCTCTTTGTTTGGCCCCCATGAGAGCACGACAGATGTGATGTGATCGGCAGGAAGATGATCACGACGATTGAGTCGAGGGCGATGGTTAATAATGACGAGGATCATCACAGCGATGATGCTAGCGCAATACTTTGCCATCTGGCCGTGGGGGTTGCCAGGTTTGTGCCCCGGTGCCTCAGTCAGAGGCAGCTTTGTGGCAGGGAGAGAAGCAGCTGATGAGCATTCTGTAGGAGTTCACTTCATCGGCACAACGGCCTTCCCTGTTCGCCCCCTGATCCCACCTGGGTACCACAGCTATGGATCGCACCCCTCGCACCCCTCGCACCCCTCTTAAACCCGCACCGGGGTCACAGAAGCCCTTTTTAGAGGTTCCAAACTAACAGCAACACCTGGATATTATCTGTGGAAAGGGTTAGTTTACGGCTCGCACAGTCACAGCTCCTAAATGCCTCTACTTCAAGGTTTAACAGAGTTAGATGAAAAGAGATATATCTATCTATCTGTTGAGCTGGACCCATTTTTACTGGTGTAAAACAGATGTTTTGCTGAACATCGTGTACCGCTAGTGTGGTCTTGTTGACAAAGACCAGATAGCCATGACAGATAGCCATAAAGGGGGTGTAAAAGATAGCTATTTGTGAGTGTGTGTGTGAATGTGTGTAAGTGTGTAAGGGTGTTGTAAAGTGATGACAAGCCCACACACTGAGTCACCTGCATATTTGTGTATGTGTGAACACGTGTGTGTGTGTGTGTGTGCGAACGTGTGTGTGTTTGTCTGCCTGTCATCAAGCAACAATGTACTGGTTTTACGTTGAACTGAAACTGGAATATGAATCATCGCCTCTACTTCAATGTCATACACTGGATGCGAACACAATTTGATCCCATTGTGGTTACTGTAGTCTTTACAACCCTGCTCTTCCATTAGCTTCATCCCAGGCAGACCACCCTGATCCTGGGCAGAGGTGTTAATTGAGACCCCCAGCTCCTGGGTGACCCTGGCTGAATTGAGCATTGTCTCATGTTTGTCAAACAGCTCTAATGTTACGACTCACCAGGGACCCCTGACTTCCCAGCGGGACTCGGACTCTCCAACCAAATCAACCTCAGGCCTCCGACTGTCAGTGTGTGTGTGTGTGTGTGTGTGTGTGTGTGTGTGTGTGTGTGTGTGTGTGTGTGTGTGCGCGCGCGTGTGCGTAATGACACCGCGAGAAAGACGGTTTACTGTCATCTCCGAGAGAAAGAAGGAGAGAGAAAACGACGAGTGACAGAATCTTGCTCCAGTGTCACTTATCTCCAGCCTTAATTCCTGGTACAGAAACCTCAGAATGGCAGATCTCAAGGATCTCCCCATTTACACAGTCCATCTGGAGGCTGGAGCCGCAGAGGCTAAATTGCTTCAATGTCGAAATAGTCTCCCTGTTACAGTCATTCCTGGATGGATGTCTCCATTCCATAGACCACAGCTTAATGAGTGTGGCTCATTCTTTGGGCTGTGGAGGGGTGGGGGTGGGGGGTGGGAGTGCGGGTGGGGGGGTGCCGGGTAGGGAATTACCCTCCCTAGGGGAAAGGTGGATGATGTTCAGATGGAGGAGGCTTCACGGATGAAGTCATTCTTACTGCGTTATCCAACGAGACGTTTGCCTTGTTCAGTGTGTCTTTCCACCGAGGGCCTTGACGAAGGGTACTCTGCCCGCAAAGATGAACTTTATCCGGCCGTTTCTGATACCGTTGCTTCGAATCAACAGTGGCCCGAGACTTGTGTCGGGCTAATCGCGTTTGGTAGGGAAAATCTTTGTGCTGCCATGCATGCTACTTGGCTGTCTATAGGAGTGAGGTCTTCTAGGAAAAGGCTCTGTGCTAGCTCCCCCATGTTAAAGCCCTGCTTATCCACGCGCCGATAACACGGGACCCTCTCCTGCCCCTCTCCTGTCCCCGCGGGGGCCCCTGCCTGCCAGCCGGACGCCAGGCCCTGCAACGTCCAGGGCCGACTCGACCCCCGTCCTCGTTATCGGTCGTTATGCCCCAGGACGCCCCCCCCGCTGCCACCCTCTCATCTGTCTGGGCACAGTGTCGTGCCAACGCCGTCAGGCCCACCGTGGGAGGGGGACGAGGGGAAGTGGGGAGGAGACGAGGGAAGTGGGAGAGGAGACGAGGGGAAGTGGGGAGGAGGGGAAGTGGGAGAGGAGGGGAAGTGGGAGACATCGGGCACGGAAGAGCGCGGTGTGACGGACGGCGTCCACGCCCCCAGTGAAAACCGACGGCAGATCAAAAACCGGGCCGCTCGATACCGCAGTGTCATGACGTGTTAGTCCAGGTCCTCGGCTATAGGGTTTGAAGTGTATGGATGGCACTGTGGGGCTGATTAGGAGGGGTACTGTTGGAGCTGCCAACTGATAGAGGGTAACCGTGCTGGAGGAAACTGGAGAGAGGAACACGCCGGGCAGAACAGTGACTCCGTGTGTCCCGAGAGGCCCGGCTGGACGTCTGTCGAGTGTCGACGCTCTCGGTCGTGTCGCTCACGGCGTCGTTCTGGGTTCTGACAAACGAGAATCCCGTGTTGTGGCTTCATGCTGAATCGTTTTGATGCCGTGCCAGACCTCATTCGGTTTGGACAAGCTGAAATCGTACAGCAACAGATGGTGTCCAGTTTTGTTTTTCCATTTTTGTGACTTCAATTTGATTTGAGTTGTAAATCAACAAAACCGGACATCCAGGCCAGAAAAGAATTGTCCAATAAATTAGCATAACAAACCTGTGTGTTGTGTCGTCAATGGGAAAATAACAGTGTGGTATAACTGAGAAGCACCATTCGAACGCAGCCCGGAGAGCCCAGAACATCCTGCCTTCTCCGTGTGGCCCGTGTGTTTAACTTCATAACAAGGTTTCAGACGACACACCCCTGCAGTGTGCCGCGTTGTCTCGTCTGAGGGACTGGGATTATCCCACACGTACCGTATCTAGCACTGTGTGGGTACAGGACTCGTGACTCACTCTTGTTCCAAATGAACAACCCCCCCCGTTATGGAAAGGGTCCGCCTTATCTCCCTCTCTCTCCCTGTTCTCGGACGCCCTCTCCCTTCCTCCCTCTTATCTGAGGCGCCGCCTCTGAGCGGTGGGCACGACAGCTGGCGGGCACGGCTCTCTCTCCGGCGGGTGCCCACGCTTCCCAAACTGAAGGCACTCGACCACGCAACACACACACACACACAGGCACACACACACACACTTATAGAGCCTGGGTTGACATGCGTAGGTCTTGTGATGATAGGAAAAGAAAAGAGCCTTGGGCCAACATTTTTGTTGATGTTCAAGACTCGAGATAAGACAGGACGGCGTGTCCTGGGGAGCCCCTTGTCCTGCACGTTCTAGATGTTTCCCTGCTCCAGCACTCCTCATTCGAACGAGCGTTCGTTATCAGGCTTCTGCTGAGCTTTATAAACAGCCGTTCATTAGGATCAGACGTGTTGGAGCAGGGGAACATGTAGAACACGCAGGACAGTGGGTCCAGACGACCAGGGTTGGGAACCACTGTTTCAGAACATGCAGGACAGTGGTGTCATCAGCCTCCTTCCCCCTCCTGTGTGTCACTGTGGCTGCTCATGACCTCGTTACTTTGATCATTTACACCTGTCGCTGTTGGTTTCTCCATTTAAACCTTGTTTGTTCCTCTCCTCTTTGCCAGATTGTTTTGCAGAAGTCCTGTGACTGCAGGGTAGGTGTCAGACTCCTCGTGTCTGGATTAGTATTTGGAATATTCCGGAGCGTGTCGTTTGTTTGCACTTGTTTTGAGGATAACCTCGAGCATTCAATATGTTGTGGTATTTTTCCGAGTTTGGAATCCTTGTTTTTGTACTCTTGGAGACCTGATTAAAGAGTTCTTCTTTTTGACGCCCGCCGCATGTGATTCCTACCACTCCCCCTGTCAAGTGGGCCCGATGACCAGGGTTGAGGTATTAAAGAATGCTTTATTGCCATTGTGTTATGGTAACATTTTCACTGAGGTCAATGTTCCTTTTCTTTGTCTTCCACCCCTACCCCCACACACCCTTACGCCCTTCTCTTTCTCAGTGTCTGACCTTCACTTTTGGGAACTGGCTGTCTGGAAACACACACACACACACACACAGCCTCACACACACACACACAGCCTCTCACACACACACACACACACACAGGGAAACACTCCCATCGCTTTTGCCTCGACTTAGCCCATGTCTATTCGTATCAGATACAACTATTTACCTACGAAATCCACGGCTCCCTATTCCTCCGCGCGGTTGCTTACACAAGTGCTTGAACTTATCTCTTCACATGCCATCTCATGTCAACGGTAGTCTTCTCACAGATTACGTGTGCTCGAATTATCTACCAGACCATCTACTGTGCGAATCCAGCGCAGGATTAGCGTCCTATGAGACGTTTGCTTCATGGTGGTGTTATGTCTCACGAGAGGACGGGGATTGACGTGTCGATGAATGACGCCCATCCAAACAGCGTTGTGTTATTTGTCCTCCCGAGGTGGCACAGGGTGGTACCTCCCATCTGGTGCCTTGCCCATGGGGGCCGTTGGATGCCAAGACCAGCTGGCACGGCCCTGGCGAATTTGACCTTTTCCGCTTTATCGCCGCTCCTCAGAAGGGCTAAAAGAAAGCAAAGGGGACCGTGGGAAAGAGCCAATGGAGAGAAGGTGCCGGGCGAGCGCGCTGCCAGCACTTTCCACCTCGGGAGAGGAACGCGCCGGGCGCCGTCATCGCCGATCGCGCGGGCCGACGATGGTCGTCGCGCCTTTCTGTTTCCTGTGTTCTGGTCCTGCTAGCTGTGGAGCGCTCGCTCTCCTCCGCTCCTCCCTCGGGGGGAGATGAAGACGTCTCTCGGAGAGGGGGCGTTCGCTCCTAACCGCCCCGGTCACCCGGAGGACTACAAGTTTATTCAAACACAAATCTTTCCTTTCACGGCAAAAGCTTTGTAAAGTCGCCAAATGCTATGATTACCCCCGCGTTAGAACGCGTATCTGTTATTACCGTTCAGCCATTGTTGAGACATCACTTTGCTTGGGCCCGGTCATGTGCATCACGTGGACCCGACCGTCAGGGTCATATACAGTAGTTTACAGTAGAGAGACCCACCGCCAGACCTGTCATTAGAGCGAGGTAAGTACTAGGAAGAGGGACTGACCCAATTGCACAGCGCCATATACCAGAGGGGGGAACGGGGATGTCAGTGTGATTGTGTCACTGTCTCTGCCCTTACATTAGGACCCCTCGCACGCCTGATTTATCACCTCAGCACTTTCTACTGGAAGGGCTGACAGGTCTTCTCTGGCACGTGGGGCCAGGTGTACTGCGGGAGGGAGGGAGGGGGAGGGGGGGGGGCGCTGGTGGTAGAAGCAGAGCGGAGGTCAGGGTTCAAAGGGGAACTAAGCATGTGACCCAGAGTGTGAGCGGGACGCGTTAACACGCAAGTAGACGCACACATGCCGATTATCCATGTGATAGGCAGGCAGGTAGACAGGCAGGCAGGTAGACAGGTACAGGCAGGCAGGTAGACAGGCAGGCAGGTAGACAGGCAGGCAGGTAGACAGGCAGGCAGGTAGACAGGCAGGCACACACAGATAAACAAGCATGTGAAGAAAAAAAAAGCTATAGTTGTTTACAAAGCACGCCATGACAATGGTGCCTATGGTGTCGTTAAGGAGCATAATCATTCTATTTGATAGTATGGCGGAAGATACTGTATCATACGTCTTTTCAAATGTTACATGTTGCACGTTTTTTAGACCTGGGTGACGTGTATGTATTCATCGTGATCAACGATTGCAAAATGTAAGGACAACTTTGGAAATCTTGCCTCTCAACCACACATTTCAATGGAATGTAGAATACAAAAATACAGAACTATTTATTGACGGTTTCCCGACTGTACAAATATCACCGGCCTGCAGTTCGTCGAGACAAATGTGTTGAACAGCAGCGCTGCGTACACCAAATCAATGGTCTGTAAACACAAACGAGTGCTTTTTGCCTGAATCAGGCTGCAAGCTGTTTATGAGAGACAGACCTGGGGGAATAATGGTTGTGTGTGGGGTGGGTTGGGCTCCACATTCCTCCTCATTGTTTATCAAGGCAAATCCAAAAACCGTCAACCGGAATGGCCATGACGACGACTGCGAGGATGCTGTGGCACATGCCGCACAGAGTACCCCGAGCTATGAGATCGAGCAGCGACGGAGGAGAGGGGAGGGATGGGTGGAGATTGGAGCGGAGAGGAGGGGAGGGGAGAGGAGGACATGCAAATAGGCAATGTCAGAGAAGTGGAGAGATGAGCTGTGTGCCGTCCACTCTGCCTGTTGTTCTCGATCATCAGAGGAGCGGCGGAACAGCTGTGTGACCTGCCCGGACAGCTCCGTACTCTGGACCAAAAATGGCAGGCATTTAATGGTGCCGTTTGAAGACGGCGGCTTTTATGACAGTGGGTGGACCGACCCCGACGCAGCCCGGCGAAGATTTAGCACCCCGGCCTTCTGGTTTTCCCCTACATGGATGGATGGACCACTGTGGATAGGGCCTCTCGTGTTCTCTCTCTCTCTCTCTCTCTCTCTCTCTCTCTCTCTCTCTCTCTCTCTCTCTCTCTCTATCTCTCTCTCTCTCTCTCTCTCTCTCTCTCTCTCGCAAGACCAGATACAGCTGTAGGCCTACAGTCTTTTTAAATATCTTTGTGCTGGTTCAGCTAGCCTGCGTAGTTTAGCGACTGAACCTGCAGCGAGACAGACCCTGTCAGACTTCCAGGTTCTGGAACGTTCTCTGCAGCAGTCTGAACCCCTCAGTCTGTGTCTGCACGGAGACACCAGCTCACAGTGACATGAGCACACCATCTCAAAGCACCGTTTTGCGTCAATAGAAGGCATGTTGCGCACGGAGACGCTATAAAACAACTCCCATCCTGTCCCCGTCCAATGAGCTCATCCCCGGCAACACTTGATGACATCATTCCTCATACTTGTCGAATGGCTCCCTCTTTTCAACTTCTCTGCAATGGTAAAATGCTCCCCACAGGACCGTAGAATGGCCTATAATCAGTTCTGAGCACACAGTCAACTTCCTGTCAGTGAAAGATGCATGTTTCGGTGCTGCGGCCTCTGTGGTGCCGTGCGTACTGAAGTCAGAGTGGCGCACACGGCCGGAGGCGAACAACACGCCGCCTGCTGTGGTGCTCTTGACTGGTGGGAAGGAGGAGAGAGACGGGTCAAAGTGGAGTGGTTAGCTTCTCTCTTTCTTAACCCAGGGGCTCTTTTAGTTCTGGTGTGTGTGTGTGTGTGTGGGGGTGTTTTCGGGGGTGGGGGTTTGGCCTCCAGAGATAAGCGATAACCCTCGTCCCCTCTCGGGGGTGAAGAGGCCGCCTCCCTGGAGCTGTGTGTCCGTCCGAGTGTGTGTGGAGAGTGGGCTACTTGATGCTGGAGGAGCTCCCGAGGTGATAGTAGGGGGGGTCCCACACTGATAAACCTTCCCCTATCCCCTATCCTCCAACTCGCTCTCAAAAACCCTTAAGTTCAGAGTCATGGACCCGTCTCCCTCCCCAGCCCAGCCTGTGAAGTCCGGCCTGTCCCCATACACTTACACGACCACCTCTTCTGTTCTTCTCTTCCTCTATCTCTCTCTATCTCTCCCCCCCCCCTCCCTATTCGCTCTCTCCTTCTCTAGACGAGTATGGGTTCGGTGGAGCTACTTCCTGCTCTAGATCACATGGAGACGACCCGGGATCTGATTGGTCACAGTGTGAAGCGCTGCTCTCAGCTGCAGTTGGAGAACAAACAGCTGCTGGAGCAGAGGCACACCCTCGGAAACAACCACCAGCATCTCCTCTCGCAGTAAGGACGTGCGTGTGTGTTGTTTGGCCGGCCCCGTTTGTTGTGGTCGAGAGGTTGTTAACAAGTCTGCTTTGTTCAACGTTGGGCAGACAACTCCTTTCTGGACTCATCCAGCAATGACATCATCATCAGGGGCCCGTATGAAAGCAGGGAGGGGTCCTCTGACTCAGCCACAACAAGGAATTTGTCTCATTACATTTCTATTTACTTCTGTGGAGAGAAGTCTATTCGCTAATGGGTGGATGGAGGAGGGTCAGCACAGAGGCCAGACAGCACTGTCTCATCATGGGCAGGGCCTTTCTCTGTCTCTCTCTCTCTCTCTCTCTCGTTCTCTCTCTCTCTCTCTCTCTCGCTCTCTCTCTCTCTCTCTCTCTGTGTCTCTCTGTGTCTCTCTCTCCCTCACTCTCTCTCAGGTGACCCCTCTGTACCGTTTCTCCCCCAGACTGGAGCAGTGTGTCGAGGACAAGGTCGGCATGGAGACCGACCTGTACTCTCGTTTTGCCCTGGTACTGCACGAGAAGAAGGGCCGTATCCGCGGCCTGCAGGACTCCCTCAGACGGCTGCAGCAGAGCAGCCAGGCCCGGGAGGACGAGGGGGAGGAGATGGAGCGGTCAGAGGGCTTTAACACACACACACACACACATATACACACCCACTTGCACACACACACACACACACACTGAATCACAGAGGCTTTATGGCAGTTTTTATTAAAAGCTCTTGATATATCTAGCCTTTCAAAACTATTACAGTACTTTAAACACCCAAGTGCCCACTGTGAGACCAGTGTGC